>JADLZK010008856.1:0-106193 GCA_015847255.1 Hyparrhenia diplandra | reverse complement strand
TTTTTCAATCACAAATGAGCACTTTTCCAAGAGAGGTCATGGGCTATCTTTCTTCTTTTCTTTCTTTCTTCCCATTTTTTTTATAGGACACATGTCCATTTTTTCAATACTCATTTTGCATAGCCACTACCCTAGATCTGCACATCATCAATATTAGGTCCAAAACCGCCTTTCACCGCCAAAAATGAACCAGCAGAACCAAACCGTAGTGATGTGGAGTTCAAATCATTATCGGATCAACATACCGGTGGTGATTTGAAGAAATAGGTGTACTGTCCAACCGGCGTAACGATGTGAAATAACACTGCCGGGTTGTTCTATCGCTAGCAACGTTGAAGAATAAAAACTTTCGGTTCCATTTACGAACCGGCAGTTGTTTAGCTGGAAATATTATGGAAGTTGTCCTACAAGGCACTAATAATTATCGCTTTTATATACGCGGTCTTGTGTAAATGGTAGCAAAATGTTGAATGGAGATTATGTTTCTAAAATAATGTCAACTAGATTACATTGTTTCAAAGTATGACATATGAATTTATATTGGGCTGATACCCTGCTAGCTATGTCGTCGTTCAACCTCCCTGTCCTAGACTAGAATCTGTCCCAAATTAATCAGGTGCAATACAATGCAACAATAACGCATATTCGTTACAAAGAAATAAATGAATGTATGTACTTGAATTTCTAGTCCCCTTTGTGATCATTAGATGATCGATCAGTTCATCATCATCACAGCTTAAACAGCCGCCGCCGCCGAGCTCAACCCAACAAACCTTGGAGACATCACCGCCATGCAAACGCCTGGCACGGCCACTTCTTTGGGGCTTCAAGAAGAAACGATCCTTGTCGTTGTCCCTAGTTCCCCAACGACGCCAGAAACCGGCGCCAGAAACGTTCCCACGATCCCTCGCCGCTGGGCTCAGGACGTCCGTCTCCCCACGTGTCGCGCTCTGCGTTTGGGTTCCTGGCGTCGTCCCCGACCTTGAGCTCAAGCACTCGTGTGACGTCGAGGCGGTGGATACCGCTCCACCCGCGGAGGCCCTGGAGCCGGTGGATCTTGTCCAGCTGACGGCGCGCCAGCACGCACGTGTTGGCCTTGATGTCGTCGACGGCCACAGCGAGGACCCGCGCTCGCAGCTCGTCGTCGCCGTCCAGAGCACCGGCGGCCTCCATCCGGAAGTACTCGTCCATCTCCGGCACGCCGATGGCCCTCCTGATGCCCCTGGAGTAGTCGGCGTCGTCGTGTCGGAAGAAAGGCCGCACCTCGCTGACGAGCCCCTGGTCCAGCATGCAGTCCACGCGGCTGCCAATGTAGCGGTCCAGCACGGCCAGGTCGCTGTCCACCCAGAGGAAGCAGCACACGTAGCGCCTGCGGAAGCCGGCGCCGTCCAGCAGCGCCTCGAGGTACCTGTTGGAGCCCCCGGCGATGATCGGGACGCGGCGCCTCTCGAGGACGACGGACTCGACGGCGCGTGTGGCGTCCCGGCAGAAGTCGGCTGCGGTGTAGTCGGCGTCGGGGCTCACCCCGCCGATCAGGTGGTGCGGCACGCCCTGGCGCTCCGCGACGGTCACCTTGTTGGTGACCACGTCCAGGCCGTCGTGCACCTGGATCTTGTCCGAGTTGATCACCTCTCCGCCGAAGCGCAGCGCGAGGTCGATGGCCAGCTTCGACTTGCCCGTGGCCGTGGCGCCCATCACCACCACCACCTTCGCCTTATTGCTGCTCGCCGTGGCACCGTTAACACCCGCCATCATCATGTGTGTACGTGTAAGTGTACGTGTGTACGATTGTGTTTCACAGTGTTAAACACAATGCAAGCTTGTAGTTGTAGTGTAGGACTGTAGGCGAAAAGATTACCGTGCATGGGTCTCCGTTTTTATAGTGCACGAAGTGAAGTCATGACTGTCGTCACTGCAGGTGTTTCTTTTCATAAGTTTCTTCGTGGACAGTTCGCCAGTTGGCGACAAGGAAACCCTGTAACACGTCTTTTGCCAAACCTGACTGGGTTCAATAAAATTACTTTTCAAGTCTTTTTGACCGGTGCAGCGTTTCATTGTCCTGTGATCCTGTCTCCAGACTAGCAGACCAAGGTCGAGTTTTGGATGGCGGTGCTCGCGGTTGCATGGAAGGAAACCCTTTAGCTGTCACCGAGTGAACACGCACGCACCCACTCGTAGATACAGAGGATGCAAATTTTTATGCTCGACTAGTTCGCACGAATGTAGCTACGCACAATTATAATGGCGATTCTATTCGCGCGCGCGCACACCTGTGCACACTTGACCACACAGTCGCTTCTCTTTAGGGGAACTTAGGAGGGTTTTTTTTTTTTTTTTGACAACAGGGGAACTTAGGAGGATGGTTGTCACTTGTCACACCGAGTGAACACTGCCAATTCTTTTGCAGTCTATGGATCGATCCAGAACGACTCTGGAACGCATGTCTTCCAAAATCAGTTTTCATATATCGGTGAATACAATGCAAGACGGCAAAAAAAAAATCTAACGCGAACATTTTTGACAAGTCTACTGATCTATTTCGAAAATTGTGACAAGTCTGCCTTTTTGCGGTCCTTCTCTGGGTCATGGCCATGTTGTTCATGTTGTTCAGCATGGATAGGCCTATTTCTGCAACTACAACAAACACATATCTCTAAATAGTCACGTTTTCTAGAGATATGAGCCGTATTACCAACCGTACAAAACACATATATACCAGCAGCTGCAGTTGATTTTAAGTGGTCGTCGTTGACGGTGTATGCCTACTTTTCCTATTTCTAGACCTAGTTGATAGTAACCACCTATAGGAAAAAAAACCATTACATCTCTAAAGATCATTTTATAGTAGTGAGACAATAAAAGATAACCTATGCCGCCACAATTTTCAAAACAAGCCTTTTATTATGGGGAGTTGCTATATTTCAGGCGCCCTAAAAAAAAAGGGGATTTGAGGTGACTAATCTTAGCCACACGATCTGAAACGAATGCTCCAGCATTAGATCGGCTACTGTTCATCTTCTTTCTCTGCTCGCGCCACCTGCCACCAGCCACCACCACCCCACTGGCGCTAGGGTTCCGCCGCGGGCCAACCTCTTCCCCCAAAATGAACATAGCTTTCTATAGGAAGGACAACTCACAGAGAGGAGAGGGAGGGGAGGAGAAGAAGAGATGCTCTCACCGGGCGCCGCCACCGCCGCCGCCGGGTCGCCTCGCCTGTGCGTGGACGCGGCGGGCTGCCGGCGCGCGGGAGGCGCTGTGGACTAAAGCCATCCCCTGATTTCAGGTTCAATAGGAAAAGTATTTATTATAAACCATTAATGTAACAGACAATGCCTTTCACAAGGCCCATGACATGAAATGTTTATTACTTTTAAGGTAAAAGTGATGGCCTTAAAAAATGGAGCACCTCACTTTTTGTGGAATAAAAATGATGAATTAAATTATTGCTGGTCACCTTGTACTTATGTAACATTGATGGAATACTGGAAACCCTATCACACATGGTGTGATTAGTGGGGAGCTTCCCCCGCTACATAGCTCCACTCTTGCAACGATACCGCTAAATGTAGCTTTCTCGATCTCTCATGAGAGTTAATTTGCAAGCATGACACAATATTGTGGCTATGGTTGCAAATATACATTTAAGAAACCGACGAGATCATTTTACATGAGGGCTACACCAGAACGAGTCATTTTAGTCAATTTCATGCATGTACAAAAACTTTGTTATGTGTATAGGCTTTTTACCTTCTAACACTTTAATTTGGAAGCTTAAACTGCACCTCAAAAAATTAAAGTCTCAATCCTAGAAATGATGTACCACCAAAACCACACCATCAAGGCGCTTGTTTCAACGAAAGAAAAGTAAAAAGGATTTCACTCTACAACTAACCCAAACACAATCATTGGATGATAAAAATACCAAGTCAACATGCAAAAGTCAAAGTCTCAATCCTGCCGTTAAAATCATGTCCACTAAACCACCAAGCCACCGCAAGGTTTGTCCCGGTTCAACACAAAATTTCACTCTAAAACTGCTAAGATAATTGCTAGTGACATCATTGTGGTAAAATATGTAGTGCAAACCACAACTACCATAAAAATCCGTGTAAACCATATCAAAAAAAGTCACTAAACTCACCAAAAAAATCACACATGTAGGTGATATGATGATACACAACCTTATAAAATATCTTGTCCAAACTTCGACTTAGTTTGTGAGATATAAAAATAACAAATTTCAAGCCGAAAAGTTGTCCAAACAATTTGTTACAAATTTGGATTTTTATATCTCACAAACGAAGTCGAGTTTAGACAAGATTTTTGACAAGGTTGTTTATCATCATATCATCTACATGTGCGACTTTTTGATGAATTTAGATGACTTTTTTTTGCCATAGTTTACACGGGTTTACACGATAGTTGTGGTTTGCACTACATATTCATCATTGTCGTTTGCGTCATTTATTAATATTGTCTTGCATCCTACTAACCACTACCATCCAAGGATAGCCGGCACAATTCATTGGAAACTGAACAAGCGAATAACTTCATCTAAGCTAGTTCAGCTTGGGCACATTAAGAACGAAAAACCGAAACCCGAACCGAACCGAATTGTTGGTTCTTTGTTTTTTGTTTGATTTCGGTTTTGGATCTTGCGAACTTCGGTGTTGAGGTGCGGCTATGGTTTCTCACTTGAGCTGAAGTGAATAACCGTGGAACCAAAGTTCAGTAGCAGTCTCTGCCACTTCCTCAATCCTCCGTCTACAGCCCACCACGCACCGCTCTAGGCAGGCCATGAGGCCTCAAGCGCTCTATTCCTCTCGATATGTCCTAGACTCATTCTCCTCGCTCTCCCTCCCATCCGACTCCGGCCGAAACCCTAACCTATACCGAGTGGCGATGGCAGCGCAACTTGGAGGCCTGGTCTGGTGGAGCGCGGAATCCATGGCGAACAACGCGAGGCGTGGTGGCATGGCGACAATGTGACTGAGGCATGGCAGCAAGGCGCGTCACAGATGCTCCATGATGTTGACGCGAGGGTGGTTCCTCGTCACGGAGGCGGCCATGCTCGATTGGAAGGTTGACGACGACAGTGCTGCTTGACCAGAAAGCTGAGGAGCGTGCTATGAAACAATGGAGGTAGGTTCAGTTTTCTCCGTTTAAACCAAAAAACCAAAAAAAAAAACCCAAACTTGGTTTCCCATTCTCAGATTAAATGATCGGCATATCATTCCTGAAAACCAAAGTTTTGAGACACCAAATAAACCGAACCAAAGTCTTAGTTTAAACCGAATGCCCAGGCCGAAATCTAGTCGCCATCTTCATAGCTTCAATCAACACAATCGCCTTATCGAAAAACAATCAATCAAAATGAACGCTTCTAGCAGTCAATCAGAAGGTCTCTGTCACATGAAAGCTCTCTAACATTGTGCCACACCGACCTCTTGCCAACATTGTGGGCACCTCTAGTGAACAATACCACATTCAACGCCCAACAACTGTGACATGAAAGCTCTCCAATCATGCATGTACAAATGCCCTCGATATAGCCGCCTCTTGCATCCACTGATGCCTACTCTCCTATAGACGGCTACTCTTCAACAACCACCGGACTCACCATTGCATTGTGAAACCACCACGCACTACTGCCCCTCACTACTACAGAATTGTCCATCACTGCCGGGCTCAAACCCCCCTTCACCGCCGAAAACTGAACCGGCGGAACCATAGCGGTAGTGATGTGGGGTTCAAACACTACCGAGTCAAAACACCGGCGGTGATTTGAGACAACACCGCCGGGTGTCAATACGACCCGGCACTAATTACTTCAAATAACACTACCGGTGTGCAACGGAGCCGGTAGTGTTGAGGAACAAAACACTTTCGGTTGTGTATCGAAAACCGGCAAAGCACCATAGTAACGAACATTGTCGCCTCGTCGTGTCAACCGACAGAGATGTTTACGATCACACCGCCGGTTGTACATTTCAACCGAAAAGTGTTTGTTATGCCAACACCGCCGGGTTGTTTCAAAACCTACGATGTTGTAGACAAGTGGCACTACCGTTTTTGGACGTCCCAACAAGGATTGCTATGCCAACAAAGCCGCTTTGTAATAGCCGGCAGCGTTACAAAATAAGAATGACTAGTTGTCGTCAGTTTATTGGCGATAGTCTAGCAGGGGTATGCCCGGCTAGTAGATTGAGCAAAGAGAGGTGCGCTAGACGACTAACGGGATGTTAAGCGTAACGAGCGAAGGACAAAACACACGGGTTTTACCTGTGTTCGCCGCCTTGATGGCGTAAAACCTACGTCCCCGCTTAGATTGTATTGATTGATTGAGAATATCGTGTCCCTCGGGGATCCCTGCCCTCCTTATATAGTCCGGGGAGCAGGTTACAGGTCGGATCTTGGTCCGACAAGATCTATCCCGATCGGGTTACAATAACAAAGTATGTAGTGATTACGATAGAGCTATACTAGGAAACTATCTTGGCGACCACGTTTAGGTCGTGATCCCCGATGATTGCGGTCTTCTAACGCCTTTGGGCTTCAAATTGTTACGGGCCGGCCCGTAAGGCCTAGCCCAAAGTAGCCCGTGAGGGGATAGGGGTTCATCCCCCACACCCGATAATTACATCAACGTATAATGTCGGGTTTATCAACAAACCATTATCATAATCACATGTCCACATCACGGGGGTCTTGGTCGCCACCAAGTAGTGTAACAGCTTACAATAGCTCACAAGTTTAGAGGGTCTTGGTCGCCAGCCAAGACATCGAGTAGCTCACATGTTCGGATCTCTCACAACATCAACAACAAACTACAAGAGTCTCTTGATAAGTTCTTACGTGTATTTTCGTTCTTATAGATCACCCTACCCTTTGCAATGGAAAATCGTCCCGCTTTTGTCAATACCTCATCTATGATGAATTTGGCCACTCCTCTTGCAATGCTTTGCAATCTCCGACGGTAGGATATTGTTGGACTTGATTTTCTTCTTACCGTCATTCAAAAATATATATGAATCAAGAGATCGGTTTATTGAATTATTCAAAAAAACCAAATGAATTGGGGAGTATACACACAGTTTTAGCCTTGTTGTTTCGTTTGCTTTCGCGGAGGAATTTAAACATCGCCCACATTGCATAGAAACCGCGATCGATCATTCGCCCGGTGGGCCGTAATCGAGGGCACAATATTTTCCCCATTCTTGCAACCTAGAACGGGACAAATGAAGCCCCGAGTTTTGCTTCACGGACACCGAGCCACATTAAAAAGAGTGAAAAGGGAAAAAAAATTAGAGCACGGTGATGATATCAAGTTCAGATTAGTGGTCTAAAGACCTAACAAAAGGGCCTATATAGAGAGAGTGGAGCTTATACTATGGGTTAGAAAAGTAGTAGTAGTAGAATCTAGTTAGAATTCAAGTGCAAATCCTCACAAGCATCAAATGTATACCGTGGGTTAGAAAAGTAGTAGTAGTAGAATCTAGTTACAATACAATTGTACCAGTCTCACAAGCATCAAATATATACTGTGGGTTAGAAAATAGTGAGCAACTAACTTGCATCACACACGTGATGTCAAAATTAATAGGTTATTAGGGTCACTTACCTGTTCAGCAACTTCACTAGTGGATTCAGAAGAGAAAGTGGTTTATCCTTCGAGTCCCACACCAAGATTTCATTGCGTCTAAGATTGACAACAACGAAGACAAAATGCTGGCTGCAATCACAAATTCCTAATTATCGAATCATCTTAATGAGAAAGATGCGTACATATGAATTAAAAGTGGTGAACACATACCGCAGCTTGTGGGCTAGTAAGATTTCGTTTTCTCGAGGAACACAAATTCATCAATACCATCCATCAAAGTTTGCTTCAAACTAGCGGGTCTTCTCCGTTTAGTCCTCGGACGCCGACTTGAAGAGTTTGGTGGGTTCGAAGAAGCCATACTTTGTGAATAAGTTGATGCCTTCACAATATTGTGAGATATACCGCATAAAACCATGAGGAATGCTCGAACTTAATAATTTGTGACCGGATAGTAGTTAATTGCATTGCCGCGCGAAGTCGTACTTACATCGCCCACATCAAGATTTGTGTGTCGAGGGCGCGTTGTTGGTATAGCCGAACAACAAGGTCTCCCATCCAACAAATAGCTTCGTTCTTCTCGATAATGAAAAAACAGACTTTGCGGGGGGCGATAACCTGAATTCCATCCAAAATTGGATCCCTTTGTTTCAAATAGGTAATAGTCATGCAATTTACGCATGGTCGGGTCAAGTTCATCACCAGCTCATCCTCAACCAAATTATGTCCCTTCACATACCGCATTGCCATTGGTAGGGGTTCATCTTGGTCATAATACATGTCTCGCAGCAGCCTTGAATACTAATGTGTTTCTTAGCGGCAAGCTTCTCTATCTTCTCATTGGTTTCTTTCATTTTATCTTACGGTGTCGAACTTGGCGCCGATCCATTTGGTTGCCGTGTTTTTTTCCACAAATGAGACCATGAAGCCCACGAATGTATTGTATGCTGCCCTCTGGGGGTCGGAAATTTTCTGTTTTTTGCACTTGTGAATAGAATCCATCGTCCTTTTGTTGGTATGACAGGGTTGGTTCACAGAGGTATCCTTTCCCTTTGCCTTTGATCTTGTGATTGGCGCTACTTGAGGAGGAGGATCCTGCTTTGGGGGGCGATGAAGAGTGAAGAGGGTTATGATGTTCGGGGGTAATGAAGAGGAAGGATGAATCGTTTGCCGGGGACGATGCCGGCACATGTCCGACGGGGGAACTAGGAGTTCTATCGGGATTAGTATCATGGGAGGGATTAGACTCACGGTCCTCCTCATCATCCGATGACAACTCGCCGTTTCCAAATTTTAATGTAGCGCTTGCGCCGAAAAACTTGTTGGTGGATGTTCGACCAAGTTTGGGCCTATCTTCCATTGCAGGGGTGCTTAATGACTATCTTGTTATACTTCTTATCAAGTATGGCATCAATGCCGACGTGAGCATACCCCCTCGTGGAATTGGTTGGCCATTGATGACCCCATCTTCGCTGGTCGGCCAGGCCGGCCGACCGCCACCTTGTCTTTTCGTCCATTGCCGACGGACGTACAACTTGACATTGACAAAGTTCTTTGATGTTGTCCACCGCATGAGGCGCGATCGCATCTTTCTCAAACGGGGGCCGATCCGCATTTTGCCGCGTCCCTTGTGATGAAGGCTCAAGGCATCATTAGGGTCCGTAGTGCCGCTTGTCTTTGAGACAAAAGTTGCTCGACTCGACATCCACCAACCTTTCCGGGCGTCTATCAAACTCTTCGCCGGTCTCACGTACACACTAACCGAAGCGGCGCCGATACTCTCGAGTAGTCCGACAATGCTAGTTTCAAGGAACAACACCGGCTCCTCTAGTGCGACCGGGGGAGCTCCTTGTTTTCGAAAGTGCTTGGGTGAGCACGCCATTCTCCCTCCTAGAAGCGCGAGACCCTTTCTTCACCTCCTCGCCATACTTGAGCAGATCTTCTTGACGAGGTTTTTCATGGGTTCATTTTCGGTGCTAAAGCTCCCGTCTTCTCGCAGAGTGGCGTGCGTTCCTTGCCATACAAAGTATAATATCGATCTTGTCTCCCAATCTTCGATGTCAACCTTTAAACCTTGAGCGCGGCGTCTCTCCATCTCATCCAGGTTCTAATTGAAAATCCGCCATCTTTTGGGCATAGCCACGAGAGCCGAGACGATGAGGATTTACGTTTTTCAGCGAAGTTCTCGCTTGTTCTTTGTGCTCACTTGTATGAACTCGAGCTTAGCCTGTGTTCCTTGAATTCCTCCTAGTAGATCCTCTCGTGGAGTCGTACTCTCCTCCATCCCAATTTGGCTCTTTACCTTGGAGCACAAACTTTTATACAGCTCCCCCTTGAAAGTCGCGAAGCATCTACACATGGTTTCATAAGTTTTTTTCTGTACCAATTCCGTGTCACAACCCTCTTGGAAGGAGAAATAATCTTTTAAGAAGAGTCATACAATCTTCTTCGTAGCCTCAGGAACCCTCCATGGATCTGTTTCCTTCCCACCCACCTCCCGTACTTAATTGGGATTTTGTCCCTTACAAGTACCCCCAAGACACTAGAGTATTTGGACACAGCTGTTGGGGGTGTAGCTGGTTCCCCGTACTCATCCACCTCAGTGATAACGTAGGTTGTATTCATCTCAGGAAGCCTTCTTTTGCCTCGCTTGGTTCTCGGCTTCTTGCTTACCGAACCTTCGGCGTTTGGGGCACACTACCGCCTCCCGCTACGCAAAAAGCATTACCAAGCAAGATAAGACACTCTCAATTAACTTGCGTGTGTATGGCAACCTAGCTAGTCACATGAATCTAGGCACATTAACTGGTCACCTTGGTCACCTTGATCCAGTTGCAGCACGTCGCTAGGGCTCCAATCCGGTTGCTCATTCGCAGCTTTCGCGGTTGCCGGCTGATGCGGCTCTCCCGTCCCAGGGTTATCAGCCGGTTCTATTTGAACTTAACGACGGAGTAACTTGCGAGGACGAACCATGGCTGTGACACAACCGTGTTCACAGTTGGTACAAAGGTTGTAGAAAAACAAAATAACAAGTTGCTGCTGAAGATCTCTAGATTGGTTTTGGCTAATTGATGACATCCTTAGGACTAATCTCTCTATGCTAAGTGTTTGATTTAGTTGGAGATTGGTCAAGTCAAGGACGGTGCATGGTGGTCATGGTGGATGGGTCGAGGTGATCCAATTGATGATCAAATGCGCGGCTTGGCGTGTTTCGAGGATCAAAATGGGCTCAAGGCAAAGGTATATCCATAGGGCCATTTTGATTTTACACTCAAGACACCATAGAGGGTGTGAGTGATTATAGGATCGATAAGCCGTACTATAAAGAGGGGAAAACTATCGTACATATCAGTCCTCATGTGCCTCTAGGTTCAAAATCATTTGCATGCATTCTAACCTAGAGAGCTAACCCAACCTTCGAAATTGATTGTGAAAATGCTAACACACGAGCACATGGTGATGTACACATGGTGGTGTTGGCACATTTGCATGGTGGTGGTTGCGCACAGATGGGTTTGGGTACCGCTCACCCTCCCGATGAGCTTGCGGGGTTTTGAGAAAATGGGTATTTTCTATTGGGTATGCATCGTGGTGGTAAAAACATGCTAGTCCTTGTTCTCAAGTTGGTACACTTGGTGGATAGCATGTTGGAGCAAAGGCGGCGAAGGAACGATAAAATTTCGCGGCTTCGTGGCTGGCCGGACGCGGTGGCCGGACCCGCGACCGGATGCACGTTTTTGACCGGGCGCTCCGGTGGGTGCATCTGGCGTAGAGCATGTTTTTTCAGGGGTTCGCCGAGGGCCGGCCGGACGCGACCGACGGATGCTTCCGGTGCTGACCGGAAGCACCGATCGGACGCCGCCACGACCGACCCGCCAGCTCGGCAGCCCGGTTAGCGGTTCAGGTTGGGTTTGTCGGTTGTGACCGGACCCACACCGACCGGACTCACCGGGTGAGTCCGGTGAGTCCGGCCGAAGGCGTCCCGGCCGAGCTGATTTGTGCGTGATTTGCACCCCAACGGCCACATTTCGTGGTGGGGGGGGTATTTATACCCCTTTGGCCGGTTCTAGGAGGTCTCTTGGTCATTTTGAATCAATCCTAACACCTCTAGAGCTGAGCACTCATCCTCCTCTCCTCACTCCTTTGCTTGAGAGCATCCATTCTAGTGAGTTGAGGTGATTCAAGTGCACTTTGCTTTGATCATTGCATCTAGTGGCACTTGTGGATCGTTGTGAGCCGGTGGTTTTTTGTTGTTGTTCTTGGAGAGCACCACTCCTAGCCGGCTTGGTGATTGGTGGAGGCGTTGGCAAGAGTTGGTGATTGTTCTTGGCCACCTCCGTTGATTTGTGAGAGGGTCACACACTCCTCGTTGGGAAGACAAAGTGTGAGTAATCTATTGCTCGTGTCTTGGGTACCTCTCATTTGCATTGGGTGCGAGAAGCCTAAAGGCATTTGGCTTGGAGTGAGCTCCACCTCGACCCACACGTGAGAAGGTCGGCACAACGGAGATTAGCTTGAGGGTGCTCAAGTGAACTTCGGTTAAATCGTGTGTCTCCACTTGTCTCTTGGTGATTGGCTTCAATTTGGTTATCACATTGATTCATCCTTGGTGATTGGATTGACTAGCCTCGACATTGTGGTATATCACCTCTACACTCTTGCATTTACTTTGATATATATATTGTGCTTGTGTAGTTGAGTAGAATTGCTTAGTTGCTTAGTCTTGTTTAGAGTAATCTAGCTTGTTCACCTAGTTGGTAAAATAGCGACTTAGCCTTTATGTGTGATTTAGAGACTATAGCAACTAGAATTGTCAATAGGAGGCTTGCCGACAAGTAGAGCTAGAGCAAACGCGTTTATCGCCATTTGTTATTCTAACAAGTTTGTCTAGTGCTTTGTAGAAAATTTTATTAGGCTATTCACCCCCTCTAGCCATTTAGGACCTTTCAAATTTGCCCAATCTAACACACATTTGAGCAAATAGGTTGGGGAAATGGCGTCGCACTCACCTTGGGCGAGATGGGCCGGAGATGCGGGTGGAGGTGGTGGAGGGGCACGCGTTCGCCCGCCCGTCGTGGACGAGGATGGCGCGAGGGCAGCCGGCGGGGAGATGGAATACGACGAAGAATGGAGAATGTGCTACACGAAGAGGGAGGGTGCAGTCATCATCAACGGCATTCTATCGAACATGTAAGGGGTAGTGAGAGAGAGCACCTAGGAAGGGTGGGAGAAAGCCGCCTCCTTGCGCTCCTCCAAGTCCTCGGACGGGGGCGTGTGGACGAAAAGTGTGATGTGGGCGAACGAGACGTTGACGGACGGCGTCGAGGTTGGCGAAGGCCGGCGTCGAAGAAGGCGAAGGAGGGTGTCGAGGTGGGAGGCGTCCATGGAGGCGAAGGAGGGCGTCGAGGTGGGAGGCGTCGATGGAGGCGGAGGGCGCCGAGGTGGGCGGCGTCGCGGGAGGCGGCGTCGATGGAGGCGGCGGCGGCGTCGATGGAGGCGGGGGACGGTGTCGGGTAGGCGGCGGTGCTCACGGGCGTCGTGTGGTGGCTCGGGTTGCGTGGGGAACCGTGGCGCGGTGTTCAAAAGAATTGGGGAAAATTTTAAGGCCGCGCCGATTCGCATATGTATATAAGCATAACACATCACCGCTTGGGTCGATTACACCCGACAAGGATATATGTTCACAAATGCCGGTGTAATTAACCCGGCGTTGATGTACATACAAATGGCGATTCATGAATTTTAAGCTTTTGTAAGAGTCAAAGGGATCATGCATGTGCCTTTGTGAAGCAAGTGTTATCCACCAACGTGTAAATGGCTTGAATTTTTTTTTTTTGCAGTCATTTAGACCCAAAATATGCCCCCACACAAGATCTTAGGTTTTTCCCTAAATAATATTTTCATTTTTAGGTTTTCGTTCTTGCTAAACGGGCGGAAAATGGCAAATTACATCATGGAAACACAAGAATTTAGCATGTATATGTGCATAAATTTGACTCCTAGGCCAAATGAGACCATGTGGAAAAGTTTGGCATGGTGCCTATTCTTTTGGGAGGTAGCCTCAGTTAAACCTAGAATTACTCGGCCTCGTCGCGCAGAAAATCAATAAAACTACAGAAAGTACCAAACCAACTTCTAGCTGTACGTGTAGCTTTCCATTTGTTTTGTTGTCCGGTGCATAGAAAACTTGCGTAACATCTTTTGCAAGGATGAAGGGGTCCTCTCTATGTGCGGTCTTGCTGAGATCAACTGTATTGAACCCTTCTGTATCGATGTTGATGGCTGATTTCGAACCCACCGGCAAATAAAAACAGAGCTGCCTTCACCGACCGTAGTCTAGTTCCCATATCTCCTCTATGAAACCATAGTAGATATCTTCCACTCTGCCGTTGTCATCTGATTCAAAAACGAACACCACCGCTTTTGGTATTGGCTCTTTCCATCTTGCTTTCTTGTGTAAAATGTGTATCCATTGATCTCGCACCCTTGGTACATAACATATGTACTCTTAGGCCCCCCCCGGGAAATCCAGGTTGATTACCCAACTCTTTCCCAAGCAAGCTTACTCGCAACCAATCGCAAAATTCATCCGTATGTTTCTTATGTAGCCCATTCTCGACATGTTGGGATTTTGCTCTTTAAGCATTGCCTTGTGCCACACAATGTATGGCCTCGCGTCCTCGCCTTCTTTTGTCAGAAAAACAGCCGAAATGTGCCTGTCTCGAAAGCAACAGGGTCTTTTATCAGAATGATTTAGGTCCGATCGTTCCTTTGCCACATATTCTTCCCGCGTGACGAGATACTTTGGAAGTCCAACCCTCTCCATGTCTAGATAATATGTGCGTAACTCAATGGCTTCTTCCGTTGACCATCCTTCAACCATGCTCCCTTCGTTCAACCTTTCTCGACATACTTCCTAAAAACTTTCATCAACCTTTCGAAAGGGAACATCTGATGCAGGTGCATTGGGCCAAGGCCTCTAATTTGTTCAACAAGATGAACCAGCAGATGCACTGAGATATCAAAGAAAGTCGGTGGGAATTCCACCTCAAGCAAGCTTAGTGCTTCCGGATATCTGGCTGGCTGCCAAACTGGTCCAAAGCGTGGACATAGCAATGACCTTTTTGAGATCGCATTGAGGAATGAGGACAACTTTAGGATTCCCTCGGTGAGCCTTGGGGAGCCGGGAGACCACGTATAGCAACAGGGAGCGGTTGAGTCATAATGACATGACAATCATGGGCCTTCATGCAACCATAGTTGAACTTGAGTTCTTTCATGTTCACTAGCCTCTTCAGGCTACCACAGTAGCTTGTTGGGAGTTTTAGTTCATTGAAGAAGGAGATAAACTTTTTTTTTGCTGCCCCGCTCAAGGTCCATGTCGCAGCGGAAGGTACACTGATCATTCTCTAGCCGCCTTTGGATGCGCACCCTTCATGATTCCCAAGTGCTCCATGTCTTCCCGTGTGGCTAGTGAATCCTTCGAGCTCCCCGGTGTTCATCAAATGGTTTAGGGTGTCACATCACACATTTTTAGTAAGGTGCATGGGATCAAGACAAATGGCGTACCCTCAATAGTGGCCAGTAAGGCGCGCTTTCAAAAATTGACTTTTTCTTCCGGATACTCCCTTCGTGCAATCAAGCTACGCCCCCCCCCCCTTCCCAAGGACAAAATTCAGTTTGCCTAGTTCTCGAAGCATCGCTTTCCCGCCTCGATAATCTGAGCCCTCCCCTCTTCATATTCCCCGAACGTTCTTTTGTTCCTTCGGTACGAGTGTCCCTCTAGTAGGAACCTACGGTTTCTCATATAAACCATTTTATTGTTGCCCGGTAGATGTACCGCATGTGTTTCATCCAAGCACTCGACACATCCAAAGATAGCCTTTTGTCTTTTCTCCGGATAAGCAACCTCGGCCCGGCAAGTCGCTGATTGTAGCGATTAGTGTTCCCTTGACCGTGACATGTTCCTTTTTGTACTGTCCCAAACATCCTTCACACCCGTCTTCGAACATCTCTAACGGTTCATCGATCACCGGTTCTAGAAGCGTGTCTATGTCATTCCCCGGCTGTCTTGGCCCTTGGATCGAGAGTGGCATTTGGATGAACGAACGCTTCATACGAGAGGTGTGGCGGAAGATGTATATACAGAGTGTCATTGGCCATGTGCTATGCTTGCTCGTAACACGGTCGAAAGGATTCATCCCATCCGTGCTCAAACCAAACCAAAGGTGCCTTACCTCTCCACCGAGCTCCTTGTAGAACATAGTATTGACAGTCCTCCGATCCACGCCCGGCCGGCCGGGTGCCTCATCTTGGTGTCTTTCGGGGCGCTCTTCGCCATGCCAAATAGCGGCTTGGCGACTTTGCACATGCAAACAGCCTATGCACCCGGGAGCTATTGGGAAATACCAAACGACTTTTAACAGGACCTCCTCTGCTCTTGCTACCTTCATTTGATGGCCCATGCTTGTAGCGTGGTTCTTTACACTTGGGGCATGCATCCAACTTTCCGTATTTTGTTCCACGGTACAATATACAATCATTGACACATGCGTGGATTTTTTTTTTTTTACCTCGAGGCCGAGGGGGGCGATCATCCGCTTGGCCCGGTATGTCTTCTCTACCAACTCATTGTCTTTTTGGGAGCAATTTCCTGATTACACTTAACAAGAAATCGAAGCCTTTGTCGCTCACCCTTCTACGGATTTGTAGTCTAACAAAGAATATGTTGGCATCCGGTTTGCTCACTTCACAATCCTTGTACAATGGCGTTTTTCCATCTTGCCTCATTTTCTCTAGCTTTTTCAGCCGTTTGGCACTAAGAAATGCGGACTACGCATTACGTAGCAACAAAGAAAGGCCATCCTCTTCGTCGTTGTCATCGGCAAAGAGTACCACTAAGCAAGCCCGGTAGTGCCCTCGTGCTTTGCTCGCGTGCATGGCGGCGTCGTTGTTTTCCCCGATCATCATTGTTTTCCTCGTGCACGGCGGAATGGCCTGATCATCATTGTTTTCTGCGGAACATTCAAACCAATCTCACCATGCTCTGTCCATGTGGTATACCCCGACATGAACCCCCGTATACAAGTGGTTCCGGACACACTACGTGTTAGCATATTTCCGTTGATTCTTGCAATCCAAGCATGGGCAAAAAACATACTTCCCAACCCCAAAGATGAGCTCGGCAACACGCGAAAAAATGCGAGACTCCATGAAAGAACCCTCGGTTTGCACGGGACCCATACATCCACTCTCGATCCATCTCTACAAAAAAAGGTGAAATTGAAGACTTGATCAATTCAGCTCAAAAAAATGTGGCTCGTAGGTGACACATGGACTATTTTGATCGGCAAAATTGTAAAATCTCGACTCACATACTAACAAGAAATAATTATAGCACCACAGAAAATGGCGTAATTAATTAGGCGACCAACCTTATAGATGATGGATTGTCCACAAATTGCTTGGAAGCCTAGCGTAAATTACGCTCAATTGGAGCTCAGCGGCTCTACAATGTAGAAAGAACAAGAACAAGAATCAAGGGATGTACCCATCATAACAGAGGTAATTAGGGAATAAAATCAAAGGAGCGGATGATTGTTACTAACCTTAAACCAAATACCGTCAAGTCATTCTTCAAATACAAGCGATTCCTTCACGGATTAGAACGGTCGCAAAGATCGAGGGGAGGGTCTAAACGAGCGCCTCGTTCTTGGGATGGTACAGAGTAGGAAGGAGAGAACACTCTGTCACCCTTTTTGAGGTGCCCGACTTATCACTTTACCGGCATTATTTTAAAACCGAGAGTGAACCGCACAAAGACTACCGGATCGGTCACACCATAGTTTTTCGGTGACAACAACCGACAATGCATGCGAGAGATCGGCCGCCGGTTCTTATTTACACCCGGCAAAGATATGAGTCCATCGATCACCGCCGGGGGGCTTAATTTTCACCGGTAGAGATATAAATCTTCACTACCGGTATTGGTCGAGTCCGTGGAGTTTCTGGTTTGTCTCACGCCTGAACGGTTCATCACTACCGGGCGCGGTTCATCACTGCCGGTGAACTAAATTTCGGCAGTGATACCGACGGTAGTGATGAACGAATCTGTAGTAGTGCCTCACTTGAGCCCAATTGGACTCCTGCTGTTAGCCTTCACACATGGCCTCACCTTCGACTACCAACTTGTTCCCCCATGAATGTCGTGGAAACTAAACCGTTGCTTGCATGGTTAGGCCATCTGCGCTTCAACAACACCACTGCTTCAAAAAAAAAATGGTTTAGGCCTTTTTTTTTTTTCCCATCTGAGGTCGTTTAATTTTTTTTACAATGAATTTCAAAATCTGAAAACTTTGAACAGATTTTTCATGTACTAATAAATGAATTTAAATAAAAAAAGTCATCACCTACAGACTTTTTTTTTATCTTAGTACTAAAACATCGTTTCTCTAGTTGCGAAAGCTGAGGTAAGCCTCGGGTGAGCAAGCCGATGCGATTTGAGCGGAGTTGATGGTTCTAGAGGAACAACACGAGGCATGTGTGAAGAACTTGGAAATAGTTTATAGGACAAGATCGTCATTCTTTGGGACTAGAGACTAAATTTTAGTCCTTACTAATCCCTAAATTGTCAAACACGAAGACTAAAGATGGACTTTTAGTCTCTACTGCACACTAGCTCTTTAAGAGGTGCTTATTGGGACTAATGGATCAACTTTATAGACCATGTCCCTCAATTTACATGCCCCAACCCATCCCTTGTCACTCTCATTTCTCTCTCTTCAAGTCAATGGTCTTTTGGTTTTTGTTCTATCATTTATTCCGTTTTAGCCCTCGGAACCAAATAGGTTATTAGCCACTAGTTATTTTTGTAGTCCCTTTTTTCTCTACTCCCGGCATCCAAACATAGAGATACTAACTTTTCAAATTATAGTTTATTTGAATTTTTGACCCTAAATTTAACCTCTTGTCTTATTAGAAAATTTATGCAAAAATATCACTTCTTTTGTTGTTGCTTGCTTTATTAACAAAAGCTAATGACTTAAATTTGACTATGTTTGAATACTTGATGAGTGGTTAAACTTGAGGTAAAAAAAAAGACAAACTATAATTTAGAATGGAGAGATTACATATCAATGCTTGAATTCATTCATCACTGGATTGGGAATGGAATAGTCGTCTCACATCTGACCTCCTTGTGCCATGCGCAGAGGCGAATCGAACCTACAGGTAGAGCATCATGTTCATGCAGGTCTCGCCGGTCGCCACCCACTTTGTTGGACTTCGACCATGCCACGCTGAACGTTCATACATGATCACTCCTTGGGGTCCAAACAATTCAAATACTTTTCAAATACTACTACAATGCGTTCGTGGGGGAACTTGACACTGCGAATACTGTCCGACCAGAGAATGAAGCTGCAGCAGGTCTGGTACCAAAGATAGAATACTAGGTCTACTGGTCTAGAATGGATCGGATGTCAAAAGGCAGTTCCTGTGTGCATCCCTGCATCTAGATGTCCAATGAACTTGCTTGCGGAAGAAGGGGTAGCATAGAAAACCGTTTTTGACGGTGTATTTTCCGTTAACTTTTCAAATGTTATTTCATGGGTTAGTTCTAGGCCCTGTTATATGTTGTAGTATTAAGAAATATACGGCTTTAAAAATCCATATATGCGCAAAAAAAAAAAAAAAAAAAAAAAAAAACTAGAGTGGAGTTTATAGAACTCTAAAAAGAATACAGTTCTGTACATACTATAGTTATAATAATGAAATCATAAAATTTGTCGTATCCAAATACTTCATGGTACTCTAAAATCAAAGTATAACCAATGTTCTTTCAAACTCTCAAAATATTTTACATCCAAACAGGAGACTTAATATTTTACATAACCGATACAATAACAGTACTTTCAATTATATCTAACCACTATGAATATGTGGCTAAATTATCTAATGTACTTTCTATGTTTCAAATTGTAATAAATTGTTCTAACTTTTCTATATATATATATATATATATATATATATATATATATATATATAAGTGCATAGTAATTTTTAGAAAACATTGTGTCTAGATAAACAAAAAGCAACTTACAATTTAAAACTCATAGAGTATTATGCTAGTAAATTACTAAGAAGCAGTATGTATGGGATGAGCACCGTATTGGTGTCACAAAACTATATACTCAGCTCATCATGAATTACAATAATGTATTAGATCATGAGTTAGGACTTAGTATGATGAGATATGGCACTCCACATACCTCCGTTTGACTTCATAAATCCCATTGTTTTTCAACCAAGCTTGAAATCCTTGGCCGTCATGGTTGTTTTTCTTCCTAGGTGTTCTGAGCTCAGAGACAGAGGAGGAACAAGCTATATATGCAGCGTTGGGCCAACCCAATCGTTTTTTTAGGGGAAACCCAACCATTATATGTCTCGCTGTCGTGGGCTGATTTATCTTAGTTAATATGGGCCAGCGGTCAGCATTAGAGTTCGGCATCAGGTCCAGGAGTCCTAAGCAGGGAACTTGTAAGCAAAACGTTTCGAATTCGCGGCAAATTCGCGGCACAAGCAGAGTCACAGGCGACTTCAGGCATGCCGCGAGCTGCGTTCTGTGCACGGCGGCGGTCCATAGGCGCGAGGACGGGTGCCATTGTCAAGGGGCTCAGCGCAATGGTTAAGACCATTGGTTGGGGGCTCCCACTTAGGGTTTAAATTCTGGTGCGACACATTATTCCGGATTTATTCCGCGATTTTTCGGTGTTGCGTATTAAGTGGTAGGCGTCGTCCCCGTCGACAGCGAGACACCTGTGATGACTTCGTGGACTTCAAGATTACCGGCTCAGTCTTACGAAGGTGCTCATAAGAGAAGAGTTTGCGTACGTGTGTTCATAGGGAGTGTGCGTGCACGTTGAGCATCTGTGTTGTATTGTGTAATTAAAAAAAAAGAGAGTACGGGTGCCATTGCAGCCCCGTGCAGGCGATTATGCAAGGAGTGGCCCTCGATCCTTCCATGTTTGTGTTGGTTAGTTTAGGAATTTCTTTGATGCAAAAAATGGGATTTTGTGCAAATGCCTAGTGATAATGTGATTTTCTTTGTATGCTACTTAAAGAATTTTTTTTGACTTGTTTATCACATGTCTGAGAAATTTTGAATCCATGCTTTATCGGAAGAGAGGAATGTACCACTACCGCTATGACAGCGATTTAGATACTTGTTACCTTTGACAAAAAGCATGCAGAAGTTGCAAAACTAGCCGTGTTCGTGAACCCATTAATAACTGT
This sequence comes from Hyparrhenia diplandra, assembly GCA_015847255.1. Taxonomy (NCBI): domain Eukaryota; kingdom Viridiplantae; phylum Streptophyta; class Magnoliopsida; order Poales; family Poaceae; genus Hyparrhenia; species Hyparrhenia diplandra. The sequence goes on along the minus strand of JADLZK010008856.1, from coordinate 85,300 downwards.
TCTTTTTTTTTGCGACAATGCGAGTGCAGATGGACAACGATAAAGTGGGCAAGGCCAATGCTAAATTGGAAGCTTGTTTGAAATTTATAATTCTTAGTACATTGTGAATTTTTTATTATGCCGCTAGAATGGAGAGGGCCAGCCAACATCCTTAATGTACTTAGCACTATGGACACATCACAACAGGTGGAGGCTTTTATTTGGTAGGGCTCTCTTCGGCCCCACCAAATATTTTGCATGAGGAGCCAAGTATCTGAAGCCTTTTTAAAGAAGCTACAAATACTCATCTAAAGGAACCCTACCAAACACCCTTGACTTGAGCTATAAGCAGCTCTTTCCTACTAAGCATACACACCGGAAGCAACACTAGCCGGGACGGCTGAAGACTTAGAGAACAATTTTATTATCTCAAACTTTCAAATACAACAGTAGTATTTGAACTCACGCGGCGTCAAGTCTAAACTCGAGCGCTGGGCGACATGGAGCGACTTCGCACGATCCTCACAACTTGAGAACTAGAGACAATGGTGTTTTTGCGGCATGATAGCTTCTGGAACCCCCACATGCTCTTCATTCGTGGAAATGTACGCCCCTTGTATCCATGAATTCCCATGTGATTCTTCATACGTTATTGGATGTTGGATGCTAGCACAGAGTCATCTTGAGCTCTAATTCACTTAAGTGTCCGTTTGGATGTATGAATTGGGGCCTTGGATTTGGCTTTAGCATTTTCTATCCTCAATTCCAGTGTGTTGGATGCTCTCAGAATTGTCTAGCGGAATCAACGCCCAATATCTTAGGCCTTGTCCACACGAAGGAAGGAGCCCACCCACAATTCCGACCTCACCCGTTCCGCATTCGACCGAATCGTTCCCCTCCCCTTCCCGACTCCCCGACCCTCCCCGCCCGGCGTACCCCCTTCGCACACGCAAAACAAAAAAGACGTCTGCGTCGATCCGCGAAAGAGGATGGCGGCAGCGGCGCGACTGCTCTTCTCCTTTCCCTTCCCCTTCCCCGACGGCGCGACTCCTCTTCCCCTTCCCCGGCGGCGCGACTCCTCTCCTCCATGGTTGCCGAGATCTGTTAGCAATTCGTCCATGGCGGCGCCGCGAGCTCGGACGGACCGGATGACGGCGGTGTGAACTCAGACAGACAGGATGATGGCGGCTCGAGCTCGGTAGGGATGGCGACACTTCTCCCGAGGCCATGGTCATGGCCGTAGCCGATGAAATGTACCCTTTCCACTCAAGCTCTGCCACCATCATGGTTTGGCCACTGCCAAGATTAGCCTTCCCAAGGCCATGGCCGCAGCCGACGAGATGGTCATTCTCAAATGCCATGGTATGAACATCCAAACACGATTCGGTATTCACTAGCTACTTCGATTCCATCTAGCAATTTCGTGTGCATCCAAACAATGGCTTTGGTATTGTTACCCAATGCCAACACTACTCTTATTAGTATTGAAGCCAATTCAATACCAAGGCCTCCAATATCTACATCCAAACAGAGCCTAATAAATATCCAATGTCTCATACACTCTTGGAATGGTCAGAGCCGACAGACGATTCTTACCGGAAATGCTATATTTTTTATATGGCTCACATAGTTATTCGAGCATAGTTATCTATATACAGTTATAGGCCTCACCTAGTTATTGACTATGGTCCCGACATCGGTCGCTGAGTTTGTGGCGATATGCCAGGCGATATGTCGTACCCTTCCCTCTCCTGACCTCCTCCTCTCCACCCACCGCCGGCCCCCCTGTCTCCTTCTCCGGGGAGCTCGCCGGAGGCGAGGCAGGGGGGTCCATCTCCTTTCCTCTCCCATAGCCCCTCATCTCCTTCCTTGTACTATTCTCTATCCCAACTCCATCCATCTCTGCTTCAAGATGCTCACCATGGTGACAGTACTGAGAGCGGGCGGGGCCGGCGAGCTGGAGGCCGCCACGTCCATCTGCGTGTACAAGGAGGACATTCAAGACCTCACCTTCAGGCCGGTCATCACCGAGGAAGCCTGCGCGACTAAAGCGGCGGGCGCCGGCGAACGAGGCCGTGGTCGCGGCGAGGTGGCGGACCTCGTCGCGGGTGGGCGACGGTGGCTCGCTATTGCTGCCGCTGGCGACCATCGCCGGCCCGCACAGAGACTTCAGCGCCGGTGAGGTCGTTCCCGTCCATCAGGTCCCCGTGCAAGGGAGACGCCCGGATCTGTTCAAGCCTCGACGAGAGCTTCCCCGACGTCCCGTCCTTCTCCTTCCCTGGCGTCAAGGCTGGGTGGGCGGTCCTCGTACTGGACGCTAGTGCCCTTCTTCGACGACCACCAGGAACGACGATCCACCGATGCCGCCACCGAGCACGCACCGCCTGGGTCCACATCGTCTTGGCCGAGTTTTTTTTGCTGGTTGACTGCGCCACGTGGTGGGACCCGCACACATGGGACCCTTACCTAATACGTGTGTTGCATGCAGCCTGTGTTTCTCTCGCCAACCTTATCAGGTGGACGCGTCACTGGACGCGTGTTGGGCCTCTGTTCCGTCTGCTCCGAGCACTGCTGCCACCTCCTTATCCTTTTCTTTTTCTTTTTCTTTTTAGTGTTATTTTTCTTTCAACCACTGCCAAGCAGCACATTATCCTTCAGCATCAAGAATTCTCCAGTTCCTCCGCCATCGGTTCAAGAATGAGCCACCCACCGGTTCAAGACGGCGGTCTTCTACCCATCGGCGACTTTTCTAACATATCCTTTCAATCGCCGATGATGCTTCTCCATGACGCCGCCCTCAACCAGCTCAAGCCTATGCATCGCGAGGCCCTTCCGCCCCAACGGCACCATGCGTCTCTGACGCCTCTGCAGCCGTCCGCTGGCGACCTGCTTTCCTTTGGTGATTCTAGAACTGTGTTCTTCTTTGATGTAAAAGACTCCTTTTCTAGGGGCCTTCTTGTATGTTTGCTGTTTTAATATATATAAAAAATGGTACTTGTCAAAAAAAAAAAAAAAAAAAAAAACATGCGAGGTCCAACATCTCAATCCTCGGAAGCAGACACGGAAACACCAAGAAAATCAGGAAAAAAACACACGCCACAGCCGCGGCGCGCCAGCGGATCCGACCACCCGCGACGCGAATAGCCAGCATCCACCAAGAATAGCATAGTACCACGGGACGATAGGAGTAGCTTGTTTTTGTGTGTGTGTGTGTGTGTGTGTGTGTGTGATGAGAATCATATCTTTCGTTTCTCCTAGTAAAACTGACGCGAATTTGGTGTAGATTTACTACAGTATTACCATCATCAAAAAGAAAAAGAAAGAAACTTCTCTACTTGTATTCTATTTTTTTTGACCGAAGCTACTTGTATTCTATTGATGGTGATCTCGATCTGTCGATTTGGTTCGGCGGTCGGCACCCTCGCGTTTGTCCGGTTGTGCCCGTTGCCACATGCTCACATGTGCCACCCATCAGTTGCTGCAAAAGGGCACTGCTTGTCCGTCCGTCCGTTCGTCGACTAGTGCACGACGGTTACACGATTACTTGGAACGCGCGCGACCAGGACCGTGAGTGACCCACCGATCGACTTGCTGTACACGTCGCCACCACAGGAGCTGATTAGAGGAGACGGGGAGCCCTCGGGGAGCCTCCCTCACCGTGGAATGATCGTGTCCAATCGCCGGCTTGAGCGATACACTAGTACACGGTACGGCATGGGCACACCGTCACACCACAGTGCGCACTGTGGGGTAGGGTGAGGGCGTGCCACCCACCCTTAAAAAGGTCCAACATTTACGAGTCGAGCCCGCTTCCAGAGATCTGATGAAAAATTTACCCCTCCACCCTTCTATAAATATAACCCTAACGCCAAAGGAGAGGAGTGGTAGGTGTGAATCCCACGCACCTACCGCTATCTATCGGCGTTGAATGCTTTGACCATGTATACTTTATATTCTATCCCACGTAGCGATTCTTTCTTTGTTAATTTATAATAAAGTAGGTTTGTTATCAAAGAGGATTGCCATTAATTGCTTAATTTGTTTTTTTTTTTTTTTTATTTTGGACCATATTATTGTTTTGGTTTCTAAGATAAATATTCCCTTTGACCTGAAAAGTATTCAACTCTTTAGAGACCGCAAGCCAACCATGTTTGTGGAGTGAGATTGATGCATGACTTGAAAAATATAAATATATACACCCGAGTGCCTAACCAATGGCCACCTATTGGGACAGTGCGTAACAAATACTGAACGACCATGTCAAATGTTCTAAGGGCGACCACAAATGGCCTTGGCTCCTTGCTCATCGTAGTTTGTCAGGAGGTGTTCGAGCATGCAAATTGTGCATAGTACTATATGATGTAGAAAATTAAAGACCACGAGGCTTTTGGATTATGGCGGGAGCCAAAACACCTCTTCTTCTGTTCCGTGCCTTCGTTTATGGGTGTTCTTTCTTTGTTGTTGCACCTTGGGGTGTGATTGTTTTTACTTGATAGCGTGCTCCCGCCGGTTGTTTCGGAAAAAAATAATAATATAAATTTCACTTATGGAAGAATCAATAAGTAGCCTCAATTCATTTTGAACTTCACATCACATATTCATTAATCAGTCAAATTGCCTAAAACATGTTCACTTGCAAATTTAGTGGTTAAGAACTCAGTATCATAGGACAACATAAATAAAGACTCCATAAGCAGCCAAAGCAGGACATCGCCCCCGCATGAGGTCCTCCCCTCGGCGCCGCCGCCGCCGGGCGGTGCTGAACGATGACTGTCCTCGTCGTCGCCGTGTTCCTACATTGCCGGGGCTCGGGCCGCCACGTGCTCCCCGGTCCACCACCTCTTCTTGGTCGCTGGCGACGGCCTCCTAGTGTAGTTGGGCGTTGCTCTCCATGCCGAGCATGGGCTGACGCCACCTTCAACCTCGAGGATCGCCAGCGCAAGCGCCGGATGGGAAGCTGACGCTTCTTCGCCCTGGATCCTTCTCCTTCACCCCGCCCCAAAGGTGTGTTCCGGTCCTACTTCTCAGACACACTTAGTTTAGTTTGTGTTTGAGCTAGCCTAGCAAAACTTTTTAGGGCATTGAACATTTTGTCTTGTTAAAAAAATATTTGGTCTATTTTGCTAACTTTTAGCATGTATAGATCACTCAGGCTCATTTTGATGTATAAATATAATTTTATTTCCATCCTTGCCGCGGTTTAAATTGTTGTCTAAAGTTTAAAACAATGGCTACGCGACAGACACGTGGCATATATAAAACAACAGAAAGGCCACCCCATATTATCACTTTATATTATTATTATTATAAAAATAAGGCATGCCAGTGAGTAGCCATTCTCTCTCTACATCCTTCTGTAATCTGTATCACTCACAGGCTTACCAGCCTACCTACGTGCCCCCGGCGAACCCCAATCACGTTCACCGCCAGTCCCATCCATCCATCCGCTTCCCCTGCCTGGCCTGCTTCATCCTCTGTTTCTCCTCGAACCCAGCAGCGCCTTCTTGCGTCTTCCCGCCCAGCCTCAGGAGGCCTCAGCCATGCCCGTCGCGGCGCTCCATCCTCCCCGGTCACTGTCGGCGCGGGACGCCGCAGCAGCGCGCGACGCCAGGCGCGGTCGTTCGCCCTCCGCGCGAGCTCCCTCGATGCGTCTGCTTCGGCGGCCGTGACGACGACGGTGACAGTGAATGGGTCGGCAGGGACCGCGGTGGAGAGGACGCAGGAGGAGAAGGTACAGGAGGATAACGAGGGCCTGTCGGTGAAGGAGGAGAAGGGTCTTGAGGTCCTCTACGACGACGGTTTCGGCTCTGTCACCGTCAAGGACTACTTCGCGGCGGCCAAGGTCCTGTGCAGTTACGACGACGGCGGGCCGCCGCGCTGGTTCTCCCCATCGAGTGCGGCCGCCCGGCCGTCGACGGCGCGCCGCTGCTGCTCTTCTTGCCAGGTGCGTGCGTCCCTTCACCTCACCACCTCACCTGGCCAATCAATGGATGGCAACAGCAAATTGACAACACTATTGGCCACTGCGCGCAGGAATGGATGGCGTCGGCACGGGACTCATCCTGCACCACAAGTCTTTGGGCAAGTCAGTCTTTTTTTCCCCTTCTCCTTTCTTCTTTTATTAGTACGTATTAATTAAGGTTTTTTTATTGCCATTTTTGGCTAATAATAGAAGTAGCCAGTTTGGAGCAAACTTATTCACAATAATGTCAGCTTGCTCTGCAAACCTTATAAATAAATTCCCCTTTTCTGTGAAGAAAACTTTTTCACTTTCTCTTCCTTCCAACTTCATTGAAATTACTGAACGATGAACGATAGTTTTTCTTTGCCATTTTCTACAATCCAAGCTTTCTACTGGTATTGGTTGGGCCATGTCACTGACCACTGGTAGCAGAGTGCCCAGTTTTTATATAACTGCAGTCTTTGTCAACAGACCTATGAAGAAAAAGAATAGTCTAGTCCAGTGATGTTGATGCCTTGTACTTTTTGCATTTTTTTTTCTAATAATGCTCAAGCCACCCATGTGACACAAGTGGTCTGCCTCTTTTTCCTTCTTGTTTTGTCTTCGCTCTTGCCTTACGTCATCTACTAGGAGCCCCTACATAATTATACACTGTAATCACTATGACGCAGCTTTTTACTGGTATTACAATTTCATCAACTACATACTATTCATCAAATTGTAAATGTTATGGCTTATGCATTATTGGACGCAGAAGCTAGGATATTAATATATATTTCCTTTTCTAAAATGGCTGTGGCACTTGGTGGATATCGTCAAGTCCAAGTAATTTTGACGATACCTGTTACGGTTTCCATCCTATTTAGCTGATGCCATTCTTTGCTTATTCGCTCACTCATAGGAGCTTGTTGAGTTATCCATACTTTTTTAAAGAACTCTTTTTACCCCCTTTGTTAATTCTGCAGAGTATTCGAGGTTCAGTGCTTGCATATACCAGTCAATGATCGTACACCATTTGAAGGTATAACTGTTGAGTATTTGTTCAAGAGACTGAGCGAGGGATGAATAATCCAAAAGCCGAGCATTTCTAATACACGTGAATTTAAATTCATACAGGGTTAGTACAAATTGTTGAAAATTCGATCAAGCACGAGCATGATTTGTCACCAGACAGGCCAATATATCTTGTTGGAGATTCATTTGGTGGATCCCTGGCAGTGGCGGTGGCAGCTCGTAATCCGCAAATTGATTTGGTTCTCATACTAGTAAATCCAGGCAGGTGATCATTTCTGCTTTGAGATTTGATTCCTATACTCGTTTTACCGCCTTATTGTTGCCAACTAACCTGTTTTCATTTACCAGCTACATCGTTTGCAAGGACTCCATTGCAGCCAGTATTGCCTCTACTGGAATCAATGCCAAGCGAGCTTCATGCTACAGTGCCTTATCTTCTCAGTTTTGTCATGGGTACCACTCCTCTTACCTCTTCTTTGAAACTATGAAACATTCAAGAATCCAGGTTATATTTATCCTGGTCTTCTTTCACCTTTTTCCCTGTAAGATAAGAAAAGTTAGTCTTAAATGTTCATGCAGAATTCCTTCTTAAATATATTTAATGTTAAATTCAATTGTTACTCCACATTTTCTTGGTAGAGGAATTGTTGTCTTTGCAACTCATTTTAGTAATACTATCCCTTTGTGATACCCTGAAACAATAGTTTTTTTTTTTTTTTTGAGAATACTTTTGCTATTGTTTTAATCTCTAATAGTCTCCACTTCTACAACAACAAAATATATATGTATCTTGGCTCCTTCTTGGCATTATGTAATTTCATTTCTTTTCTTGCCACCCTGCCAGGTCAGCACATTTTCTTCATAAAGTAAACAATGAGCAGAGAATTCAGAAGAATTTTAAAAAAATGAAGATACAAAAATGCAAATAGTATAGTCAGTATGGGGGAATCGAGGAAAACTGTTGTCATTTTTTAAAGTACTTAAACTTTTTTGTTAAATCACAATAGGGCAAGGAATGTACTAGGGAAAGCACTTGAAACTTTGAAGACATATTCAAAATTAACTCTTGGATTTTTGGGCTATCCAACATTTTCCTTTTCCCCAAACATCTTATAATGTAATTTTATAGCTTTATATTTTTTATGTATTTTATATTTTTCCTATTTAGTGGCAAAAGAGAGGCATTTTTCATTAGTAGGAAACATATTAGAGCTGTAGCCATGTACAAAGAAAAGTATATATATGTTCTTACTTCAGAGAATAATATGTTTCAACAGGTGACCCACTGAAAATGGCTGCAGTTAGCATTGAAAACAACCTATCTCCTCCAGAAACACTACAGAAATTATCAGACAGTCTCACATCAATGCTTCCTTTGCTCTCAGTATGTCTCCGTTCCTGCTTTTCCTTCCCATTTATACTTTTCCGTCCTTTATTTTTTCCATGTCAACCTACTTTTTTTTTTTTACATACAACTTGTCAAATTTCAATACTTTTGCAACAATAAACCTACCGCCCATAAGTATTATCGGACCTCCCCCCTAAGCACGCACAAGAGTTGCATATGTTTCTATTAAGGAGAGAAGAGCTGCAAAACCTTTTCATTTATGGTTAGACGCACATATGAGTCTCCTTTAATTTAAGTTACAGGGACTTATGTCATTGATAGGTGGCCTTATTGCAATCAGGCTCACCTGCTGGTGGTACAAGTCCCTCTACTAGTCTAGATAAAGATTGCACCACACACCAAATAAAGACACGGCCATGAACTAAACCTCAGCACCAGGGAAGTCTGAATCAACCGCATGGTTCTAAAGCTTTTAGAACCTGCAAGGTGCCAAACATGTTTCAGATCAGTCCTCACTTGTACAACCATGCAGAACATTTTTTTGTGCAAAACATTTTAAGTCAGTTGTTCTATAATTTAAGCCCCAATTCATAAAAAGTGTGAGGAACATTGCTTTTAGAAATTATCCATGTTTTGTAAAAGATGGAGGAATAAGCTTATTGTTTTAAAGATCGTGTTCTTTCTCCTTGTATGATGAAATCAGTTACAAATCTGGCTGCCTAATGGATTTCTTATTCATTTTGGAAACGTTTATCATTTTTTTGTTGACTTCATGCTTTTTTCTTTAACTCAGGAATTGTCTGATATTATACCAAGGGATACTCTTTTATGGAAGCTTAAACTTCTTAAGGCAGGAGCAGCCTATGCAAATTCTCGTCTTCATGCTGTGCGAGCCGAAGTTCTACTTCTTGCTAGGTCTGTGCTATAATATTTCCTATATACACTCCATAGTTTTGTAGTCCGTCTACTTTTAGTCTCCACATATTTGGTTCCAAACTTTTTTTTTTCCGAATGATGTTTGGGTTCAAACTTCAAAGTACAAATCAATAATATACCTGTATTCAGTGGTAAGGACAATCTTCTACCTAGTGGAGAAGAAGCGGACCGACTCTTCAAGGCACTGAAAAACTGCCGAGTTCGATACTTCAAGGACAATGGTCATACACTACTCTTGGTACAAAGCATCACTCTTAATAGTTCTCCTGTTATTCCTATCTCACTATCTGATTATACACATATATATATATATGCAAAAGCAGTATATTTCATAGCCTTCATTTCTCAAAATTATATTGTCCCTGCACAGGAGGATGGTGTCAATCTGTTATCTGTCATAAAAGGAGCGAACATGTATCGTCGTGGAAGGCAAAGAGATTTTGTAAACGATTATCTGCCCCCTACTTTAAGTGAATTCAAGCAAACATTTGATGTGGATCACAAGTATGTGTCAAAATTCTGAAAGTTGCATTCTACTTTCATCTCTCTCTCTCTCTGGCAAAAGTAAGCGAAAAAAATGAATCTTCTGCAGACTCTTTCACCTTGCACTGAGCCCAGTCATGATGTCTACCTTGAAGAATGGAAAAATTGTTCGTGGGCTTGCTGGTATTCCCGATAAAGGTCCTGTTTTGTTTGTGGGCTATCATATGCTCATGGGTATTGAGTTGAGTCCTTTGTATGAAGAGTTCCTGAGGGAGAAGAAGACAATTGTTCGTGGCATGGCTCATCCATTTTTGTTTGGAAAAAGATTTGACTCATCGCGCCAGGAGATATCTCGGATCGATACTGTTTCTATGTATGGTGGATTACCTGTTACCCCAATCAATATGTACAGGTTATTCGAGAGGAATGACTTTGTTCTGCTTTATCCTGGCGGTGTTCGGGAAGCTCTGCATAGGAAGGTTTGCTTATTTTGGCATTGAACCCTCTAGTGGCCTTACTGAATCATTGTAGTGTAGCATTATTAGCGTAAAGATTTCCAGTTCCGATGTGTTACAACTAACTTTTAAGGAGAAGAATAACTGCTACTGAACCCCATTTTTTTACCACCTTTTGCTTCTTCCTAATGTAACTATCTACTGAATTTTGCAGGGTGAAGAATACAAGTTGTTTTGGCCAGATCAACCAGAATTCGTAAGAATGGCCGCGCGCTTTGGTGCTACTATCATACCCTTTGGGTGTGTAGGAGAAGATGACGTTCTAGAGGTAGATATTTGTTAATCCATTTGTTCAAGTATAAGTGAATTGTTTCCCACCATTAGCTAGAAATGAAAACATGGGTTGCCCAGTACTTTTTGCGGGACCTTGTTTTGCTTCAGTATTCAATTGTGTTAAAGAAAATGCATGACGGCTACAAGCTATATGTCACGTTAGAACACGTGTAACTAATAAGTTTCTGTGCCGCATGGTGATGGAACTAGTCACTTACTCTGTACACCCGTTCTGCAGTTGGTTCTGGATTACAACGATCAGAAGAACATTCCCGGACTTCGGGAATGGATAGAGTCAATCAACAAAGAAGCCGAGAGAGAGTGAGGTAACATTTCAAGATATTTTTCTCCTCGGCTAAGACAGAAAAATGATAAGATCTTAAACTCTTATTCATTCACGGCCTATTCGCATGCATTATTCATTTCAGGGACAGTGTAAAAGGGGAGGATGGAAATCAAGACATGTACTTGCCAGCTCTTCTCCCAAAAGTACCCGGTCGATTCTATTACCTATTCGGGCAACCAATTGAAATGAAAGGGATGAACAACCTTGTTAGAGATAGAAATAGCGCAAACGAGGTGTATTTACGTGTCAAATCAGAAGTGGAGGAGATAATGTCATATCTCAAGAGGAAGAGGGAGGAAGACCCTTACAGAAGTATAGCGCAGCGTGCGCTGTACCAGGCAACATGGGGTGCCTCTGCTCAAGTCCCAACTTTTGAGCCATGAAGATTTGGTGCAGAAGTGTTAGCGTGATTGGATATTTAGAAATTCACACAAACGACGATAGGAGAAAAGCATTTGTGTGAGTAGGGAGGGGCATCTGCGAGCTGAGTGCAATTCTTTGACAAGATGTAATGCACTCTGATTTCTGAGGAAATCTCCCTCATGCTGTACAGAAGTAGATTACATATAGTATACAGAAAACATTGTATATTTTTTTTTTAGAAAATATAAAATGATAGTTTTCACTAAGGACCCAACAACTTAAAATAGATAAAAGAAATTGTAGCGACTAATAATAAGATAAACAATGACAATCGAAATTTGGATTCATGGTGTCACAGGATATGGAAAATGGCGCTTCTGAGAAGCCACAAAGCAAAAGAATAGTTAAAATAAGTACTACAAAGAAAGTTGTGGGGAGAAATATAGCAAACTGAACCTATTATGAAAATATGTTGTTTGGCTTTTAATCTACCCTAACTTAGGTTAAAGTTTCAACTAAATGCGTATTTTTATTGCTCAGTACCTGTTAGTGTTTGTAGTTATATCATTTGATCACTTAAATAGGTTACATTGCGTTTACATAGCATCGGTGAGTTTTCTCACTAGAGTTTGCTCGGTTTTTGTTTTCTTTCTAGGTGTGTGCCTATCCTTTAATAACATAGCATCTGTGAAGACTCCAACCCAAAAGTTCTTCAATCTCCCTATCCTTCTTTGGCAACCTGAGTTTCCAGAGTTTAGCGTCAGAGGCGCAAGATGCCATTGCGATGCCGAGCGCTATCTGATCTGAAGACAACACCGTTCTGGGCTTCCAGAGTTGCCAGCAGCAAAGGGCGACAAATGTAGCGAAATGTTTCTGAGGGATATTGTGTGGACGCTGGATGTTGTGGATATTATTCAATACACCCGAGCTGAGTTTAGGCAAGGGGAGACCAATTCTGTCCCAGAATTCTTTTTGCAAATGGGCGCTCTAGGATCACATGATCAGCCGTCTCTTCCGCTTGAGCACAGACTTCACAAACCGCATTATCCAGGACCTTCTTTTTTAGAAGGTTCGACCTGCTCTGAATTCTTCCTTGAAACAACAACCACATGAAGAACTGAAACTATGGACATTGATCATCGTAGCTAGATAGAGAATACAAAGTATCTAATATAAGTATTGCATTAGAATTTAGAAAGAACAAAGATATATCACAAAAACAAATATATTTGATTGGTACGTCCTGTTGATGTGTGTAAATACTAGATGGCATTTTAAGTCTAAAAACAAAAAACCATACAAGATAGATATGAAGGAATTGAGAAGGATCGGGAGGTGACAGGGTTCAGAACTTTTCGCTAATCATTCAGGCCGCTTCTTCTTCTTGTCATCCCAACATCCAGAATTCCTCTAAAATCTTTCGCCAAAAAAAAAAAATAAAAAAATCCACCAATTGATCTTTCAGTTGTACTAAACACGAGCTTGTCATAAGTGAGACTCTTTTTTTTTTTTTTTTTGAAAAGGGAGGATTTTATTAATTCACAATCATTTCATCGAGTTGATACAATAATTGCAAACCCACTCGTTGGCTCTGCAAAAGCACACAACCTGAACCAAATAAATGAGACTCTAGTCCGGCCAAATCACGACATGACCAGGTCACACAAATTTCAAGTATGTGTTAGTCTACGACTCTACAACACTCTAAACTCACACCATTTGTGCCTCACTCCGTTTTCAGCTATTTCCGTTGCACGCCTTGACGCTTCCCTAACGCATGACTCCATTCTTTCCCGGGCCTCACCAAAAGCAGTATGCCAAGAACTCCCGGAAAAGCTTTCTAGCTCACACCAATGGCGACTTTCTCTCCTCCTCTACACACCAAGGCCGCCGCTGCTCCCTGGCGACCATGGCAGCAACGATGGCATGGTTCCCTTGAGAGGACCACCACTAGCTACTACCCGGTGAAGAAGCAGCATGTTGGGAGATTGCAGGCGAGCTACAGGGGCCTTGAGGCACTGTATGACGATGGGTACCAGACGGTGAAGAACCTAGATTACTACTACGAATCACTTGGCGAGCTGGTGGAGCATGACAGTGGGCCGGTGCGCTGGTTTTGCCCAGTAGACGCCGGGACGCCCATCGATGATGCTCCTCTGATGCTATATTTGCCCGGTAACTATATATGCCTTCAATTAATGTTGTGCCATCAGTGGTTTTGATGGAACCTATATGTATAGTGTGTGATGCATCAAACGTGTTGTCGTGAGAACTTTTCAGGCGTAGATGGAATGGGGATGGGACTCTTCATGCATCACAAGGCACTTGGAAGGTCTCGTCATCAGAAATAAAGAGAAATTTAAATTGTTTCAGGTGCGAATAGTTTCACTTGGTTATGATTTGGATCACTGAATAATGTTGGATACATATTGCTCCCATGTGCAGGATTTTTGAACTAAGGTGCATGCACGTTCCTCTTCATGATCGCACGCCATTTGAAGGTATACATGCATACACATGTTTGTGAATTAATTTATTTATTGATGAAGAAGGATTGTCGATCTAAGCCTGTTTTATTCCATCATATATATAGAAGATTCAGATGAAGAGTAACTTGCAATTTCAAAGTTTTCTCAAGATTGTATGTTTTAGCTGCTTTTATTTTTCAGATCTTGTTACAATGGTAGAAGACGTTGTAAGAAAAGAGCATGCCACATCTCCCAAAAAGCCCATCTATCTATTGGGGAATTCTTTTGGAGGATGTTTGGCACTTGCAGTAGCTGCTCGAAATCCACATATTAATTTGATATTGGTACTAGTGAATCCAGGTACATTCTGAAATAAATGTTTTCAATTGTATGAATTATTCTTAATTTATAATTGAAATACTTTTACCTATAAGTTTCCCTTCCTTTGTCACTGCAAAAGCAACATCATATGAGAAGTCAGGCATACAACAGCTTCTATCATTTTTCAGCCTGTTCTCAGATCAAGCATGTATGGCTGTAACAGCTCTATTGAACTACAACATTGGTAAGTAACCCTAGTGCTTGCTGTACAACTTTTTTATAAAAGGATAGAAATAAGTTAAAAGAACAAAACAAGCGTGGTAGTAGGTCTAGTTGAGAACAATTAGTTGTGAATTGTACTTTGGGGACTTGCCTTTGATTTATTGTCAAAGAGTCGATTTGCCGAAAGTTTTTTGATTTGCGTTCACATCATTCAAGATATTCACATCAATAAACCACATCATTTACTAACATATGTTTAGTTGTCTACATCACAATGCTAAAATCATCCACTAACTTTTTTTTTTTTGAGACCGGGATATAGCCCGTTTTTCATTAAGCGTAAGAGAATGGTCAATAGACCTACACATACAGGATACAAAAGGATTCACAGGTAATCCATAGATTACCAACGAAGTCCTTAACACAAACAAGAAGCAAGAAACACGAGGGGTGGGGGACCCTCCGCCTAACAACCCCAGCCCTGAGCCTAATACAAAATAAACCTCAACACCTTGGTAGCCGGTAGTGATAGGAATCGTAGATGATAGCAGCGGCAAAGCATCCGCTAGAACTCCTCGGTGGCAAAGCATCCACCGGCACCCCACGGCGGCAAAGCATCCACCAGAAACACGTCGGTGGCAAAGCATACACCAGAAACACCATTCCTATGGGTAACGAACGAACTCGGTGGCAAAGCATCCACCAGAAACACCTCAGCGGCAAAGCATTCGCCGGAAACGACCTTGGAATCTGGGTGCTCCTCCGAGTCACAAAGGCCATAGCCCCTGGACCACGGGCGAGGAGAACCATGGAATCCAATCCCTCCTCCGAGTCACTGAGGCCAAAGCCTTCAAGACCACGGGCGAGGAGGACTCACCCGCAGACACAATCCTCCAAGTCACTTAGGGCCAGAGCCCATAGGACCATGGGCGAGGACCTACCTGAACAACAACAGCGGCAGAGCAACTGACCAAATAGATGACTACGGCTACCACTAGCACCAACCGGACAAACCAAGGTGATAAGAAACATGAAGTGCGAAAAGACTCAGCGCAACGCTCACCGGCAGACAGAAACCTGGCACGAAGGAAGCAAGCAAGGAGCATCAACGAAGCCTTCAGGAAGGAATGGACATCCGCAGATGCCAACATCGTTGTGGATAGCACCAGGGATTTTCATCCCGAAGCTTGCCCCAACGAGCTCCAACGACGAACTAAGGACGACGCCCTCAGGAAGGTGATGACGCAGTGCGCCACCGTCGTCAACTGGCTATAAGCCCGATGGGATTTTCACCCCTGTTCGTCATCCGAGGGGCTAGGAAGGTTGGCAGCTGGAGCAAGACCAAGAGCGGTGTGGGGAGCGGCGGGCACCACCAGCCAAACCACCACGGTAGACTCGCGTGCCACCTGGCCGCCGCCACTCACACCACCATGGACCAAGAAGCACGAACCAAGAACACCGCCACCGGCCACGCCACCACGACGCCGCTGAAGCACCACCACGAGCATGACCCACTCCACCAAAGACACGGCGGAAGCGACCGCCGCCGGTCATGGCCACCACCGCCCCCATGGTTTCCGGGGAGGACTGACGCCGGAGGGAAGGGAGGCGCCCGAAAGCCGCCCCCAAGGAAGGCCGAGAAGCGGCCGCAGGCGGCCACGCCAAAGGTCACTCCGGGGGAGGCGGCACGCCACGGGAGGGAGGGGGGGCGCTCACAAGCCGCCCCAGCCCCCCGGGAGGCCATAGCGGCACCTCCGAGCTCCCGTGAGGCCAAAGCGGGATTGTTGGCGCACAACAAGCGGGCCCGCCGCCCAACCTTCCCCAAGGAACCGCCCCGGTGAAGAGCACGCGGATCCGGACGTGGAGGACCAGATCCGTCCCCGTGGCCACGGATCCGCCTCCGGAGAACCGCCGGTGATAGTAGGGTTGGTGGAGGGGGAGGGGAGGGGAGGAGGAAGGGAGAAGGCTGCGACGGTTACCCCCTTGGGAGGGCAGCGGCGCCGCCGTCGCCACGAGCAAGGGCGGCGATGGCGGCCGAGGAGATGCTTTGTCGAGGAGGGGAGGGGTTGTCGGCAGCGCGGGGGAGCCTCCCGAGTCCCCCCAGCTTATATATTCCCTCTATACCGCGGCATCGCACGGGGAATCCACCTAATTAATATAGTTCGGATTTCAAAATTCAGTGTTTTGGTCTCACAAATTACTGTCATAGGTGAACTGAACTAATCTTGATTGTGATTAATAGTGAACGAACCAACAATGGTTTTGGTGTCACATTCTTTATATGATTGTCTTATAATAAGTTGATAATTTAATTGTCTTATTAGTTACTTTTTAACGGTCTATATTTGGTTCCTTTCCTCACTATGAAACCAGACAATGAAGTGGAAATGGCAGTGAGCAGCATATTAAATGGGAAGCATCCATTAGCAGCACTGAACAGATTGACGAATAACATGACATCATTCCTGAAGCATTCGGTACATACCATTTCCTCACATCTTATTATGGAGTCCATTTCATTCAGTAGAAATAATTCTAGAGATGAACCCAGTTAATTGTCTTGCACTTGACTAGTAAAATACGGTGTGATCATAATGTTAATACTTCCATTGTAGAATATACTGGACAAAATACCAGAGGATACACTTAAATGGAAAATGAAGCTGATCAAACGGGCTGCTTCTTACGCCAATTATCGTCTGCAATCAGTTCAAGCTGATGTGCTACTGCTAGTCAGGTTTTTTTTACGCATCGAACTATGTTTATCTGCTTTCAGTTTCACCAAAGTTTTTCAGTTGAGGATGCATTATTGGACAATAATAACTGTTAGTTTGGTATGCTTCCTATCAGCTGTGCTGACAGGTTACTTCCAAGCAAAGACGAAGGTGACAGGCTGCAGAAGTTGTTACCAAAGTGTACAATCTACTTCTTTGAGAAGCACGGGCACAGCTTACTATTGGTGAGGTTTACATTTACATCTGACAAGAAAAACAGGATTACAACATGTTCTCCCTCAGCACTAAGACAAAGTGGTCTTCAATTAATGGAGTAGGCTGATACTTCAATTCAAATAAAACACATTTCAGGAATACGGTGTTCATGTTGCATCTATTATCAAGTGCACTGATCTCTACCGCCATTCGAGGCGGTACCACCGGGTTTTGGACTACATCCCTCCATCTGCAACTGAACTGAAGGAAGTAGATAAAGCTACATGGTAAAGCAGAAACGACATTGGATTTGAAATTGAAGATTCCAAATGAATGCTTGCCCTGTAACGATAACTGATGTTTGATGACAAAAACTACAGTGACCTCAGATTCCGGACCTGCCCAGCAATGTACTCCACTTTGGAGGACGGCACAGTGGTGAGGGGCCTCGCCGGAGTACCCCAGGACGGCCCAGTGCTGCTGGTCGGCAACCACATGCTCCTGGGCATCGAGCTCATCTCGCTCGCGGCGGAGTTCCTGCGGCTGAAGCGGGTCGTCGTGCGCGGCGTCGCGCACCCGCTCCTGTTCCCAAACAATAAGAGGGTGTGGTCTGAGGGCCATGACTTCTTCGACTTCCTCAACCTGTGGGGCGGCGTGCCCATGATGTACAAGTCCATCTACGACCTGCTGGGCGCCGGCGAGTTCGTGCTCCTCTACCCCGGTGGCCACAGGGAGGCCCTCCATTGCAAGGGCGAAGAGCACAGGTTGTTCTGGCCAACACAGACCGAATTTGTCAGGTTGGCAGCACAGTTTAATGCAACAATTGTGCCTTTTGGAGTCGTCGGGGAGGATGATCTGCTACAGGTAAGACTAAGAACTGGGATTTTTGACCCAAAAACAAGTTGAGGAATAACTATAAGTTAAGTAGCTAATAGATTCTGTAACTAAAATGTCCTGCAGCTGCTCTGTACTTTCGACGATATCAGGAATGCACCCTTTGGCAAAGAAATGATCCAAGCATATAGCAATCATCTGAAGCTGAGGTACACACACCCGTCAATTGCCTTGCCCTTCCCTTGAGTTGTGAGGATCTGGCAACTCCTTACCCTGATGACTCGTGAATCCTTTTCTGAAAATGCTGCTCTTTGCAGGGACGGCGTTGATCATGAGGTGTTCTTCCCGGGACTGGTTATGAAGATGCCAGGCCGGTTTTACTACCAATTCGGGAAGCCGATTCCGACGAGGGGGAGGCAGGACGTCCTGACCGATAAGCAGGCTGCGCATGACCTCTACATGCATGTTAAGTCGGAGGTGGAGCGTATCATCTCCTACTTGCTGGAGAAGAGGGTGGAGGACAAGTACAGGAGCCTAATCCCAAGAATGCTGTACCAAGCTGCTCGAGGACCCACCTGTGAAGTTCCGGCGTTTGATCCCTGAATGTGGTGTGGTTACGTCAATTCTTTTAAATTGCTTATTACTGCGAGACTTCTATTTTGAGTGTGTTGTAATTACCAATGACTGAAGACGTGATATGCTCGACCTCATGCACTCACGCATGTTACATTCAAATCCTAACAAAGAGAGCTTTTATTAATTTTCAAACAGTTTACATTCAAATCTTGAAAAGCGCTTCTGCCATCTGCCTAAGCAAATACATAACCAATAGAGTAAAATACAACCAGGGGTCCTCAAACTATTAGGCTCCTTCCATCTAGGTACTCGAACTATTAAAACGACTATCACGGGTCCCCTGAACTATTGTCGATGCACACCAAAGGTCTAAAACCTGCCACGTCAGGAGTAATTTTTTAAAAAACCCTATTTATTTTTTCTTTCACGCAACTAGCTCCTGGACACAGACCTGAACATGAAGGCCGCAGGCTGCTGGCGTGAGGGCGACTTCACCCTGCTGTTGCATGCGGGCCGGTTGTGTGCATGGAGGTGGAGCGCGGTGCACTGTCCTAGTTGTGTGCATGCGAGCCGGTTGTGTGCATGGACTTCGGCGGTGCTGCAGATCGTGTGCATGGAGGTGGACTGGTGGAGCGCGGGAGACGCACTGAGGTAGAGGAAGGAGCCAGTTGCGAGAAGGAGAAAATAGATAGGGTCTTTTTTGAAAAATTGCCCCTGACATGGCAAATTTTAGATCTTTGGTGTGCATCAACAATAGTTTAGGGACCTAGATAGTCGTTTTGATAGTTTGAGGACCTAGACGGGAGGAGGCCAATAGTTTGAGGACCGTGGGTGCATTTTACTCTAACCAATAAGAAAACGAAGATTTTTTTTTAGATGAAAGAAGAATTATATTAAATTGAAGCTAAGTACGTCGTCATGTTAGGAGCACTCTGGAACACCCAGAAACCGTCTACATCGACATTGTACTTACGCTTAGTATAGGTACAAATCTCAATCCGAAATTTGTATGAGATGACTACTTAGGTAAACACTCGACCAAAGATTGAAGAACAGATGCCCAACGAATGACGTCAACGGTCCTCCATGTGGGGTTGATATTTTTTTTTTCCCTTGTGTCTTCTTTCTACCTCCTTCCACCTAAGAATAACGAAATACTATGACTCTTTCCAACTCATTACCAGTAATTGGCTTGAGCTAGACTTATTCTCACTTGTCCTTTATTGTGGTCAGATCTAATAACCACAACAAAACAGAGAAGAGATCAGAGAAAATTATATATTATAAGGCAGCAACATCATCTCCGCCTTACTGTCGAGAATGTTGTTGAGGATGTAGTTGTCACTCTCATCTTCATCAAAGTTGCCATTAAAAAACCAAATCCACCCAACCTCCTCGCCGTGGCCGGGAAGGAGAAGAAGACAAATCTCCAATACCGACATACTTAACATGGACAAACTCTAACTCTAAAGGACTCGGCCTACTTGAAAACATGTTAAAGAGATAGATCCTCACTTCCTTTAGCCTGTGACGGGGGACAATTGTAGTGGAGGCGAGGGATGGGGATGGCGGCGGCCTCGGCTTATGCCATAGGGTCTAAGACGAAAGACTACTCCAAAAAGGTATATCAATACGGTGGCTATTAAACCGTAAACTAAATCCACCGAATATTTCATTAAGAGAACTTTGGTGAGGTATAAACTCGATGAATATGTGAAGATTTAGTAGCCAAGATCACTCATTAATTAATCAACGAGGAAGATTTGTTTATTAGGAGCTTACATACCAATGATCAATTTAGGATCCATTCTATGTATCTTTGTATGATAAAATTAGCATCATTCTCTCATAAATTGATTTGGAAGTTAAAAATTCCTCTAAAAAACAAGATTTTCCTTTGTTATCACCCGCGGAGGTAATTTTAACAAAGGACAACCTAATTAAGAAGAATTGGAGAGGCAGTCAAAAGTATTGTTTCTGTAATTACAGCAAAATCATTAAACATCTTTTCTATTGGTGGAAATTTAATAATAGATGCATAATGTCAATGAAACTATGTAATAACATAAACGAAGTGTGCAAAGACACGAAAAAGCGGGAAGTCTATTCCATTTTCTAAAAAAACATAAACTAAATAAAGTTTTATTTTGGTATTTATATAAGGGAGTACACTTAACAAAGGACAATTTAGCAAGGCGGCGGTGGCAAGGAGATAGAAAGTGTTATTTTTGTTCTTCTAACGAGACTATACAACACCTATTTTTTTACTGTCATTTTGCTAGATTTGTGTGGCGAGCTATTCAAGTCTCCTTTAATTTAATACTTCCAACTATCTTTCACAATTTGTTTACATACTAGTTATAAGGGATAAATAGAAAAATGAAATCCATGATTCTTGCAGGTGAAAGCGCAATTTGTTGGGCGATATGAAAGTGTTTGCTAGGTACAGTTGGAGATTTAGTAATAGAATTGCTTTCTAGATGTTGTGTTTTGAATCTTATTTTTGTTTTTCGTTTTTCGATCAGAGCTTTATGTTTGAGATTGCTTGGTTGGTAGTGTCTGTTTTGTAATAAGGAACAACTATGTGCATTGATTAACGTAGAGGGGTATTAATATATTTCCTTGTCATGAACCAGAATTGGGCCAGCCGGGATGGGCTAAAAGGGCCTGAACCGCCGCGACCGGCCCACGAGGGGGCAGGGCGCCTTGCGGGGAGGGGCGCCCTCGCCCGCCGGGCGGCTCCCTCCCCTCCGCTTCCGACTCGCTTCGTCTTCAAGTTAGGATTATCTTAGCTTTTTGGTGTGTAAAAGGAAATATTCCAATCAAGGAAGACCCTTATTAGGAAATAAATAAATATTGCTTGTAAAAGGTATTCCAATCATCCACGAAACAAATAGCGCTATAGCGCCGCTATAAGCGCCCTACAAATAGCCATTTGAAACACCGCGACGCTATTGTCAATTTCCACGTTATTGGCGCTATTGGCGTTATAGCACGATATTGCGCCGCTAAAGCGCGCTATTTCCACGCTATTGGCGCTATATCGCGCGCTATTTTCACGCTATTGGGCTATAGTGGCAGCAGCGAGCTGGTGCTACCGCGCATAGTTGCGCTATTGCGCCGCTATAGCGGCGCTATAGCGACGCAATAGCGGCGAATAGCGTCCCGAAAAAGTCCGACGCTATTTTTCATAGCCCGCGATCAAAAACATGGCCAATCACATAAGGAAACCTTATAGGAGATTGCTTAGGTTACAAGTCCCACTAGCCGGGCTATATAAGCAAAGGCATGTAATCTTTTTAGGGATAAACAAGCAATAAAAATAGTCCTATCTATCTAGCTCCTCACCACCTCCATGTGCGCCACCACCCCACCGCCTCCAGCGGCGCCGCCGCCGCGCCGCGCCACGCCGCCACACCCGCCCCGCCCGGGCCGCGCGCCGTCGCCCCGGCGCCGCCCGGCGCCGCTCCCTCTCCGTCACCACGCCACCTGCGCCGCCGTTGCCCGCGCCGCCACGGAGGCGTCGTCGCCGGACACCGCTGCTCCCTACGCCACCTTCATCGCCTCAATGGTTGTCGGTGGCGTGTCACAACCGCCCAATCGAACCGGTCTGTGACATTCCTTTTCTAAAAATAAGTTTGACAGCTTCTCCCAATTATTATGATACCATCACAAGCAGAACCTACGAATCCATTTTTGTCCATGAATATTTGAGTATATATAACCAATACAGGAGAAAAAATATCATTTCTGCTTAACCATTTTTTGCGACCACGCCGATGGCGTGTTTTTTATTAAGAAGAGAGAATTTTGATACACAACCTGGCCACAGTAATAGCAGTTACCATGGCCGCCGACACACACCCACAACCAGGATCTGTCATGTAGGCTCGTACCGCTGCATCCTTTACCATTTCTGCTTAACCATAATAATCAATAAGTAGCGTTGCCCCTAGAAAACCTAATCGCTTTAGATTTTTACTAATACTTAACCAGTTGCCAAACATATGTTGCGCACTATGAGGTTTACCAAATCTAGTAGTCAATTATATTTTTTTCGAGCTGAATAATCCAGTAATCAATTCTAGCCAGATCGAATGAGTGAAATAGGTGCCTAATTGTTTCTTCTATGTGACAAAAGCAGCATATTTTTACTATTGTGGAAACACAGGTCTTGACTCTCCGAGAGGCCTTAATTCAGTTCCAAAAAAAAAAAGTGCTTGTTAACTTTAGGGACATATATTGATTTATGAGAGTTTCGCCACCTTATTAGACTTTAATGGAGGAATACACAGTTTTTTTTTTTTTTTGAGGGGAACAGGAGGAATACACAGTCACTGTTGATTTGGTGAAACCGAAAAATAAAAACAGTTGCATCATATACAGCCGCAATCTCCAATCTCTCGATTCCGTATTGTGCACGTCGTTGCTTCTTTTCTTCCTTTTTTCCCCTCTGAAGTATTTTTAGTGTGTTTTTATCTAAAAAAAAAGTATTTTTAGTGTGGATTCCACGCACTCCTTTGTCAGTTGTCTCCTTGACTCGTCTTCGGCGGTGCTGCAGAAAAGGAACAGTTCGCCATTATAGTAGCTAGTCGTCCAAAGACGACTTTGTTGTGCTTTTGACACCTAACTAGTTCAACTTGACTCGTCTTCCAGACATTTGATTACTGAGATAAACCGATGTTGACAGGACTGTGGTACTCCATTAATTATTTTATATAGATAACAACAACGTACGATGTCTCGACTCCCTGTTAGTCCGGCAACAAACTAGCCTCCATGTTATCCACCACCACCACCATGGCCATCGTGCTGCTGCTGGCCCTTCTCCTCTTTCCGTTCGCTGATGCCCAATGGCAAGTTTGCGGCAGTGCACCTCTTGACTGGGTGCTACTAGGCCCCTTGCCCTGACACTGAGGCTGCGGGCGCATGTTCTATGAGATGTAAAGCCCCTGAGTTCACCCTTCAGCGGAGGTCCATCTGCTAGGGACTTAGCCAAAGTTACAGCTAAGTTCTCGATCAGTAAGAGTGTACAGGTACTCACCCCCTGTTGTTGCTGTCAATTGTTGATTTAGGACTCTAATATGCATCTACTTTGTTCTAGTGATGCAAAAGATTGCAAACTTGTCTTAAGGGTTCATACCATAATTCTTTTGAAGAAGTATGTAACAAATTTGTCACAAGGGTTCATCACCAAAAATTCTTCTCAACAAAGATGAAACTGAAACTTAAAAGGCAAGTCTTTTTTTTTAGGAAAATTCAACTTCCATTAATCAAACAGAGCTAAATCTCAGCAAGTACATAAATGAAGTTTACCGGCAAAGAGGCCAAGACTTGGTCCTAGTGCAGCAAGCTTATGGGCTACATTGTTACAAGAACGCAGGCAATGCTAGACATGCCACGATACGAAATTTTAGTGTAACGAGCCACGAAATTCGGCAACCAAATTGATTAGTACACTAATAAGATCAAAGCATCACAGTAGACCGCTTGCACCACCTCAACTGCCGTCTTGATGACGACATGCCCTACACCTGCATAAGCCAGTCGCGCCTTGGGCACCATGAATACTACTAGCAATCATCTCACTATGAAAGCCTTACCTCAAGAAGTCCCAATAGTGCAAACGTAGACCAACAGGCACGTACCGTTTTCTGCGAGAGGATCTCATTTTCTGCCGCAAAACAATAGTGCAAGACATGTAACACTTCCCTCCCATAATGGATGTAATTATATATACCCAATAAAAAAGAATGAATGCAATAATAGAATAATCCTAGATCGAACAATATGAAATTTAACCAAATTTACATAGAAAGGTATTGATATTAATCATAGTAGACTGTGCCATGAAATATACTTTCATAGTCATATCTACCTAAAGTCACACATTTTGGCAATATTTTATACAAATTTAATCAAATAATTTGATTTTGACCAAACCTAAAATCATCTTTTTTCTAAAAAAAAATGTATACCTGAGTTGACTGACCGTTGACGTAAGTCAACTGAGTACTCCTGCATGTGATACAATAAATGGAGAACGGCCCACCAAGAAGCACAGCGTTGCTCAGAATCATTGTCCTTGTGCTGCACTCAGCTGATGATTCTATTAATCCCGGCCACTCACTTCTAGTATATGATAGGCAAGTGCGTTCACCTCGATACCTCAGCATCCCCATCGTGGCATCCTTGATTTGCCTATCTGCAAGCCTGCAAAATGGCTCCCAAAAGCACTCATCACGCCTCATGGTTGCATTTGCATCTAGCTGTTCGTCTCAGCTTCCTCCTTTTGGCAAGCCACCAGCTCCCATGTTCGTCCCTTGCTGCACTGTCAACAAATATCAGCAGATCAAGCCGACGCGGCACCTCACGAGTCCCAGCACCATGCCACCCGCAGGAGGCTGCGTCGCTCCTCCGGCTGAAGGGGTCCTTGGCATTCCCCAGAAACGATTGTGAATACTATACGAAGTTGTCATCGTGGAGATCGGGCACTGATTGTTGCCTCTGAGAAGGAGTCAGGTGCAACGGTGTCACAGGGAGAGTTACTGCTCTCGACCTCTCCGGCCATTGCCCGCAGGTCTGCAGCGGCCTTCACCCTGCTCTCTTCAACCTCACCTCTCTCCGGTACCTCAATCTGGACGACTTCGACCTTTGCAGGTCACAACTTCCAGATTCGGGTCTTGAGAGATTGACCAATCTTCGAGTCATCATGTTAGAGAGCTGCAATCTTTCTGGTTCGATCCCACCCTCCTTTACAGGCCTTCATTCCCTGCGAGAGATTCATCTCAGTGACAACACATTAAACGGCAATATCTCGAGTCTGTTCTCTGCTCGTAGCTTCCCACATTTGAGAGTCCTTGAGCTCTCTTCAAATATGTTCGAGGGAACATTTCCTATTGGGATCACTCAACTAAAAAATCTCAGGGTTCTAGATCTTAGCTCCACGAACCTCTCTGGTGGTATTCCAAACTCTATAGGGAATCTCTCGTTACTGAGTGAACTAGACCTCACTGATAACAAATTCTCCGGGGGCCTGCCTTGGGAGCTCAGCAATCTGAAATGGCTGGAATATATCTCGGTTTCCTACAACAACCTTACGGGTAAGATTTCAGCATGCTGGAACATTTTCATTCCACTTCTCTCCTATATATTCCCTGTGTCTGACTTTTTCTGTCGTTGTTCTAGCAATAGGCAATTTTGTCGTTGTTTGACTACAGAAAAATTTATGGATTGTTTCGATCTTGCAAGCAATGTTTACAAGGCGTCTAGTCAAACCTAGTCGCCATGGGACCGACCAGGAAGATTAATCACGATTAATTCGGGCGTTGTCCAAGTTGACGGTACCAGCTAATCGGTCACCAGGGATCGATTAGGGACAATTAATCGTGATTAATTGCGATTAACCGGATGACTTCTAAATATTGCTTGCAAGTTGTCCTTTTTAATTGTATATGAATATAGCAACTCTCATAATCTATATAAAGCATGTCCAAAGATTGTTACAGCAAATGGTCTAATAAGCATGCCTCTCTTTATGTATGCACAGGAACAGTACCTGCAGCCATATTCACCCTACCTGCATTGGGGGAACTACATCTGCAGGTGAACAACTTTTCAGGTCCGATCGAGGAGTTCCATAATGCATCTGGCACATTGTTTAAAGTTGACTTGAGTAGCAATCAGCTGACTGGTACAATTCCAACCTCATTCTTGGAGCTCACTGCTCTTGAAAGCATTGCTCTCGACTCCAATCATTTCATAGGGACGGTGAATCTAAGTAGCTACTCTAGGCTAAGAAGCCTCGAGAGCTTTACAGCCTCTTATAACCGAATGCTATCTATTGTCGGAGAGGAACACTGGACCAGTGGTAGCAGTAATAATAGTAGAATTTCTACGCTGGAGTTTGCATCCTGCGGCCTAACTAGGTTACCTAGTGTCATAAGACATATACCGTTCCTTAACAGGCTGGATCTCTCTTATAATAGCATCAGTGGCAGCATACCTGACTGGATCTGGAGAAACATGAGCACATGGCTGGACCTTTCTCACAACATGTTCACTGAACTGGCACAGCCCCCTGCTTACACTGTCATATCGTACATTGATCTTAGCTTCAATAGGCTCAGTGGTGCCGTGCCTTCGCTTCTCTTTGCGTCTTACCTTGATTACTCCAACAACAAATTCTCTTCCATGCTGCCCGGTGATTTCCTCACCCTTTATGGTACTGCAGCGTGCAGCCTCCATCAACTTGGCAAACAACCAACTAGGTGGGACTATTCCGTATGCAGAGTGTGACCAGTTTCATTACGAGGAGCAGGGCGGTGAGGCTCTTCGAGATCTCGACCTATCCGGTAACAACTTCAGCGGGCAGGTGCCACCTTATGTGCTTAGAGGTTGCAATAATGCCCTGCGGGTGCTAAATCTGAGGGGCAATCGCCTCGAGGGAACGTGGCCCGAGGTGATGGACGGGACATGTAGACTGGAGGTCGTGGATTTACATGGAAATCAGATCCGAGGGCGCTTGCCAAGATGGCTAGCTAACTGCAAAGAGTTGAATGGGCTTGATGTCGGCGGCAACAATTTCGTGGATTCTTTCCCGTCATGGCTAGGAAACCTCATCCAACCAGTTTTACGGCCTAGTGACGGCACTGAGCATGGACCCACATAGGAAGAATCACTTGAAGCCTGCTTACTTCTCCAGTATCCAAATCATTGACCTTGCAGAAAATGGTTTTACTGGAGTGCTACCACCAGGACTCTTCTACAGTTTCAAGACCATGGCCCAGGCCAGCACAGTGCACGAATTACGTAAGGTAATAGTGATCGGTCAACAGGGTGAGACTGACATACATCAGGAACCAGGAACTCCGGTCGTGGTCACCATGAAGCATCAATACATGCGGATGCTCAAAAACCAACAACTCCAGCTCGTGCTGATTGACCTGTCCAACAACAGTTTCAGCGGCTCCATTCCCAGGATGGTGGGCAACCTGACTGGCCTTCACGTGCTCAACCTTTCACGCAACGCCTTCACCGGGGAAATCCCGGCCGAGCTCGGCCGCCTGTCGCAGGTCGAGTCACTGGACCTCTCGTGGAACCATCTCACGGGGGAGATCCCGCAGTCGCTGGGCTCGCTGACGGCGCTCGAGTGGCTCAACCTCTCCTACAACAACCTCAGCGGGAGCATACCTTCGGGCACCCAGTTCTCAACGTTCCCCAGCAGCTCGTTCCAGGGAGGCAACCGAGGGCTATACGGATGCCCACTTCCCGTGCGGTGCAACCTGACGCGTCCACCGTCAGCCACCAAGGCTCCGCCGCCGTTGCAGGTGTCCGGTGGAGAATTTGCTGACCACAGGTTCCAAGTTGTCGTGCTGTGCCTCTTCGTTGGTTCTGGCTTTGGGCTCGGCTTCGCACTGGCCATTGTTTTCCAGGTGGTTTGCATCAGGCGAGGCGCCAGGAAATGGCTCTGCAGAGCCAACTAGTTGTATAGATAAGTGATCATTCAGCTGAATGGAGCTTGTATAACTGCATTAGTTCTATAATAAACGTTTGGAAAAAATGTGTACTTTAGACTATGTTTAGTAGATAAGCTACGGCAATGGTAATTGTGTTCACCCAATCATTTGCTGTAATATTTTAGCTAGTCCTTGCCAGAAGACTTCTCCTTTAAGAGTTGTGACTCAAATACAATTGGAGTAGGTCCTAATTAGTCACGCTCAGTTCCATGGACTATAAAAAAGTCTAGACCTCTCCATTATAACTTGTACAAACACATAATACAATTTTTGCCCCTAGTTTTTACCTGTTACATTGAATGTTTGTTCACGTTAAATTTCTTGTCTATCTCAATAAATGGTAACAAAGCCCATGATCAGTGGCGGTGCTCGTCAAGCCTAGGGCCACTGTCAAAGCATGTATACCACCAGCATCAGGTCAATGGATGTCGACCGAGTGAATTGGACCGAACAGGGTCGCAAATTCATCCAGCAAGGGCATGGATTCATTGATCCAAACATTAAAAATCGATTGAACCACCGTTCAATAGATTTGGACCGAATAATCGGAAAAGGCCGCAAATAGTTCGAATCGGCACAATATATGGTTGATAATTAGCAACATATACTTGATTATAGATACAAATAATAAGCTAATAAGTAACACAACTATGCAACAACGAAAAAAATCAATATGCCTATATCCATGTATCCAACATCATTTGATATATCTAATTCACTGTGTTGCAATTTCTTCTAATCTCTAAATTGGTGAAGTCTTGGTATAATAGTACAAATCAAATCAATTAGCCTATGATTAATAACAGATTAAGTACACAAAACTCATGTCGGCCTACATGCTAGCTTCCTTAATTATGTGTGTCAGCATGGGGTAGGGGCATACCAGTTCGGCAGTTCCTGTGCTAGATGCTCGACTGCTGGTGCCTGGTAAACAAGAGGAGAAGGCCAAGGCGCTTGGCTCCTGCCGCCCTGCGTGCTGCGGCCCTGGCGATAGTGCCCTACCCTTACGATGAACGCCAGCACGCCGCAATGCCAATGCTGCTGCGGAGGTGCCCAGGCGGGCAGCCGCCCAGTAGTCAACGCCAAGACGGCAAGACACGCCTCCGTTGGCCAAGGGGCAAGGCTGCAAGGGCCAAATGTGGAACGCGGAGCCGCGGATAGGCAGCAAAAACCCTTGCGGAAGGGTCCGGCGGGCGGAGTGTAGTCGGGATTGCGGCGGCCGGCGGGCGGAGAAGTGGATTCCAGAGCACGGGGACGGGATTCAGGTCCTGTTTGGTTGCCAGGGATAACTTTTTTTTTTAGTCCTAGGACTAATAAAAAAAAGTCTCTCCAAAAAGTCTTTTAGGCCGTCTCCATAGTTAGTTATTTGGCTATCCCCAGTTGTGGCGTGTGAAAAAAAAAAAGAAGAAGAGAGAGTAGTCACTAGCTACATGCAAATAGACTATTTCGGGTAGCTCAAGAATATGTAAGAAGAGCATGTGGGACCAACAATATAAAATAGTCTTTGTTCTTGTCTCTCACTTCCACATCAGCCGACTAGCACTAGCTATTACCATTGTGTACGCCCTTAGGGACTAATAGAGAAAAAGACTAAAAAAACATCCCTCCTATTTGGTTTGGTAGGGACTAAAAGGGACTTTTTTTAGTCTCAAGGACAAGTCCCTAAACCAAATATGACCTCAGAGAGTCGCTCTCTCTGTCTGCGGGCGGTTAGGATGATGAAATTGGCCCAACGTCTACAAACTGGGCTAGAAATTTACATGTACTCTATGGAGGTATTTTGGGCCGCACCAAGGGCCTGGCCCTAGGCCCTTATCCACCTCTGTCCATGATCGAAAAAACTAAAAATTCACATGTCACATATTTTTAGATAACGGAATTACATTCCGACCTCTGATAACCCTACCACGACCAAAGCATCTACGTGACCACACAATGACCAACCTTATTACGGAATGTAAGAATAAAAAGAAACTTTAGTACATGAAGATATGTGTACTAAAGATGGCATCCATAGCGTCGAAGAATTGAGATCCATGAACACCCCACCTCAACGCGCCCGACGAGAAGGCAAAGTAATGTCGCCTTCCAGACATCCCCACTGCAGCTGTCAAACCGACCCACGCTTGATCCAAAAACCAGAATGTGGATCAGATTTGGCGATAGATATGCCGACGACTCTGTGTGGTACCGGGTCGCCAGGGTGCATCACGACGTCGAATGGTCGCCATTAGAAAAGCACCAGTACTCGGCGGAAGAGTGGTCGTTGCTCACTATTAGAATGTGTGAGCAACGGCCGCCGCCGTCGTGTCGGAGAAGACGGAAAGTCGACACTGGATCTGCGACCTCATCCTCTCGTCTTCGACCTCCACCTTGGGCATCCCTACCTGCAGCTTACGCGAAAGCGTGAGGAGGTGCCGGTCGACATCGGATATCTTTGGCGGTGTGAGGTCGAATGATGAGAAGATGACGGATTTGGGGAAGAATGGGTGCCCGGGATCCGACCGTCCTCATCTTGAATTCCGACAGGCTTTGAATCAACGAAGGGCGCCATCTCCAACGGAGGAACGGCGGCTAGGGGATCACCATGTCTTCTTTGTGCCGATGATGAAACAAAGGAGAAAACCCCTTCGGGCGGACCGGATCCACCGGATTGAACCGCCACGTCGGCGACCTCAAAGCGGCGAAGACAACGGCCTAGAGACGGCCCCTGAAGCGGCATGACGGGCCGACGCCGGCGGCCGCGCGCCGCGACCGCAGCACCGGGCGGTTTCTCATCTCGCGCCACGGCCTGCGGCGTCTTGACGGCCCGGATCGGCGAGCCATGACGTTTTCTACATTCGATAAGGGGGCCTTCCTCGACACGAGGATGGCGAGGAACAGCAGTGTAACACCCCCAGGTGTTTGTCACCAGAAGCTTGTCAAACCGAGGCCACAAGATTGAATCAGCTGCTGATTTCCAGACTTAGAATTATTCAGCTGACGGTGTCATCATGATTGACGTGCCGCGTTCTCATGATTTCGTTATGTAACTTGAGTTGGTCCAAGAATAAAGATTGGAGGTAATCCATTGGACAACAATATATCAAAATAGAGATCATTCGGAGGAAAATTGACAAGGTTTTGACATGTTTCTCGATCGTGATTAGCATGTTGACATTGTCATTTGGCATGTGATTATATCTTAATCCGTGCAGCTAATGGACAAGGTGTCTTAACGAAATATGGAGAGCAAGCTGTGCTCATCAATTTCTATTCTTGGCCCATCTCCAGATTCGGCCTCTAGCTGGCCCAAAACGGCATCAAATCCGTTGCCACGTAACCCGCCACGTACTCGATAGAATGCCCCATTGGGCGGCGCGTGTCCGAGCGCGTGGCGACGTCGCTGGAGCTCGTTCCTCCATGGCCGACGCGCGTCCCATGCCGTGTCGCGCGTCCGACGCCTCTCCTACGATCGAGGTGGAAAGCTAGGGGCCTCAGTTCACTCTCACACACATCTCCCTCGACTTCCTCGGCGGTCTCCCTCGCTCCTAGCGCGAGCAGCGGAGCACGTCCGCCATGGTTGCCTGGTGAAGCTCCCTGCCGTCGCTGCTGCTCCACCTTCTCCGAGCCCTCCGTCCTGTGCGCATCCGGCAGCCACTACCTCGCCGTTACCCCGTCCACGGCCACGCTCCACCGCCGCAGAGCCGGCCATCCTGCCGACCAGTACACCGTCCGCCGGTCCCCGATGCCGCTGCCGCGACCGGGCCGCTGGCGCCTGCAGCCGGCTGGGCAAGAGCGAGGCGAAGGCCCGCGGTCACGCCTCGGTGCCTCCCTGCGCGGCCACTGGCCGAGCCAATCGGTGAGGCCGGCCCCCGTCCTGACGACCGAAGCCGACGACGCCGTCTCCGTCCCGGGCCGTGTCCGTGAAAAGAAGAAGATGAGGGCGTCAACACAATTTAATTTCTCTTTCAAGGTTCCTCATGTAAAAGAGCTAGAGACAAAGATTTTAGGATTCGTCCTAAGAGAATTTCGGTAAATCTCAGGGGTCCCGATGCAAAGTGTTTGTCTTATATGTAATTTCGTTTTTCTTTTATGCATGAATTGTTGAATCTTTGGAAATTCATAACTTGAGCTAGGAGTGTCCTTTTTGAGTGGTTCAAGTTGCTGTGTACTTTTTATAATGTGTAGTTCCTATGAAAAATATAAAATGACATGTTTAGTATGTTTTTATGTGTCGCTTTGAATAAAGTGATTATTTTTAGTTTTAGAGATAAATGCATAAGTAATTGTAGGAATGTCATAAAAATGTGAAACTTGTTTTGATGGTCTTCTTATGACTTTCTATGTCCAGGAAAAATAGATTTGACCCTATGTTCTGTGGAAGAAATGTAATATTTGTTGTAGGCCTAGTTTTATGGCTTGTCTTGTAAAAATAGAAAATACTATTTATATATGAGGAGTTTTGAGTTGCTACCTTTTGTACATGCTTGAGTTGTGTAAAAGTAGCCTTGTATTAGAAAGAATCTGTTGTGAGGCACTTTTCATAGTGCAAAGTATTTTTATGTGCTTAGTAAGTAGTTCCTTGCCATTTTTGTAGAAAAATTATGTGATCATATTTTTCCTTGAAATTTTGATGCGATACCGATTAGGTCATTATTATGCTTCTATAATTTGCTTAGAATTTTCTGAGTACTTTGATAGTAGTACTTTGTTAGCTTGAAGTGCAAGTCAGTTTCGGTGTTGCATGTTGTCTACATCATTTCATGTTTTACCCTCCTCTTTGGAGGGTGATAATATTAGATGTTTTGTAGGGTGTTATCTTATATTGCTGCCTGTCAATTTTCATAGCCATCCAAGTTATGGTTTAGGAATGTTAGCTATTCTTGTAAGCACATAATAATTGAAAAAAGTTGCTGTTTTGCTGGAACAGTCTGGCTTGTGAGCCCGGTTTGATCAGCCTAATGATGGAATTAGTCTTTGGACCCTAAAAATGTTTTGTAGACAATTTCATAAGCTTTCCATAGAGTCCAAGCTTGCTTTTTTTAGGAGTTACAGAACTTTAGTTACGATTTATTTACTGGACCGATAAGTGTAGTGCATAGTTGCTGAAATTCGTTGGAATGTATGTTTGCTTTGCATAACATGTATCCATGATGCTTGTAAATGTGTTCAATAGCTTAGATAAAGATGTATGATGTACCA
This sequence comes from Hyparrhenia diplandra, assembly GCA_015847255.1. NCBI lineage: Eukaryota > Viridiplantae > Streptophyta > Magnoliopsida > Poales > Poaceae > Hyparrhenia > Hyparrhenia diplandra. The sequence goes on along the minus strand of JADLZK010008856.1, from coordinate 52,028 downwards.
TGCTTGATTTTCTTGTTTATCTTTCTCACATTCATACATATGCATTGTGCATTTCAATTAGGTGCATTAGATGAATCGAGAAGGACGTGATGATGGAGCCGAACTGGTGGTTCATCCTGAAGATGGAAGTGCTATGATAAGGATATCACCAAGATGGTGCAAGCTAACTTTAACTTAAGTCATATACCAGGCAAGCCCGGTGCATTTTCACTTCCTATTATTTGATGAATATCATTTATAAATGTTATTGTTTTATGTATGTTGCATTAAGTGACAGGAGTTGGATGAAAACCCTTGTTGCACATTATCTTCCTTGCCCACCTTTCATACATGTTCCCCTGTTAAGTATAGGTTTGGAATAGTTGCTTAGTTAAGCTTTAAAACTAAACGGTAGAAGTCGGGTGATGTTTTCACCTACGAGAGAGAGGTGGAAACATGTTAAAATGAACTATGGTGTATCATGGATGTATCCGCTATTTTTGTAAAACAAAAATTAGGGAGACCGGGCGGGGAAAATGGAGGCTACAGGACATGGAGGTCCCGGGAGTCGGTAGTCCCGTCGTGTCGATTAAGGACTTGAGCTTGGAGCACTTCCTAATCATGTTGAACGCAACCTATCACTTAGTTGGCCGACCGGAGGTTGTCGACCATGAAGCCCAGTAACTCTATTCAAGCCAGAAAATCCGAGGAGTATAAAGTGCGTCTCGGACGGAGTCATCGAGTTAGTCGATGGGCAAGGTGTTTAAAAGTCCTTCGCTGTTCGGCGAGGTGATATCCCCGAGAGTACGGGCGCTTGGCGGACCCGCGATACTTGAATGAGCGAGAAAGGTGACCCAATGCTCCCGGACGGGAAACATGGGTGAGTGTTAGGAATATTTTCCCGGTTTGGGTAGTAATCGATTCGAGTCGCCATCGCTCCCGGATAGTGAGCACTTGACGGAACGGTTCCAATTTAGCACACAAATAAATAACTAATGATGATGGATAAGTGGTGATGGTTATGATGATGATGGTGTTGATCACCCCGACGGTGATGGTTGGACTTGTTCCATTAGTATAAGGTTGATTGTTTCATCTTATTACTTGTTTTAGAAATAGTTGCAAATTAAATCCTTATGCTACGAAGTTTAAAATGATGCAAGTTAAATTGAGGTAGTACTTATGCCTTTATGCAAATGAGTCAAGCTAGCTCCACTTATAAAGCCTTGCATGATCCTTGGTGTCTTTTTATTTGAGTTATTGTCGGGTAAGTCTAGCCGAGTACATCCTCGTACTTTCGGGGTTTATTCCCAACCGCTTTGCGGTGGTGAGTGCCATGGTTGCTGCAAGAGTTGATGGACTCCTACCATAGCGGAGGAGTTAGATCATGGGCATGATCATTCTTAGTTTTCTTTTCTATAATGCTTTTGTGGGATGTGATCAAGACCCCGGCAATGTAACCCGCTTCGGTTTTAACTTTGGTTTTCAAAAGAGATTGCTTCCGCTAAGTTGATTTGTAATAATAAATGAGACTCCGATGTATGGTAAGTAATTATATATGTTGTAACCTGTGATGACAAACAATGCGATACACTGAATCATTACGATCCCGAAAGTTGCGATGTTGGTTTGAAATTCTTCGAGATTTCGGATGGTCGCGATTTTATATGATCTCAAGTTTGAAAAGTTGGTCGCTTTGATCGATTTTTTAGACTTGTGCTCTTATAATTTTGCGTCCGTCACGTGCAAGAGCATCGGCGGCACAAGACCGGTGGCGGATGGCGGGCGGATGGCTGCGCATAACCGGTGGTGTAACACCCGTGTTTTTGCATCATTTTAAAAATCACTAAAAATTTGAACTTTTCGAATCAAACTAAAACTTGACTCACTTTCCCGCAAAAACCAAACCCCTGTTTTTTGAAAAACCCCGCATTGAAACCCCACCATATAGAAAGTAGATTCCCTTGCTTGTATGCTTGTCGAACTTATGGTGGCAACAATACAAAGCATAACCTAGAGTTACACTATGGAAGTCATGCATGAGCCTTAGTTTACAATTTTCTCTGGGAATAACAATAGACTTATATCACGTGTGCTAATATACATAGCAAGGAAGGCAATGTATATTAATGGTCTCAAGAAAAGACACATTAATATATGTATGAGCCCATGCACCACTATAAATATATGCACACATGAAATAATGCATGGGAGATAATGAGGTCGGAGCGTGTGTATTTAATATACATATAATAGTACAAGTGTAGGTTTAACCCGATACTAAAACCATGGGGAATATATATACATACACACTTGTACAAGTATAAAATATAATATAGGTATATATATATATACACATGAGAAATGGGAAGAGAAAGGACAAAAGAAAATGAGAAAGGAAATTAGAAAAGAAGAAAGGGAGACACGGGCTCATTCTCTTTTGAATCAGCTGAACACCACCTCCCTTTCCTTCACCCTTCTCTCCCTCCTGCTCCAGGCCAGCCCAACGGGCCACAACCACCCGCCCACGCCTCTCTCCTTTCCCCTCTCGACTCACCGACAAAGCGGACCCGGCCGTCGGGGTCATCTCCTCCAACGCGACGTCGCCCGACTTCCGCACAAATCCGCCCGGCCCCGCTGCCCCTCGCCTTGCCGACCTCGACGAGCGGACTAGCTCACAGTGGAACACGACCTCACCATTGAGCCGCGACGCCCGGCTCTCCCCGTCCGCTCGATTCGCGCCTGAAGCGGCGACTCGCCAGAGCGGATCGCGGCCGTCCGCGTGACCACACAAGGGCGCCAACCCGCGCCAAAGAAGAGACCAGGACGACGCTGTTGGCCCGGCTGACTCTCGCCGCTAACCGTCCCTATCGCCGCACGCCCGCGGCCTCGCCGTCAACATCACGCGTGGCGGCGGGCGACTCTCGAAGCTGGCGCGGCTGCCCCGACGAGGCGGGGACGAGGCCTAACTCGCCCGGCCACGACCCAGCGACACGATGATGCGACGACAAGCCCGCAGCGCCACCGCCCCCGCCGGAAAAATATCGGAGGCGGGCGAGAAAAGATCTCGCCCGGCGAGGCTATAAATAGCCCCGCCCGGTGCGGCTCGACTTCGCACCTCAAGACCGAGCTGCTCCCAAGCCTTGAACGCCGGTGCTCACCTCCTCTCCCCTCCTCCGCCCTCCGTCTTCGCTTGAGGGATCGGGTTCTCCCCAATCGGGAATCCAGCCGGCAAAGAAGAGGGTCCGGCGACGCCGCCCGCCTTGAGTCATCGTCGGTTAAGATTGGCGGCCTAGTATGCTTCCCACGAGTCCCCTCTTTCGTTACGTGTCCCTAATATCCACTCTCGTGCAACCGTCTTCGCCCGACGCGCCGCCGCCGGGCGCCGCCCCCGCAGATGGGGCCGCCCCTCCTCCGTCACCCCCGAGCTACACCTACGGGTTCGGGATGGGGTTGGGCACCCTATCCGCCCCTCGCGGCGAGCTTTCCAACGTGGTTCAGCCAACCCGGCCGGATTCGGCGACGCCGCCGCCGCGTGCGAGGACGGACGGCGTCGACCACGCCGCCGTTGGAATTCCGTGGCGGCGTCGGGGCGTCATCCAATGGGGACGGCGACGCGTGACCGCTTTCGTCCGCCCCGCTTCCCCCCCGTCGGTGCCACGTGGGCGTGACCATGGCCCAATGGTCACCACGCGTGTAGGGGGACAGACACAAAGGCGCGGTAATATGATATGTAATTGCTATGTACACCCGACTAGTGTGTACACGAACGTTAAAAATACTATTTCCCGTGTCGAAAATTCCTAGAAAATTTGTAAATTCATCATTTGAATTATAGAATTTTATCATGTAATTGGTTCCAATATTATTACATGATATAATTATTATATAATATTACCCTAATCAATTAATTAGGGATTAATATTTTATAATTCATATCTCATGCATATTAACTCGGAATTGAGTGAAACGACTTCCATAATTCCTCTAAAATCTAGGACTATGCATTAAGCCTGTCACCACCATAATGTTCTATGTTTGCTATGCTTGCTTTAGTTAAACCAGGTTTATCGATAGTCGCGCATTAGTTCTTCGTCGACCGATTAGGAGTTTCTTCCCGAACGAGCCAGCTTTTTAGTTCGTCATCGTGCCGATTTGTAAGAACACACCAGTAAAGTCCTTACCCCCTTAACTTGACCCAATTCCTATATTATTTAATAAGATGTTAAGATAAGTATAACCGAGGCAAGCCGTGCGGGGAGTACTCATGGGCTATGTGTGTGGGGCTTAGGGCTTTGTCGTTAATATAACTTGGTTTAAGAATTGGACTTAATCAACCAAAAGCGAGTTTGGGGCGATCCATGTGGGATGGATCGTCTCGGCAGGTTTCGCCTAGTAAGGGTTTCCTGTCATGGAGGGCTCGCTCCCTAAGGACCGGGTCATGGACCTTCTACCTAGTGAGATATTACGTACAGCCATACGTCGGTATGGGACGGCTGGATTCCACACCCCATTAGGTGACGGTATAATCTCGATCCAAGGTGGCTCTGCGTGGGCGAGCGATGTATCGAGTCGACGCCGGAAGGGCGGCCCGTGGTCCGTTGGCGTGGTTGTTAGGTGTCTTCCACGAAAACATTGAGATTATGTGATTGGCCATGTTGTGCACAAAAGATATGTATAGAGGTGAAGACTACGTCTGGGACGCATCCTCCGTGGCACCGTTAAGCTACGCATGAGGATGGCGGCCTCCGTGAGTGGGATTCCCTCACAGATAGGTGCGACATCTTCGATGGAGAAGATGGTCGTACTCGCGCAGGCGAGGAGTTACGCACAGGGGATGACAACCTCCGTAGAGAGAGTACGCATGGGTTGTATCCTCGATGAATGTAATCCAACCCCCTCAAAAGTCGTGGTAGGATTATACCGAAACCTAGGAGGCATCCGAACAGTGCGGAATCTCGTTGGACCTTTTTCTAACCACTCATCATGGGAGGAGTTGGTCCATCGTGTGGGGAAAGTGTACAACCTCTGCAGAGTGTATCAAATCTATTCGAATAGCCACGTCCTTGGAATGGGCAGATGCTAGGTCGGAACATCTATGATTAGACTTTCACCTTAATTAACTAACCTATTTGTGGCATGTGTTAAAGATGATGAGATCCAATCCGAACTAGCGAGAGCAGTTTTAGAGACTCGCTAGGGCCCAAAACCCTTAATAACCAAACCACCCCCGTTTGGACTTGCTGAGTACGTTTGTACTCACCCCTCTCTGTTTTTACGACTTGATTTTATCGAGGTAAGGTAGACGACCAGCGTTTTCGTAGGAGATCGTAAGGCGATCGTGGGAGGAAGATTGAGAACCCGTGGTGTATCCGTAATCAAGATGCCTGTGGGAGTAGGAGGTAGTTCCCGACGGTCTAACGCTCTACGTAGACCCGTCATCGATACCATCGCCAGCGATCGGCTACTCGATCATTGTAACCCGGAAAGGTGTTACCGTCATCGCCGTAAGACCTTCTATCCTATATTAATTCAGCTCGGTATTTCCTTTATTATCAGATACCAATATCTCTCGTTAATAAACGTATTTGTGGCGTGATCCTCGGCGCAAATACTTGTGCTTAGGAACCCATTAAAGTGGGGGGGCCCGACGGTGGCGGCGGCCGGCCAACAACGGCAAATGGATCGGGCATGTAGACCAGGATTCACCATTCACGTGTCACATGATGACAGATTGACGTATGGTGTGTGACATGGAGTGTTGGACTCAAGGCCTAGAGATAACATCTTCCATTCGTCCGTATGGGATTTGTCCGATCCAAAAGTTGGGATCGTCATGTGATTGGAAAAATTGTTAGGTTTAGTCTCACATCAAAATTAATGGCGAGGGCCACAACATATATGACACGTGAAGTTCTCACCTATTAGGCTAATCTTTTGGGTTAAATTAGGTCCAAAGATTTGTATATCGTGGACGCCATTGACCTAGGTCAAAGAGTGCCGACGATATAACGAGCTCTATCCGGTTTGTATCCGTTGTCACCGTCACAACGCGTCATGCTGTATTTGGCCATTGGCTCTTTAGGATGTCTGTGGTAGTGGACCGAGAACAAATGAGCAGACTGGTGTCCAAGCAATAAATAAACTATTATCGAAATATCTCTAATGAAAAAAATAAGTCGTAACAACACAAATAATATTTATATAAAAATCTTTAAATAAGACCAATGATCAAATAAAGTGTCTAAATATTTAAATCGTCATGTAGTTTGGACTAATTGAACATTCCGTAAGCTCGTAAGCTAGCTAGCTCATGCCAACTCCGTTATTATTATTAATATAAAGCTGAGCCAAGTTGCAAACACGCCGAGCGAGCTGTAGCTATGGCCCTGAGGCTATGCCGGTGTGATATAGCAGAACCTTGTTTGTTTGTTTCTGAACCTCTTTGTGTTGACATACCTAGTTGATACAACTTGGAATAATCCTCGGTAGTCAGGGCTAGCTCGTGTTTTTTTTTGTGCCTTTTTGTCAAGGAAAATGCTGAGGAAAGAAAAAAATGGACAGGGCTTATTATTCGCTTATATTGGGAAAGGAAAACAAATACGTACAGAGAGATCAGAAATGGCGCCGACATCGCAAGCAGATCTCGAGGAGCCAACTCGTGGCGTGGCGCGTCGGCAGCCGGCACTCCTTGCCTTATCCGGCTGCAGCGAGGTGGCGGGTGATCCCGAGTATTCAAAATGGGTAGCCCTACTAGGGCTAGCAAGCAGGATGGTGCGCAGACTACGGCGACGGAGCGGCCGGTGACGACGTATACCAAAACTAATAAATAAAGAAACATAGAGATGATGACATACTCCGAGGCCATGTCGGTCGGCGAAACTCGGCATGTCGGCAACGGATCGACATGCCTCCAGATACTTTTCCATGTGCGAACAAGGTTCGTGCGTGACATGTGAATGAAAACAAAAAGAGAAGGACATATGGATGACAGAGGGAAAACATTTGATTGGTCAAAAAATTATTTTATAAGAACTTCCACAGTCTCTATGTGTAGGGTCTAATAGTTACAGAAATGGACGATTTATTGATCCTAGAAGATTGGGTATATAAATTTATAATTTGTCTTTGTTGTCTACCCACATTCTACCAATGAAAAATAAAGTTGCGTGCGCACATTGTCAGAAATGGCGGCTAGCTGATATGTGCCGGCGGCCATCCTAACGTGACACGGAACTGCAGAAGCTCTTTACACAACCATCATGCATCTTCGTTGTACTTTTTGTTTTTTGGGCAACAAGAGACACTCTCCCGATCGTACCGGCCGGTTAACGAATGTGTGTGCATTTGCATTGTCAACACAATCATCAATCCTAGCTAGATCCTTTATCAAGAGAGAGAAAAAAATTCACTAGACGATCGATCCAGCAAAGGCAGCCTGAAAAGTTGAAATGTCATGGGTCCACCAAAATCTGAATATCCGACGATGCTTTATCGCAAGGTTTCAGATCAGTAGTTAGGTCCAGACCGGAAGCAAACATATGTTGACGTGAACCTAATCTTAACTTTCTAGTGCGTACATCAAGTACAGATTAGCTCACATCATGTACTACATTCCAAAACACAATGCAAGCACGATTTTATTAGCAACTTTTTAAGCAAAGAAAAGTCCGTACAGCGCGTATATTAAACGAGCTCATCAGAATTCACGGAAGCTCAAACACATCGGTATTTTTGCCTAAGGCAGGCATTTTGTAGGTAATGCTATTTGATAACAATGCTGCTTTTAGAATCAGGGTTGTTTTGCCGCACACCAGACCATGCCACACCAGATTTAAACGAAAATAGCAATTGTTCTACTGCATGCGTATTGCAATCTTGGTGGAATGACATGTCATAATTTATTGTATGATGATGGAATGGCAAAAAGTAATACTTTCTCCTTCTAAGTTATAAGTCGATTTGATTTTTTTAGATCCATTTTTCTATGCATCTATACATAATAATATGTCTAGACACATATTAAAATGGATGAACCAAAACAAAGTTACAATGGTAATTTAAAACGGGGTAATTTGAAACGGTTAGAGTACTAGCGAAGACCGAATAAAGAAATAAAAAAAAAAGAATAAAACTAGGTGTCTGTTGTTCTCAAGACTTTTTTTTTTTTTGATGCGTCCATTGTTCTCAAGACTTTGAGGTGTGTTGATACTATATATAACATTGGGAACCACAAATTACACTTTAACTTCAATTCAATCCAAATGTCCATTGATGTATGCATTGTGATTAAATGTTATATGTTAGGACACTTAGGGCACCCACAATGGTACGTATGAGTTTGTTACTAGCTTTAAGCCTACCTCTCCAATAGTGCTAGCTTTTAGCAATAGCTCATACTATGATTAGGTTTATATGACATTCTCACCTGATCATAGAATATGTGTATAAGTCACGCATTGTTTTTTTAACGGGTGTTGCACTCTTCGAACAGCTAGGTTTGGCCACACAAACGGCTACAAGTAAACGCGTAGGTTTCACATCATTTGTTTTGGTCCACAAATTGAACCAGAGTCGAGCAAAACCTTTGGTTGGCGTTTACCTAGCCCATCTTTCAAGTTCACAACAGATTAGCTGACATCATGCGCATTTCAACCGCACTTTTTCTTAAGCAAAAGCTAATACGTCGTTCGTGCACGTACGTACCAACAAAACACCAGTTCCCACTTCCGCCAGCGCCAGTCCACCACTACGATAGGCATGCTTGAGAGAAAATTTACAGGGACATGTATGAACTCCAGCAGAAAATATAATTAAATCAGATTAATTAAGTAAAAGGTAGATTATTTACAGTGGGTCTTTGTATGTTCCCGTGGTTGCTTGTCCTCTTGCATCAATTAATAGATTATTCTCTGTTGTCTCAGTGTTCTGTATGTGCGCACAAGAACAAAGATTTTTTTTTTCTCTATAGAAGAAGGACACAAATGCCTCCTACAATCTTGATTTTACCGCCTGGCCGGCCGTATATGTCCCAAGATCTGAATAAAGCATACCAGATGAATCATCATCAAAGTAGCAAGCTAGACCTTAGTTCTAGTTCTACCTATCCTACATGCCTACAGTGATGAACAGAACAAACATGATCTCCACCTCCTTATCTTGTTGATGATATCCAGAATATTAACATGAAGAGATCGAAGACAGAACAAGCAAGTGAGGCAGCAATTAAAAATTATCAGGCCAAGAACGAACACACGAAAAGGTTTGCCGTGCAATCTTCTCTTTCTGATTGACCTGTTCAGTTGGATACATCATTCAACGTGTACTGATTTCTTCTAAAAACATACGCTATGTTATATATAAAAAAATATATAAAACTCAGCTAATTGCTTGAAGCTACAGAGGATATATGGACCAAGAATCGAGTTACCAAAGCTTTATATTGGTCTGGCGGCAAGAGGAGGAATCGGAACGCGAAGAGCTTGGCACACGACGGCAGGGACGGTGCCGGTCCACGGCCAAGATTGAAGCGCCGGCTGGCGGCCAGCGTCGGCCATCGACGATCAGTAGTAGCGGTAGACGACGTACGAGTTCCGGCGGGGCGGGCGTACGTGGCAGAGCATGAAGAGCACCAGGGCGATCATCATCGCCAGCAGGAACCCCTTGGGGTCCAGGCCGCCGGTGGCATCACGTCCACCGTCGTCGTCGCCGCCGTTGCACCCCATACAGCAGCACGATCCCGATCCCATGGGAGCGGGGGCGCGCGTGGGCCTAACCTGACACGCCTGCCTCCTCTACGGAGAGATTGAGGACGAGAGCTCCTGTGGCTGTGAGCGACTGTGAGCGAGAGGAGCCGGAGGAAGAGACAGAGTTGCTTCGAGTGTGGAGAAAGGAGGCAAATGGTTGCTTGGGACGCAAAAGGGGAGGACGATACACACAAATACAACTCATTTGTTTACTAGCATCCATGGGCGCAGGTCCAAGACGAATAGGCCGGTGCAGAGACGGCAGGATCTATGGCACGAGAGGACCCACATGTCAGTGACGAGGACAGAGAAACCCGTTTGGACGTCTCATCTTATTGGCGTAATGTCGTTTTCAAAGGGTTTTGGAATTCCACTTCAGGTCTAAAATGGGATGGATGGCTGGCTTTCACAACAACCTTCTGCTGAGTCCGATGACCTAAAACATTTTAACCTTTCAGATTTTTTTACATGAGCGATGGTTTAACGCCCCATTCAGTCAGTTAGCACAATTTACAAAACTTTACTAGACTTTTCATTGCAGCTGTGTTCTGTTCGTGTATTTTTTAGCCAAATCTTGGCTACCAAGTTGGTAGGGTATGGCAAGAGGTGTGGCTAACTGCACTAGTCAACTAAACAGACAAGAAGCTTGGTGCAACCAAAGTCTCACTTGTTCTACAATTGGTTGGTCGTTCGTTTGTTCTCTAGTTGACAATCAATTCTCTGGAACCATTCTGCGAGGAACTTGCAGTCGACAAATCTACTTATTGGCCAGAGGACCACTACTTAAAACTAGTCGGCAGAGTACACCTTGTATGTTCATGATCGACAAATCGACTCGCGTGGGGTGGCACCAGTCTGGTTCACAACTCAAAAAGTGTGAGGATCAAAATACTGAGAACAGGCCCGGTGTAGACTGAGATGTACACCCTCACCAGCTCAGAGTTCAGACCATATCAAAAAATTCAAACCATGGTACCATCTAATCGCGGTTGGCTACTCAGCTGAGTCAGAGTAACTGAACAGTATGCAAGGATGTTAACTGCTGATACCAAGGAATTCGGTGAAGCTTGGATACTTTGGTTCCCAACCAATCTCAGCCCGAGTTTTCGAATTCTCCATTCTCTTCCCCAATGGACCGTCAGTGCCTGCAGTTAAAACACATTTCAGATTAATTAAGCTATGCTAATGCCTGTGCACTCAAGAATATGACAAAATGATAACAGGTAGTACAAGACTAACCAATGAAGCCTTCAAACTTCGTGTCAAATTTCCCACTTTTGTTAACAGCATCCATTATCTCTTGCCTGCAAAGTTTTTTTCCCTTTTCAATTAGGCAAACCAAAAGAGTAACTCTGCACGGCAAACTGGCTGTACAAAACGAAGAAACCGATCTGAACAAGGTCAGAAGTTACCTGGAAAGGGGCTTGTTGTCACAGCCCAAAAATATTCGACTCCGCAGTCTCTTTTTCATGATTGCTATTGCAAGTGAAGCAGCATCCTGACAACAATATGACATATATAATCACAGCTAATAAGTAATAATATCACGTTAGTTGAGGAACAAGCTATACTCACAGGCATGCTAGGATCGCATCAAACAATATTGTGGTCAAACTAAATTAAGGGTAACTTCTAATTAGATAGCATTGCAGTATCTATAGTAACAAACCAACAAAAATCACTTTTTCAACTTGCGTCATAGACTACAATAATATAAGCTTCAGGATTTACAGGCTACATATATAGTTTTGAAAACATATGCTTTTGTATTTCTGATTTCATAAATAAGTACAGCATTTGACAGAGCAGGCATTCTGCTTAGGGTTTTTGAGCCAAATGCAAGGCTATGTAAAGAAATTATAGGTACATCTATTTACAGATTTGGACATAACAAAAATAAGCTCAAGTGCTCAACCATCGTTAGATGGTAAGATGAGTTGAGAAACTAAACAAGATGTGCAACACTGGAACTAAAATAAATCTGTAGCTCATCTTACCTCATAATGAATCTGGTTGATGATATGATCTGGTCGTGTGTCTAAAGTTCCTTTCCTCAACCAGAAAACATGAGCACCTCTGTCTATCTTGTGTGTCCAAGTCAAGGAAATGCTAACAAGTTTCACCCATAGTAATGTGTGAGAGTTTGTGTTAACAATTAAGCAGTAGTTGAGGATATATAAAGTCCAGCTAGCCTGAGAACACAGCCCCCTGCCTCAAGAACAACATTTTCCACGTTTAGAAGTACATCAGTACGAGGGCTCCTGCCAATTGGCACTGACGGGCAATCCTGCCCAATGAAAAAATTTATGGTTAATAAATGATATAAATCACAAAAAAAGAAGGAAAGCAGAACAGGCAAAGTTTTCCAATTGACAACTAAAATATAGATACAGATGCATAACATGGTTTGTGGTTACTTTTAAAAATTTACCCAACTTGTACCCACCCAAAAGAGCCAGAGAAAATAGTGGAGACAAATATGACCATATCCCTGCAGAATACAGGTCTTTCTCAAGTACCTCGTTGCACATGCTGTTGTCACTGCAGTCATACAGAGCTGTACTTGATGTAAACAGGAAAGATCCTTCACCACTCCAATTTGATGCTGCCAATCTGCACGCATTTTCTGAAATGAGAATATATCACATGTCCACACTCCATAAGATATATAATTTAACTAGTGGAAGAAAGATGAATGACGAATTCATACCAGTGTCACATGCAAACAGTGGTAAAATGCAGTCAAGTATTTGGATTATGAATGGTGATGGTGTGATGCACAGATGTCAAAGTCATTGTTAGATTAAGGGATGGATTGCAACCAAAATATGAGAATGTTAAATCTTCTGTCATATCTGTAATTTCAACTGAGTATAGCCTACTAAAGTAAAAGAGACCATCAGGTCCTGCCTCAAGAATTGAACCATGTTTTACACCCCCATTCTCTGTCACTATGCATGATACTGTGATGGTGGCACGTGTGCTATCAGATCTAGCATAAACACTGATGCATCTAGTCTTATACCACCATGCCAGTCACCAACAATAATTATTACTAAACATATGCTCATGTTTCATGTTTTTTTGCAACCTATTATTATGATCCTTAGATCATTTGGGAATAACCATTGCCAGGAAGATGGCCGGGCAAAGATGGAGGGGGACTAGAGTAATTTGGGGGAATTGGATTAATTCTACTTCATTGCTTCCCTCAAAAGAGATACAATCCCATCCTTATATAGATTAGAGGAGACTTGAACCTTAAGAAACTAATCCCTAGAGTTAAGGGAGCAACCTGATCTAAACTAATCTCTTTACTAATCCTTATCCCTTCGTCAACAAGAGCGATATGAGGCTTCGGTTGGTTAGCGCCCTGCTTCCTCTTGGCCATATCTATGTGTGGGTTTAGAGTTGTGTGTGTGGTTTTGTGTTGTTTTGTATGGGTTCTTGTCCCATTTTCATCTTCTTAATATAATGATGTGCAGCGCTCCTGCATTTTTGAAAAAGAAAAAGAGTGCTATGAGGTGCGCCAACACAGGCTAGGGCCCAACACCTTAAGGGCCCGTTTACGCACTATGAGAGGTAGGTGAGCTGGTACTCTAGCCACCCTAACACCTATGCCACTATTACGGCTGCCAACAAACTACAATGGATTGACTGCCATCGGTTTAACAGATTGACCCAAGTGATATTTAACTAAGATATAGTGCCCAGGTCCCCATCAAGTTTGATTTGGATATGAAATCTCAACCTGAACAGACTAACACATCCCAAAACGGATTTCATTATCGGTGGTCCTAATTTTTTTTTCTTGAAATGTTATGCACTGTAATGCACTAGAAGCACACAGATTTGGAGAGCTTCATGACTAAGAAAAGGAGTAAGCCAGATCATTTTACCATTTTCATTAGCAGCGAACAAAATACGTGATAAGATATGGCACTGGAAAATTGAAATACATTGATGAAATCATCATTATCATGGCACTCATTTACCTGACATCCCCCGGTAATCATCTGAACCAGATGGAGGAGCGCAGAAAATAACATTTGGAACCTTCTGATGAATAGTGGTGCCTTTCAATGAGGGGACGATACCAAGATCTGTTAACTCACTGTGATGATTTTTGCTTGCAGTCTGGCCATAAACTTTGCAACCTGGATGCTCCTATAGGATGAAAATACTTATAATATAAGGGCTTACGGCATAGCCTTAAAATTTGATTTCTCACAAGAATTTAGCCTTATATTTGGTTAAAAGGGGATCATTCCAAAATGAATCAGGACTTTTCATGAAGAAATTGTTGGCATTTCTTAAAGATCACTTGAAAACCAATGATCAATAGTTTTCCATAACATCAAGAGCAAAAGATCTAAAACTAGTTTGAACAGTAAAATCATTGGTTGAGTAAGTTGTTCTGGTGCATGATTCTCAATGCTAAGGCGATTGAGGAACCAAGTAAATATATCAGAAATGAGTTTTAATCATAGCTAGGAATACATTTTGCCACTTCTCAGCTACGATTCGTCCAAGAACACCAGGGCCCACAATAAGTAAATCACTCTGGCCAGCAACGTTGGGGTCAGAAATGTTGGCTTTATCATGAGATATCCCTGCGAGCCACAAACACAGAAAAAGAAAAGAAAAGAGTTAAATAATAGCAATCATCTCTGTGAACTTCCAGATGATAAGGAAATAAAGAACATAACACAGGAACCTTTGCAACTTCAAGTCACAAGGCACGAAATTGATTATAGCTACTAGTATAATCTGGCGCCCATGAATGAGAATGACAATCCAAACCAGCACTACAGTCTTCTGAGGGTATGAATGACAGGGTATGAATGACAAGCTACTCCTTCATTTCCATCGATAACAGAGGGAAACAGAGTGTGTGGGCATCTAAAAAAAAACATGTAACTTGAAAGGATTGGATACGTCCTCTCCAAATTGTTGTGGTGTCAAGCTCTATTAGCAGCAGTTCGAACAGAACCGAGAAATGATATATCATTTAATCCAATTGGTCAATTTAAGGCGAAGGGATGACAAGAGTTGCAAATTTGAAAGAGAGAAGCTGCATATGAGAACGGCAGGGGGCGGTGAGACGGTTACCTAGAGAGGCGCAGGCGAGAGGGGCGCGGCGGGCGAGCCAACGGAGGCGAGGCGGCCGAGCAGTCTGCGCAGGTTTCAGGGAACAGGAGTCGGTGGTGGAGCCTCGGCGATTGGCCGGCTTCGTGGAAAGTGCCAGATGGAAGGAGGCCGCAGCTGCGGCTCTCATCGCGGCGGCCGGCGGGGTCGCGGCGGCGACAGTGTGTGTGACGGTGAGGAAAGACTAACGGGGAGGATGGAATGAGGATTAGACTGTCTACACTGGGAACTGGATGTGTTCCTCCGGTACCAATTTACGGGATTGGGAGCCGCAGCGGGGCACGCTATGCTGCCAGCGTGGCCGCTATTGCAGCCTCCCCTGCCAAATTCCCAGGGGTATCGGAGGCCCGGTAAAGGACAAACGGGTCCCACCTTCTAAAGAAAGTAGATAGAGTAACATGAGTGCGGACAAATGTGTCCATTTGGTTGTAGAACTATCGGGGATGGGTTGGCTCTGTCCCTTGTTTTGGGATGGAGCCGGCTCCCTCACGTGTTTGGTTGAGAAGGATAGGTTCAACCTTGTTTTTATTTGGTTGGAGTAGTAGAAAACGAGGGGATTGAGGGAGCGTAAAACGTTGTTGATATCAGAATCGGTGGGACCCATATGTCGGTGTCACACTACCCTATCTTCTTCCCCACTCGAACCTAGCCAGAGCCGCCGTCGCGCTGCCCATCCGCGATTCATCCCGCCCACCGGGCGCCTGCAGCCAGGCGCGCCCGGCCGCCCCATCTTCGGGTCCAAGAGCTCACGCCCACCCGCATCCCGGTGCGACCATCCCTCGCCCCCCGCCCGCCGGCCGCCCGCATCCAGCTGACGACGGCGGAGGATGCGGTTCTCGCGTTTTGCTCGGGTCAGCCCGGTGCGGCCATACGCTTCGTTGCCGCCCAGAGGCGCCCGGTTCGAGAGCGCCGCCGCACTCGCCATGGGGCCTCGCTTCGTCTGGGCCAAGCGCTGGCGGCTACGCTTCACCCCGCCCGTATGCGCCTAGCCTGAGAGAGCGCCGCCGCACTCGCCGCGGCCTCGCCGTCCGGCCGGGCGTGCGCCCGCCGCTGCCGCGCCCGTATGTCATCGCACGGCCCCCGCTTCATCGCGCGCCGCTGGAGTCGCCGCGCCGAGAACGGAACTCGCCAAGCCAAGAAACGGGGGTTCGCTCCATCCGCCAGATTTCAACGGATGGAGTGAACCCGCATCTAAGGGAAATATTCCCTCCCGGGTCCAACCCAAATCAATCAACGCAACCAAACACTCCAAAAGTGGGTCGGCTCCAACCCGGTTGGCTCCGTTCCTCCAACCAAACACACGGTTAAAGTTCGAGTCCGTAGGTAGGATTAAGAAGCGAACCGATGGAAACGAACAACAAAACTCTGTTTTTAAAGTGAAAACGGGTTCGGGTTTGGAAATGAATTCGAAAAATGGGATCGGGTTAAAAAAATGCAGGTTTAGAAATGAATTCGAAAAATACAGGTGTACAAAAACGAACCACGGTGAGAAATTCAACAGAAACGGTCAGAATAATGTACATCTTTATACTCACAATTCATAAACTACATTTGCACACTTAGTTAAGATCACACAACTAACAAATTAAAAACACGGACAGAAATTCAACATGACCGTTCAGAATAACGTACATCTTTATACTCACAATTCATAAAACTATATTTGCACACTTAGTTAAGATCACACAACTAAAAGAAACACAGGTAGCCACCAGATTTGTTGAATGCAAAACCAAAACAAGGGAGTTCCTATACCTGGCAAAGTTTGCTAGCTGGCTTGGAATGTTTCAAACAAGGGTGTATATGGAGAGTTGGGGATGGGTCAAAAATTAACATCTGGAATGACAACTGGATTCCAAACAGTCCAGACTTGAGGATCCAAACGGTGAGAGGAAGAAGCATTGTAACCAAAGTTCAGGACCTAATAGATCCGAGGACAGGGCAATGGGATGTTGAAATTGTGAGTTCAATCTTCAATTCAGTTGATGCACATCGAATACTTCAGATTCCTTTAACAAATGAAAGAGAGGATCTGGTAGCGTGGCATTTCAACAAAAATGGGTTGTTCTCAGTAAGATCGGCATATTATTGTCAATGGACAAGGAAGTTTGATGATGGTGGAGCTCGGGCTCAAGAATCAGATAATAGAAGAAGAGTATGGAAGCACTTATGGGAAGCTGAGGTTCCTGGTAAAATAAAAATTCATGGACGTCGTATTCTGCATGACCATATCCCATGCCGTGCAGTTCTTACAAGGAAACATATCGGAGATGATTCGTCGTGTCCTCTGTGTCCATCGAGTCACGAAGATGTAAAACATATGATGTTCACCTGCGACCGAGCCAAGGCTGTGTGGCGAGCTATGGGGGTTTGGGGTGAACTGGAGCTATTGTCGGAAACTCGACAGTCAGCATCGTAGATCCTTTCAGTAGTCATCGACAAAGGAGGATGGTGCAAGGACTCAACGTCGGCTTAACTGAACTACTACTCACTGGTGGCTGGTACATTTGGTGGGAACGACGACGATTTTCCCATGGAGAAGCAATTCAAAATCCGCAACGATCTGCCATGACAATAGTTGCTCTGGCAATGAATTATAAAACGTCAAGCAAGAAGATAGTAAGGATCAGACAAGGCTGGCGCAGTCCAAAAGAAGGATACCTGTCAGTTAACACAGATGCTGCGTTTGATGAGCAAACTCACAGCGGTAGCACAGGGGTAGTGATCAGAGATCATCATGGAGCTGTTGTGGCTTTATCAAACAAAGTAGTGCCTCATTTGGTAGATGCTCATATGGCGGAAGTTTGTGCATTGAGGGATGGAATAATCCTAGCTCAGAGAATTGGAGCAAGTAAGTTGGAATTCCAAACCGATTGCATGGAGGTTGCAGTGACGATTCAGGACGGTTTTTTCTCGCTCTCTACTGCAGCTGCAGCAATTTATGATGAGTGCATAGAATTGTGGCAAGACTTTGGTGATCCCTCTATTATACATATCGACCGCGAAGCAAACATGGTGGCTCATGAACTAGCTAGGCAAGCTTTTATCTCAAACACTTCATGTACTTGGGTTGATGAAACCCCAGGTTTTATTTTGGGAGCTGTTGCTCGTGATGTAACTCTTTTCAATCAATAAAGCTTGCCTTATGGTGTTCAAAAAAAAAAAACACAGGTAGCCACCACACGCTCACACCAAAACGCCCTATGCCTTATCCTCTCCCGTGTATGAAATCTACAAAAAAGAAACCTCACCCTATGAAATCTGGTAAAAATTCGGAACAAAACTGATAAAATTCTGGCTAAATACGGAATTCCGATTTTGAAAACATCCGTTCATATATTCCGTAGTGTTTCCAGATTTTTTTTTTTGAAAATACGGAAACACGTCATACTTGTACTCTAAATGTTATGTTGTGTACCTGACATACTTCGTTCTCTGTGCCGGTACGATTTCACTATGGACATCTTGATCTAATGGGTGAAATGTGGAAAAACATGCAGTTTGAAACGGGGAAAATTTCGTCTGTTTTGAACATTAGGCAAGTAGTGGTCTACCTTATCAATCAATTTTGTATCGGAATCCGCCCGTAACGACCAGTATATCCGGTTCCACCACCTATAAACCGATAAAGATACAAATCCCGGCCTGCTCCAGTCGATCCGATCCTAAGTCGGTCTCGCCCCGTTCGGTCAATCGCACCCAAAACGACACCCTACTCCCTACCGAAGACAAGACATCATCAAGAAGCTTCGATTCTTAGATCATATCATGGACACAACAAACCGAGACAAAAGATAGAAGATCCTAGGAGAAAAGAAATCCCAAATATGAAAAACAGGACAATGCAAAGCACCATGGTGTCGGAGCCACGAGCTATCGCGTGGATCAGGAAATAAGACCATTGAAAATTTTGTTACAAATCTAGAGAGACATCAAGACAGACTCAATAACATTTGTACCTTCTGAGATGAGTGAGTGTTGAACAGTTGTAAAGAATAGTTCGATGGGTAGAATCCATGGAAACAATTAACAAGTATTGGAGTCAACGAGATGGTAACGCTTTCATGAATTACCAAAAGACAATGGAAGGCAACATGCCACGACATGATGCAATGCTTTACATGACCTAACAGAAGATAACAAAAGATAGCCAAAAACTGAGCAACCAGCATTCCACTTCATCTCCGTCATCATTTCTTTTTATGTATGCTATATCCATCCTTAATCACAAGTATTTAGCGATATCACATGAAAGTTAGAGATTGCTGAGACCAAGGAACTCTGTAAAGCTGGGATACTTGGGCTGCCATCCGAGCTCTGCCCGAGTTTTGGAGTTCTCCATCCTCTTCCCGAGTGGACCATCAGTCCCTACAACATGCAGCTACATATGTTAATTAAGAGCGCAAATGATTTAATGGGGAATTCATGAAAGCGGCCAGAATGCTAGTATATGACTGACTAACCAGTGAAGCCCTGAAACTGTGCGTCAAATTTCCCACTTCGGTTGACACGGTCCATAATCTCCTGCCTGCATCATCAAAGTTGTCAGCACACAAGTATTTGCAGCAAAATCATTGTTGGTGGGAAGAAAGGCAACAGAAGAAGATGAACTTTGGCAGTGACCTAGACAGAGGCTCATTGTCACAGCCCACAAAGATGTGGCTCCGTAATCTCTTTTTCATGATGGCAACTGCAATAGAAGCTGCATCCTGTAAATAACATAAGGCAGAAAATTGTAAATGCAAAGCACATAAACATACACCCTGACATATTAATCAGATAGATGTAATCAAAACAGGGACCTAGTCATATCAGTGCACTGGTTGGATTTTTTCTTAAAAAAAGGAAACATAGTTACAGTATGGATATATGTTTTGTTAAAAATAGGGGGATCACACAACTTAACACTTCAGAGTACATACATGTTGCATCCAAGGCTATGCTCTAAATTGGTAACAATGGATTCAGATTTGCCCCAAATATCTAGCTTACAATCAGTAGTCCATGTTATGATACAACCATAAATAAGTAGCAGCGCTTACTTCATAATGTATCAGATTGAGTATGTGATCAGGACGCACATCCAAGGTTCCTTTTGACAACCAGTAAACATGGGGACCACGATCTGATTTGTAATGGAAGTCAAGGAATATTGCATAGGTTCTGCCCAATTTAACTCAGTAGGAATCAGGCAATGTATATATCTAAGAAGTAAGAACACTAGGTGCTTGAAGGTTGGAACCCAAAACAATAATGTCAGTGAGGATATGTAAAGTCCTACTAGCCTAAGAACACAGCCCCCTGCCTCAAGGACAACATTTTCAGCTTTTAGAAGTACATCAGTACGAGGGCTCTGACCAATCGGTACACAAGGAGAATCCTACACAAGACGAAAACAAGATAAAGGTTAAATGAAATCAAGAAAGACAGAGCTGGTACTGGAAGTCCGGATAATTGTTGCAAAGCCCAAGCAAATAGATGAACATTGAAAAGTGGAACCGCCACAAAGTAGCATGCTACCAGCCTGAAAACCATTTTTTTCTTGTTTAAAGTTCAATTTTGTTTTCTATATGAATCCACGAACGCTTGTGTTTGCAATATTAGCAGAAAATAAGAGTGTAATACTGCATATACTACCAGCAAAAATGGAGTGGATTTTGCACCTACAAAGTTCAGGAGCAAACAGAAGACTATAACTCTGCAGTTGTATGCTGTGTAAAACAAAGCTCATAGGACCAACCTCACTGCAGAATCCATTGTCACTGCAGTCATACACAGCAGTACTCGAGGTGAATAGGAAAGAGCCTTCTCCATTCCAATTCGAAGCTGCTACTCTGCACATGTCATCTGGTATAAGGATGCCTTACATGTCCTTGGGACCTGACACTAGTAGGCTTGAAGTGTAAGACAGAGCGAGGGATAATTGACTGCAAGGACACTTGAACCATTCATTAATGTTTTCCACACATCTTATACATCAATTGCCTGAAAACAACACTCCTTCTAGGGCATCCTGTAAGTTTCCACATGATGTTGAATTCAGGAGAGAGGGTAATCAGGGTCTGGTGTGCTGCCTGGGCTTAGAGGGATGCTCACAGCAGGAGGTCAGCAACCAGCAGTGGCAGGTGGTGAGGCAGGTGGTGAGGAGGGGTGGTGAGTCCGCGGCATTGATGAGTTGGTCGGGATGCCGCCAACCATAGGCAGCAGAGGACTGGCCGATTGGAAAGAGCCAGGTGACTATGGGGACGTGTGGTGTAAGCAGGCATAGATCTGTGGAGAGACACTGCCCATGGTGCAAGGGGGCTGGCAGATCATCACATTCATGCAACATTGACATTTCATCCAAAGTCTTGCAAAGTTGTATGTGTTTTTATTATCCAACTCATCTCAAAGTCTTGTCGGGTTATAAAGGATTACTAATTCATACTAAATTAGTAAAGTCTAAAATTCACTTAAAGTTTAAACAAAATTCTTTTTATTTTGGGAACAGTTTAGACAAAATTCAGTAAGAGAATAAATGTTAAAGCCCTAGAAATGCAAGGTATAGAACATTTCTGCACTATTTTCTAGATTCATGTTACCCAGAAGCCAATCATGCATTAGAGCATCTCCAAGAGTTTTTGAAACCCACTCCCAATCATGATTTTTGGCAAGATTGAAAAAACAGAATTGCTCTCCAACAACTCTGTATCTCATCTCCCATTTTCTCGGACTTGGGAAAATCGATCCAATCGCACGGAAATAATACTCGCGCATATCGACCGGCCAATCTGAGGGTGGAAGGATTTGAGGAAGAAAAGGAGTAAGGACAAAGTTGCCAATGCAAATGTACAAGAGAGAAAAAGTACAAAATTGGTTGGGGTGATTTGGAAATAGTTCAGATTCTTGATGCAATTCTATATTTTAGGAGTGAGATTTTGGAAATGGTTCGAGGAACCCCTGGAAAACTCATTGATTTGTGATTTTTTTGATTTATGATTTTTTTGGGAACTATTGGAGATGTTCTTACAATTTTCAAGTATGTACGTCAGACTGTGAGTGGCATACAACATGAATAAAGGAGGCAATTATGATTGAAAGCTTGCAATTATTTACCTCAGATCTCCAGCATAATCCTCTGAACGATATGGTGGAGCACAGAAAATAACATATGGAAATTTTGGACCCGAACAGACCCCAGAAAATCAAGGATGGTGGAGCAGAAAATAACATTGGAAATTTTGGGAATGATACCAATGTCAGTCAATTCACTGTGATGATCTGTGGTTGCAGTCTGGCCATAAACCTTGCAACCTGGATATTCCTAGAAGCCAAGCTTTTAATTAGACCAAGCTTTACAGTATTTGACCCCTTAAGAAATTTACATTTACAATCGGTATTATAATGATAATGTAAAGAAGATATCACAAGGACACGACACTCCACCAAAAGATCATTAGGTTAAGATTGCCAGAATCACAGTGCTGATGATACTTTGCAGTACCACTAAATAAATGTTAGCAGTGATGGAAAATAAATGATTGAATTTTATTTTTATAGGGAGTGACTTGTAGTTAACTGCATGAAAACAAAATTAATTAGTATCTTCTACCCTTTAGAGTATTAACTAGTATTATTTTATATGCATGCAGTTCAGAATTGCACTAATTCTGCTTACAATACTTCAGTTTTATTAGGTGGCGAGTAGGTGGTACAAAAAGTATTATCAAGCGACATTCCTTCGTTTCTAACTCAACGTGTGGACTTGCTTGGAACAGGACAGATAGAATAACTAATATAAAAGCAATATGTGTGCCCTTCGTTTCAGGCTAAAATTTGCATATTTGATCCAAAAAAACTGACCTGACGAGAGAAAGTCTACAGCTGTTGTCTACTGTAATACAAAAGAGTGATCTAGTAGGTCAAGAAACGAAGATGCATGAGCCCTAGCTTAGCTAGCTATCACTATTGTATAGTTGTATGTTGTGTGCAATTTTTGCATTTTATTATTGTCCTCGAAGAAGCCTGTTGTACAGAAAGTATTACTATTTTATTTGCTGGTGCACCCTGCATGCATTCCATACATGCTAGCACACCGGAGGTCCTTTTTTAGACCAAAAGGCATCCGCCCGGCTTTATTAGAAAGCTTACCGAACACCCATCAGTCCGACTCTGGTTTTACCCTCAACAGCGCTGTTCCAAGTTTAAACGACCTGTCCTAACTCTCAGAAAGGAAAGGGTACTGACGAAGCAGCCCCACAGCAAAACATCGTATGCGGAACATAGACAAATATACGAAGCACAAACAGAGACTTCAAAAGACGACACCGACTTCACTGCTTCTGGGTGTGGAATGCAACGCCTACTGGGCATTGGCCACCAGAGGTCCTTCGAAAACATGCCACGGGGATTTGGCTCCAATGTAGCTCCGCCCAATACCCGTTGGTAAGTTGTTGAGGAGTTGCGATAACACAGGGGATAAATTATATCAGATTCAATTGAGTAGCAACCTGTTTCCACATCTCGGCGACGATCCGGCCGAGCACGCCCGGCCCAAGGATGAGCAGATCGTTGTTGCCGATGCTCTCGGGCGAGAGCGAGCTAACCGGCGGTGCATCACCCGATACTCCTGCGATGATCATACAACAACGGGAAAATAATAATTATACGAGAACAGAACAGGAAATCAGGTGAATTCCGGACGGAAGAGGCAATAGTGGGCGCTGGGCAGCATTGGGTGGACGGAGGGTTTTACCGATGGAGGAAGAGGAGGAGGAATCGGCGGCGGCGGACATCGCGGCGTGGCGGCGCGGGCGGGGAGGCGCGGACGCTCGGGCTTGGAGTGGGGCCGGGGGCAAAGAGGGCGGAGGAGGCGACGAATGGTGCGGCAGCGTGGAGATAGGGAACAGGCGTTGCTGACTGGTGGTGGTGGGGGGTACCGGAGCTGGGCAATAGGACGCGGTAGATGTCCCATGCCTAATCGCCGATGGCGTGGCGGCGTCAGTCTCGTGGATGGAGAAATGGAAAAGCCCAGGCTAGGGGGCCGTTTTTTTATCTTGTACATACACGCCGTTCCTGTTCTTGGGGTTGTTTGGCTCCCATCGGGTTTTAGACCGGACTAATAAAAATTTAGACCGGACTAATAAAGATCTAACTAAATTTAACTTCTCCTAATCTACTAATTATATATATATATAAATGCAAGGAGGGGGATTAGAGGGGCTCCCACTTAGGGTGTGTTTAGATCACCAAAATTTGAAAAAAATTCACGTAGCGTCGTCACATCGGCGATTTGGAACAGACGTTTAATTTGTAACACAGGATATTATCCTAACATGAGGTGTGATTAAAAAATATTTATACAACTAAACTGTGCAATTAGTTTATTTTTTTTACAAATAAAATTAGGGATTTTGGTGATGTGATGGGAAATCTTCTTTTTAAAGGCCAAAGGGAATTTGGGGAGAAATTTTGGACTCTAAACATTTTTACCTGTAGTTCGTAGGAGGGGCTAGAGCTAGGGTAGTCCGGTGTTAGCTCCATCTATTTTCGACGTTGGTTCCCATAGTCCGAATAAATGGCCAAAAAATAAAAAAAAATCATATAAAATTTTGAGCATTTGCGACCAAAATTTAAGTTCTCATGGTTGAACCCACCTATCGGGTTTAAGTTCGACTTCATGCGGTGCCCGCGTATTTTTTCGGGATTTATTTATTCTATGATGTATTTGTGTTATGCTTTAAGTGGTAAGCGACATTTTCATTGGCAGTGAAGCGAGGCGCCCGTGGTGACTTTGAATCTCCAGATTTGTCGGCTCAGTCCTTTAGGGGTGCTCATAGGGGTAGGGTTTGAGTACGTGTGTTCATATGGGTGTCTGTGTGTTGTGGGCGTCAGCCGGCTCAGTCTTCCAGAGGTGCTCATAGGGGTAGGATTTGAGTACATGTGTTTTATAGGGGTGTCTACGCGGTTATAATGCGTCTTCAGCGTACTATGTATAAGGCAAAAAGAGAATTTAAAGCAATTAGCTAGCATATTGTTGTGATAGCAAAATTCTCTTTCATCAACATTGTTTTATAGTTAGTTACCGAATAAGGATATCCATGTTGTACGTTGCTAGTAGCATTAAAACTTAAAGAATTCACGGTTAACTTGGCTTTCGAACATGATATTTAGAATTATTACGTGTGTAACGAAGATCATTAACAACATAAATTTTAGCCGATGAAACATATTTATCATTTTGACTAGCAACACCGACATGGGAGTTCATAAAACTTGCAAAATAATAATTAGAATCATGTGATATATTTTCAAGCACCTTGGTATGTGATATATTTTCAAGGGGATGAGTTGTAGTAGTATTGCAGTGCAACACCTCGGTACTTCATGATTTAACCCTAACCGCTTGCTAAATCTTACAATAATAAGAATAACACGATGCAAACCCACAAACAAGATCAAGGGGTCAAACCAGATGCAATCAGTATTGATTTGTTGGAGTAAACTCTAGAGCCAAATTGGCACCATTGTCACATCTCTTGGTCGCCATTGGATAAAACCGACCTCAAATTCCCATAGGAAATATGTGATTAGTAGGGCATGAGATAGGAATAAAACAAAACAAAACCTAGGTAACTTGCCTCCTCTAGTGTAATTTCCTTGCATGCATGAATAGTTGGTGAAAAAGGGTCGACCAACCAATGGTAGGGTCTGTCCCTTTTAATTATTTTTAACATGTAGGACCTCCTCTCTCTTCTAGAAGGTGAGCCCACTTGTCATGAGTGGGTTGTCATTTTTCTTGCATGTTTTTTTTTGTAGCCACCTCAATCACCAAAACAATTGAAATGCATGCTTAATTTAAACCAATACACCAATATTGGTGATTGATTTTAAGAATAAATGCGGGGAGATATTGGTTTATAATTGGGCTTCCACCATCAAATCGGTGTCCATCGAGCATTGCCAATCACAGTCCTCTCAAAAATGCTATTAGTATCCACCATGTCTTCTCCATTTCACCGGACATCGTGGGTTCTCCATCAAGGGATGCATGGTTAGGGATCTTCATTGTCAATTCCCTATTCTAAAGCGTATTCATTAAAGCACCATGGATGCTACTTTCTCGGTTCTAATGGCATCTCACCGGGTATGACCTTTCTTCTCCATCAAGGCTACACAAGATGAACATGGATGAAGCAATTGTCAATATTGACATATCGTCGCCCCTCAGCGTATTCATTAAAGGCGACCATGGACGACACTTTCTCAGTTCTAATGGCAGAATCAGCAGGTATGGCCTTTGCTGCTTCTTTGCTACACAGGATGAACATGGACGAAACAACTCTCCTGGGCTTATGAACTACGTCAACACCCATATCAACCGGAATGGAGGATCAAGCCTCTACATAGAAGTAATTTGTTGTATTCTTACATGTTCTAATATCACGGTCGTTGGATTAAAAACAAAAAGCAATAGAATGGCTAATTCCCTTGCAAGACAGAGTCTACATACTTTTCGGCTAACAAGTTAGATTTTTATTAATTATGTGTTAATCCACAATATGAACTTGGGTGCCCTCTTTTTGAATGCATTCTAACTTATAACCATTAGCTCAGAATGGTTCTAACAGCTTTTTGTTGTTTTAATTTTAATGAAATGTTTCTTGTAAAAAAAAAAGAGCGGACCAAGTAAT
Source organism: Hyparrhenia diplandra (assembly GCA_015847255.1). Classification (NCBI taxonomy): domain Eukaryota; kingdom Viridiplantae; phylum Streptophyta; class Magnoliopsida; order Poales; family Poaceae; genus Hyparrhenia; species Hyparrhenia diplandra. The sequence continues at coordinate 25,483 of JADLZK010008856.1, read as the reverse complement.
CGCTGCCGCCCTCCGCGGCACAGGAACAACCGTCAACCGAGGGATTATTCCTTACGGCGTGAGGTTAGCGCGCACCCGCACGCCTCGAACCCCGCCGCCAAGAGCATAACGACCAAACCGCTTTAATCACCCGCCCCATCATCCATCCGTCCCCCCGCGGGTCCCATCCATCCGTCTTTTGACGCCGCGGGTCCCTATCATGGACCCCAAAAAGAATCGTAACTACCCGCTGCGCTAAACGTGGCCTGGATTTACCGATCCGGCAGCTGTTGACCCCATTGGGCCCACTAGTCATCCCCACCGGCACGTGACGTATTAAATGCTCATCCACACACACAACCGCCCTGCTCGCCTCTCGTGGCTTCTCATTGATTGTCGATTGATTGATCCTCCCTCTCCTCCTCACTCGGTCACTCGCTCCCCTGTTTCCTCGCCTCGCGCTTCCCGGCTCGCTCCCCTCGCCCCCTGCCCCGGCGAGGAGGGCAGCACAAACCCTAGCGGCTCGGGGTGGTCGGGCGGGGTTAGATGCATGCTCGCTCCGAGAAGGTTCGATAGGGTAGGGTAGGGTAGAGGCGCGCCACCGGGTATGGGCTGCGTCTTCGGCCGGGCGGCCACGTCGTCCCCTGCGGGTGCGCCGAGGAGGAAGAAGAGGTCGTCCCCGCAGCCGGAAGCGGGGTCGCCCGCCACAGTCGCCTCCGCCGCCGACGGGGACGGCAGTAGGCCGCGGCAGCGGCGGCTCGGGGCCGCAGGGCGGCGGGGCCCAGGCAGGGGCGTCCCCGCGGCCTCCGCCGCGGCAGAGCAGCTCGCCGCTGGCTGGCCGCCGTGGCTCGTCGCTGTCGCCGGGGAGGCCCTGCGTGGCTGGGCGCCGCGCCGCGCCGACACCTTCGAGAAGCTCAATAAGGTAGGCCAAAGCCCCCCTGAAATCTGGTCGTGCTACGGGAGTAGTATGGTACCATACTGATTCGCCATTCCTTTTTCTTGTGTCGGCTTTGTCCGGCGATTCGCTCTTAGATAGGATCGGGCACGTACAGCAACGTGTACCGGGCGAGGGACACCGTCTCCGGCCGCATCGTCGCCCTTAAAAAGGTCCGCTTTGACAACCTCGAGCCAGAGAGCGTCAAGTTTATGGCCAGGGAAATACTCATCCTCAGGACACTCGACCACCCCAACGTCATCAAACTGGAGGGCCTCGTCACCTCCAGGATGTCGTGCAGCCTCTACCTTGTCTTCGAGTACATGGAGCACGACCTTGCTGGGCTCGCCGCGAGTCCTGATGTCAAGTTCACGTTGCCTCAGGTGTGTCAGTGAGACTTGATTGCTGTTTTCAGATACGGTCAGTGGAAATTGTGTGAGTTTGATGTCACCGTGTTATCTTGCAGATAAAATGTTACATGCAGCAGCTCTTATCAGGGCTTGAGCATTGTCATGACAATAATGTATTGCACCGGGATATCAAGGGGTCAAACTTGTTGCTGGATAATAATGGGATTCTTAAGATTGCGGATTTCGGGCTGGCGACGTTCTTTGATCCACGGCATAAACGGCCAATGACGAGCCGAGTGGTCACGCTCTGGTACCGACCACCAGAATTGTTACTTGGTGCCACTGATTATAGCATAGGCGTTGATTTGTGGAGTGCTGGATGCATTCTGGCAGAGCTCTTGTATGGAAAGCCCATTATGCCTGGGCGCACTGAGGTGAGTCTTGAACATGGGTCGCTCTGTACTCTACCATGTTATTTTTTTCTACTAATCCTTGGGGCTGTACTGTCAATATAAGAACTATGGTTAAATCTCCCCTTCCCTCTTTTCTCATCATGAAGAATTCTGTGGTAGTGGCTGAACATGTTGACTTTTTACTCAGATATCCTTGTGAGGACAACGTTATCTCTACGCTGTCTGATCTTTTGTTTGATTTTTTTATGTTGGTGAGTAGTTGTTTGTAAAAATGTCATTGTCATTATTGGAAGACTGGACTTTTGCCCTTATTGTAAGTGTCTGACTAAGGTTTCTCTAAGGATATTGTGGACTTCTGTTGGTTGTTGCCTTTAGTGGGAACTTCTGCTGACAAACATGCGTCTGCTGATTCTGCTAGCATAAGCTTTTGATGCAATTATATCCACCATTGGAAATTTTCAAGCAGATTTTGTTCACATATCTGGTACTGGTGGAATTACATACATAAGTACATAGCAATAAGGTTGAAGTCAACATACGTGTTTAATTATTAATCAATTTTTACAGATTCAATGCTTAACTCCCCTGTGGTAGTTATTAAGCTTTTTGTCATTTGACAACCTCTTTTAGTAGTCACCAAAATTTCCCAATACGGCCAATAGTTGCAATATATTTTCATATTTATTAATTAAGACCTGTTGTATTGGACAAAACATTGTTGTCTAGGACTTATGTTCTTTTAGGAAAATTATTAGAAACCAGTCTCCATCAATACATTGTAGCATCCAGAAACACAAGACATAAAACAACTAACTTCTTCTACTTAGTTTATTTATTATAACAATGCTCTTGCTAAGGTATAGCAGTCAGGGGTATTAGTGTAATCTCTTAGTCTAAGGTTACCCTCTATTCTCGCTTGCCCTGTTGTCAATCTCATCCAGTCCGTGGATTCATCCGCCCATGTTTGGTTGCTCCGGAGCGGGAGTGCCCTTGCGGCCTTGCCTCCATCTTCTGTCTTCTTCTATTTGAGGCTAATTTTCTAAATTTTGTTGAATTTGTTGCATTTGTGTACATTCCAAGTCTCGTTCTACACCTATAGTTTGTCCAAATTGTTTCCACAAATTTATTGTCAGATTAGCCAACTTTCTTGCCTCCATCTTCTGTCTTCTTCTATTTGAGGCTAATTTTCTAAATTTTGTTGAATTTGTTGCATTTGTGTACATCCAAGTCTCCTTCTGCACCTATAGTTTGTCCAAATTGTTTCCACAAATTTATTGTCAGATTAGCCAACTTTCTTTTTGGTCAGCTGAGCCCCGTTGGTTTAGCTATTCATCATCGGCTTGATGTGACTTTGCCCTCTTGGTCCCTTTTGTAGCCATTTTGGTACACTTCATGATCAACAACAACATAGCCTTTTGTCCCAAGCTAGTTGGGGTAGGCTATTTGTAGTCATCACCATTCTGTCTTACTGATTGCCATCTAGCAACAGTAGTATCTCTATTCTTCTTTTGGCTTGATTTGATACATCTCTTTATTCCCGTCGAGTTCAAAGTCTCCAAAGCAAGGTTCCTCATGTCAGCTGCTTATGCAAGGTTTAGTCTTACTGTATAACTCTAAAATAGGCTGATTGTCTGCCTAACCTCGTGGGACTAAAGTAAAAGGAGAAATCCTCATGTGCCAGATATTATATAGAAGTTAAGAGGGGATTGCTAATAAACTCTTCATGGACGAGTGTAAATGTAGAAAATACTGAATTTAATCGTTTAAAATTGCTTAGGAGATTAGCATGGACTGGACATGATGCCTTGAGTTGCCAATGGTCATATACATGCACTTTGGTTATTCATAAATCTATTGAGGTTGTAAATTCAGCGAGAGTGCATACACCACAAAAACATTTTCTCAATTTTTCTGTTTATATTCCTCTAGCTACCATATATTCTTTTTATGCCACACTTTTTATTCTACTGTTAAAACTGGGATGTACACTATTTACCAGGTGGAACAGTTGCACAAGATTTTCAAGCTATGTGGTTCCCCTTCTGAGGAGTACTGGAAGAAGTCTAAATTGCCACATGCGACAATATTCAAACCTCAACAACCCTATAAGCGTTGCATCAGGGAGACATTTAAAGATTTTCCTACATCGGCTCTGCCATTGGTTGAAACACTGCTTGCAATTGATCCAGCTGAGAGACAAACTGCGACAGCTGCATTACACAGTGATGTATGTTCCTATCCTTTTTCTTTGTTGGAAATAATTTTTTTTAGGTGTAATCAGAAATGTTACTATGCAGCAAAGTATGCTGCTCCAGGAAAACAATTTAGATCTAGATAAAATATTTGTTCCAAAATGTTAGTAACTAGATATGGAGCAGAACTCCACTAGCTGGGAGAATCTGTATGGTTGGTATTATATAATTCTCAAATTTTATTTATGGGTTGCATATATCGCAGTCTTTGCAAATAATCAATATGATTCTATTTTGGATGCATATATATTTGTACTAGTCTTGTGCATTGTACTATTGTGCAATGTGCATTTCAATCATATATACAGTATGTCATAGAAAGTGGTGCTCTCCTACTAGGATCAATATTATATATCCATTTTAGTTTTTGATTTGCATTTGATACAACCTGATCTCTAGGAGAGGCTTGTTATCCATTGGGTTGCTGCCAATCCATATCCAGCCCCATTTCCTTGACACTTGCAACATGCCTCTGTTGACATGTGAAAGAAGTGCCCCCTCCCCCTTTTATTTTCTTTTCCTCTAGGATCAGGAGATGAAGATGGTAGATGGTTGTGTTTTTTAATTGCCTTATGCTTTTGTGTTGCTTCTAATTAACTATTATTCTGTCATCAATAGTTACTCATCATGTGCTCTTTTCTTTCTTTCTTTTTTTTTTTTTTTTTAAATGGCTTAGTTTTTTTTTCAACCGAGCCTTATGCTTGTGACCCTTCAAGTCTGCCAACATATCCACCAAGCAAGGAGATGGATGCCAAGTTAAGAGATGAGGAGGCCAGAAGGTGCGTCACATTTACCCTTTTTTTACTTTTGATGGACATACATGTGGATATAATACAACATTTACATCACATGTTCAATGGGTTACATGGACCATCTTGTCAAGTTGCAATTAGTGTTTTGAGTCATAAATAATGAAATGTTGATATTGAACACATTCTGCATACACATCATTCTTCATTTAACCATAAGTATTGTTATTCATTTCTAACCTATCTGATAGGAACTTTTTTTTTCTTCAACTTTCATGCAGCCACTTTTGCTATTTTCTGTGTGGTTTAGTGTTCTTTTTATACATTTTACTGTTATGAAGTAGGAATTAGCTAGAAGAAAAGATAGAAGGAAAAAAAAGAAACTTAAGACTATTAACATGTTATTGGCTAAACACTTATGTAAAATTTAATGGGATATATATTGACTACTGTTTAAACTTCCTCTTTTCAATCAGGACACTGCACCCATAAGCAGTAAAGGATATATTCATCTTTGTAACTAGTTATGTTTCTGTGTTGAATTATCATCCTTACAGACTACGAGCTGCTGCAAAGGCCAAAGGAGAAGCAAAAAGGACTCGACCACGGGATCGATCCCGCAGGGCTGGACCAGCACCAGAAGCTAATGCAGAGATTCAAGCGAACTTAGATGTAAGTCAAAAGCTCTTTATGACTGAAGACTGTGCTTGTTTTGCTTGCTATGATTTTCACCATTGAGAAATACAGAAACTACCAAGTTGATTTGATTGATCAGCTGATACTGTTATGTAGTTCCATTTTGAAACAAGAGCTGTTGACTAACCTGTTCTGCAATTTTTTTTTTTTTTTCAAAGCTTGCACAAACAATTTAAAAGTCATTTTCAACACTTCAAAATTGGCGAAGTGTTGTAAAAGTTGAAATTAACTAGTGTTCGATGTCGCTGACACTGCACTAACTGGTGCTGAGGTGTCTCCGATGCCTAACAAAAATTTACGCATAATAGATATAGATACATGTTATCGAACATATATGGATAGGTGGATATGATTTTTTTTTTTTTTGTGTAATATATGTTTTTTTTTTTAAAATAAATAGATAATGAGGCATATTATAAAATTCTAAAACAGTAGTGGCCTATAGCAATTTTGCCAACACAATTTTGCTTCTGTAGTGTTTTGCTCATATTTTCCACATTTCAATTTTTTCAACACTCCCAACTGCCAAAAGCCTGTGAAGCACCTCCATCCAATTCACAAAATCCAAACTTGCAAAATCACCTTCGTTTGAGGCTTTGCTTGTCAATAGATAACATCCAATTCCTTTCCCTCCCACTTCCATTTCCAGCCGAAAAATCATACTACTGAAAGTACTCCTTGTGTTTGTTTTGCCATCTAGTCTTGGGTAGGGAAAAATGGGCAAAGAGTACGGACTAGGAAGGGACTGACAACTAACAGGTGTCATGTGTCTTGCTGGGCGGCGTGCACCTCTGGCAGATGATGCCTGCTTGAGCATTGCAGGCAGCTGCTTAAGCTTGCCGCCAGGGCTGTTCTCCGTGTGGGCAGCTGGGTGAGGGAGGCCACGGCGGAGGGATCAAGGGAGGGGAAGGTGGGGCACTGAACAACGAAACACAGCTTTGCTGGGCATGATGTATGTTCTGGGTAAGGGTATCCAGTAGATGGGCTGATACATATTGCCTGAGTATCCGAAATTATAGTATTTATTTTTGTCCTGATTCTTCCTTGATATGTATCCGCCACATATCTGTATCAGATACGTATCTGATATATGGGATACAGCCCCTACCTCAAGTATCAGAGTAACATAGGCAAAATAGGGAACGAGAGAGGGAACAGAGACAGATACACAACAGAGAAGGAAGGGCATGATATGGGAAACCAACCAGCGGGTGGCATGTGTGGCTCTCCCTTTGCCTTCCCCACCTTCGTTGGCTCCTGTGCAGCTCTGCCCACCAGATCAAGTGTGATGGCTGGCGTTGTTTGTGCCCTCTCCACTGTGATAGTAGCAATCTGGAAAGGGGAGGCAGCGGTGCACCATTAACATAGGAGGGGTCACTGCTCCTGGGTGGTCGCATGAGGGACTACATACACGATGCAGAAGGGGGAATCAATTGGCCATGAGGTTGGTAAAGACAGGTGCTTTATGGGCTGTTGACTTGGAGATCTTGTGTTGAACCTTAGTAGGCTAGTAGGGAAGTTGGTTCACTGCTTGTGATAAGAGGATGGTGGGTTGCCAGACCTTGCCTTGTTCTTCAAGAACAATGAAATTAACATAAAAATATGATCAAACCCAACATTTTTTATTGCACTACTGCTAAGTGCTAAATAAATTGTTACAAAATCATTTGCCTCTATTAATTTGTGGCAAAACCTTCCAAGAATTAACCCTTGTCTCTTAGAACATTTGTTATTGCTGTTAATCAGGGAGATTTAACTTTGATTTTTTTTGCTTCTGATAAAAAAAATGAGTTGTTCCAGATGAATTAACATAAGTAAACTCGGCAGTTGTGTCTTTCAAATGTTATTGCTTAATATGATACTGAACATTGAGCTTTCCAAATTTCTTATTAACAGCAGAGGCGACGGATGATAACTCATGCGAATGCAAAGAGCAAAAGTGAGAAGTTTCCTCCTCCGCATCAGGATGGAGGTACGGGTAATCCGCTGGGATCCTGTCGTCATATGGAGCCTATGTTCGAGCACCAGGATGCTTCTTTCAGTACAGTAGTCCCCATAGAGAAGGGGACCTCACAAACATGGTCGGGGCCGTTGTTTGACCCAGCAGCTCTTGGACAGTCGAGGCGGAAGAAGCAAACTACCCTAGATGCTAAGGCTGCTGCTTACTCAAAGCAGCTTCAAAAGGAAAAGGGTGGCATACGAGCCCGATAATAAAGTGTCACTTTCTTTTTTTGGTAAGTATGTGGAGGGACCGTGGGAAATGTTCCTCATGGCCTACAGATGAATTTTCTTGTTTTTGCCCCTCTGGTGGTTGGAAAGCAGGCAACAGTGCCGTAGGGTGAAGTCTTCCGGATTGTGTACATGTCATGTTGTAGCGTTTTCAGTACTGCTTAGATGCTTATGAAAAAGCTGCCGTCACCAGGACTGGACCTTAGGGGTTTTAAGACTCGTGTATTTATGCTCTTTATAACACAAGATTCAGTTGCCCATGTGTATATATGGAGTAATTCTTTCTTCTGTATGTAAAGAGACGGTGGTAGGGTTTGAATTCTTAATGAATCAAAAAAAAGTGTGATAGCGACCTTTCTCACGTAACATTGGTATAATAATGTATAAGGTTTGGTTCTCTTAAACTTGCTGGCAGTGGCATCCTCAACAAGAAGGCACTGTTCTTTCAATTTTCTTCTTAGCAGGAACATTTACTACTGCTTCTAGTCAATGGATTAGCTCCGATTGTACCTGAAAAACGTTAGTAGCAATGACCCATTAAGCACCCAATTGAAGATTGTAAGATGCTCGGGACCTCAATTGTGAAGGTATTTGGTACTCATTCCCCGCCAAAGCGGTGAAGAGCAACTCTAGTTGATTTCAGGCCTGTAGTTTACCTTGTAATTAGTTGGGTCATACATTAGTGCCCACGCTGGAGCTGATCATTTTTTTAGCTGATCTTGAGGAATCTTCAATCTAGTAGAGGAGTGGTGATCCTTGTACACGCCTCAACGGGGACATTGTTGACCCAAGTCACTAAACCTCAGGGATATATCTTGTATTGTCCTCTACTTGTGGTTTGTGCAATCTACACTTCCTCTTTGTTTGTGTTATTCATCTACTTGTATAGTTGCCTAGCTCTAGCGTTTAGCAAGTTGTTTTACTCTTTGGTGTGTGCTCTCGTTAGGCTTGCTAGTGTAGTTAGTTGTAGTTGTCATTAGGGTTCCCTTCTGTTGCTAACTACTTGTGTCTGCGTTGTTGCTTTATAGATTCTTTTAAAAATAGGATATTCAACACTCTCTCTCCCCCCCCCCACCCCCCCCCCCGAGGCGATTTGCAGGACGCGACCACACAAAATCCACCGCATCAATCATATCTAGACGCCGCCCGCGGCCCCGCTCCCATCCATGACCGCCCCGCCACCTCTACTCCTGCCACCCTCACCGTCACCACGGCATCGGGGAGCCGCCTCGCCCGAATGCCTCCCCCATCAGCGGCGGCTCCACCCCAAGCGTCGGTCGCGCCCATCCTTACCAAGCTGTGCTCCGCCACCTCTCCTCCCCCGTTGTTGAGCATGCGCGAGGAGTTGGCGGCCACAATGCCCTCCTCGTCCGCACGGCGACCACGCCAAGAAGCCAGCCACGTTGTGTTCTTTGTCATCGCTGCGACCTCAAGCTCCGCCATCTCTTCACCACTGCCTCGGCCTCAACCCACAATCGCGCCATGTCATTATCAGATGCTTCGCCCCGGGCTAGACGTGGCTGCCGCGCTTAGCTTGTTGCTGCCTCGCCCCGTGCGCCGTCCATCCATCCCCCTCTCTGCGACCTCAACCCGCTCTCTTAGCGAGTCGGCTCCTACGGACGAGGTTGGTTGTTCCTGCTCTGGATTTGAGCCCGACTCATCCTCCTCATGCTTCAAATTTGAGGGACGTGTGATGGTGTCCAGGTGAAATATTTTGGATATTTCCATGTCCATGTTTCGTGAGCTTTTTGCATTATTGAATATGTTGCAATAATTATATATGCATGTTGCATTGAGTTATTTTTATGCTGCATCGGATGATTTACTTAATGTTGCAATGAGATTTTTGGGTTGTAATAGAAGATATTTGAATATTTTTCATGTCCATGTTTCATGTGCTTTTTACAATATTGTATATGTTGCAATAATTATACACGTATATTGCAAAACTATGTTTTCCAAATATATCAGCGGTTTTACATGTATATTACATGTGTTTAATATGGATGTGTGGCTGTATAAATATGTTTAAGTTGTTTTACATTCTTTTTATATTGCTGCTACCTGCAGTTTGGAGTTGAGGTCAAGCAGGGCATGCTTGTACTCTAGTGACATGTGGCTAGGCTGTGTGATCTTTAACTACATAGCAAGTCATCTCAATTATTATGAAATGTGTTGAAACAGTAAGTTTCTCAGTCCGGAGTAAATGGTCAGCTATCTCAATTCTTCACACCCTCCAAAGGTATCGGACAAGGAGATCCTATATCTCCCTATCTTTTTTCTCCTATGTGCGAGAGGGCTTGTCATGTTTATTAAGGTTTTCGGGACCCCAGTTTTTATCGAGAGGCATAAGGGTTGGAATTCATACGCCTGGATCTCACATCTCTTTTTGCAGTTGATTGTATTATATTTACTCGGGCTTCAAATAGGGGTGCGAGAGATGAATAATATTCTTGAAGCTTACAACAGGGGTTCAGGACAGTGCATTAATAGGATGAAGTCTGCAATTTTCTTTAGTAAGAATTGTTCAGATGATACTAAAAGAGAAGTTATGCAAATTTTAATATTCAAAGAGAAACACTCGAGGAAAAATATCTAGGTCTTCCTACAAAGGGTAGGACGATCTACAACTGAGGCTTTTGAGAAACTCCCTACAAGAATTTATAAACTAGTAAATGGATGGTGTGAGAGGAATTTAAGTTCGGCCGGAAGAGAAGTCCTAATCAAGGCTGTGGCACAATCAATCCCTACATATTCTATGAGCTGCTTTGAATTATCCAAGACCACATGTAAGAAAATTACATCAGCAGTGGCAAGGTTTTGATGGGGAGGGGATGGTGATAAAAGAAAGATGCACTGGAGGAAGTGGTCAGAAATAGCTCATATGAAAAAAGCAGGAGGTATGGGTTTCAAAGATTTGCACCTGTTCAACCTGTCAATGCTAGGAAAACAAGGCTGGAGATTGTTAACAAGACATGATTCTCTTTGTGCTCGCATGCTGAGGGGCAAATATTATCACAATTCATCCTTTTTGTCTGTCAAAAGAAAAAGTAACAGTTCTCATACATGGCGGGCTATTTTGAAAGGTCGACAAGTATTACAGAAGGGTTTAATCAAATTGATTGGTGATGGTACTTCTACACAGGTATGGACCGACCAATGGATCCCAGTGTATTCCAGGTTTTAAACCTTTATATAAGAAACCTGATACTACAATTGAGAAGGTTAATGAATTACTCACCTCGATGGATCTTCACGAACGAAGAGATTTTGAAAGAAATTTTTTACAAGCTGATGCCAAGGAAATCCGGAAAATTCAGCTTGGGAAATTAAAGGAGGATATGTGGGCATGGAGTGCAGAGAAAAATGGATTATATCTTGTCAAATCTGCATACAGATTATTATCTTCCTCAAATCGAATAATGCAACAAAATAAAACAAGTTGCGCAAGTTCGTCGATAAGTGAGAACAACCAATATTGGAAGAGACTTTGGAAGCTAAAAATTCCTCCTAAAGTGAAAGTGTTTTGGTGGCGGGTGATGCATAATTTTGTGCCGTTAAAAGCAAATTTGATGCAAAAACATATAGAGAAGAAAGGTACATGTCCTGAGTGTGGTATTCAAAATGAAACTGTTTATCATGCTTTTATTGAGTGCACTTTTGCAACCATGTTCGGCACTCTTTTCATGAACTCTTTAATATTAAATTGCCTAGAATGCATCCAACAACATGGTCCTTTGATTTATTGGATAAATCTTTTTATCCTAATGCAAATTGTGGACCCATTTTATGTGGAAGGTAGACAATTTGGACAGTACAAAATTAAAGGCGCCATGGAGAGACAAATATGAACCATGTACAAGCTTGTCGATGGGCGTGGGAATTATCCTCCGACCAAGGACAATGTACAGGTAATGAAGTGGAATCCTCCTCCTCCGTGATATATAAAGATTAATGTGGATGCTTTGCTTTTAAAGAGAAAATCAACAAGGCGCCACTGGGCGTAATAGTCCGTGATGACAAAGGTAATATTGTAGCGGCTAAATGCAAATGGTATGATTCAATTCCAAATGTTAAAGTGCTGAAGCCTATGCAATACGTGATGGAGCTATTTTGATGAACTTGCTCAATCGTCCAAAAGTTATTGTAGAAACTGATAATTTGGAGCTTCTATCCTTGTGGTGATGTATAACCAGCAACATGTCTTCTATCTTGCCTGTCCTTCTTGAAATTCAAGAGCTTAGTGGAAGTTGCACATTCTTTGAGTTGTCTCATGTCAAAAGAGAAGCTAATTATGCGAAGCCCATGATCTAGCTAAGATCGCTTTCTTTCTCTTTTAGACCGTACATGGATGTATAAAAATCTAGAATGTAATCTCCCAACAATCCATTCACATTGTAACGATGACAATCATTGATGTAATATAAGCTCTTGCTGGTTTCTTCTTCTCAAAAAAAATAAAAAAAATAACATCTACTAGTAGGTGTGGTCCTCTCTCGACCGATGTCCGACGCTAAAAAAAAAGGGGGCCGGTGTCCCTGCACCATCATGCATGGCCCCGTGTCACAACGCAGCATGCAGCCATGTCAACGAAGTACGTGCGTTGTGCTTCTTCTGTCTCGCATATTCACATATACTCCCTCCGTTCCAAATTGTAGTTCACTTTGGCTTTTCTAGATACATTGATTTTGCTATACACCTAGTTATACACTATGTCTAGATACATAGCAAAACAAATGGATCTAGAAAACCAAAGTGAACTACAATTTGGAACGAGGGAGTACAATGCAACTCTTGCATCAACGCTAGCGCTCCGTTAGGGCGTCTACGCGCTAAAACCGTTATTAGGGTGGGAACTCGGTGGGTTTTAGGGTACCCTATACCTATTACAATGGGTCAGCTCCCTTTATAAAGGCACGCAGGCCGACGCTAGGCCCAGCTCGACTTGACATGACATATACTGGACGACCAGACCTTGGTTCAACTAGCTAATTAATAGAGCGAATTGGCTTGTAGTCCAATGGTAGGGCGGTTCGGTGGGGCGCTACCCACGGGGTTCAAATCCCAGTCTTTCGCACCTTTTCTTGGGATTTTCCCGGATTTACCGGCGTTGTGCATTAAGTGGTAGCGGCGTTCCCGTCGGCGACGGCGCCTATGGTGACTTTGAGAATCTCCAGATCTGCGGGTTGCCCAGGTCCTTCTGGAGGTGCTCATAGGGATAGAGTTTGCGTACGTGTGTTCATAGGGGTGAGTGTGCGTGCGTGTTGTGAGTGTCTGCGTTGTCTTGTGTGTAAAAAAAAAAAAAAAAAAAAAAAAACTAGCTAATTAATAGATGCTAAAAAAAAAACTAGCTAATTAATAAAAGACTAACATAAATTAAGCTATTATATAATAAAATATTGCAGCCAAATTGCTAATATGCAATAGGAATTGTGACCTTCACGTCGCCCACTTGAACGTTACCAGCAGCACACCTCTCCAAGTATTCTTCGGAGCCAATTAATAGTTCAAGTTACTTCAACTTGCATGGACCCTGTAAAAATATATTTTTTTGGCCTTTTATCATCTTCTTTTTTAATGGTGAACCCTTAAAGATGATCGTCGACGAAAGTCCTCCTGAAGCAAATATTTCTTCTGCCATTTTTATATATTTTTCCTCAAAAGAGAATACACCAACCAGTTAACATATTTGAATACATTTTTATATATTCTACTGCGATTACTTTGAGAGATTACATCGTGTGGCACTAGGTGATCGTGTTGCAAGCCGGTGTGCTTATTTCTCTTGGAGGTTGCCACCTCCTAGACGGCTTGGTGGCAAGAGACTCGATGAAGCACGCAGTTTGAGATTGTGCGGTGCTCGAGAGAAGGATTGTTGAGAGGTTCGTGCTCGCGCATCGCTGGGATCGCGAAGAGCCACACTACAAGAGCGTGTCATTGAGCTACCACACTTGTGTGTGGTGCGAGCCTCGAGGGGCCGACATTGGCAAGGGCACCGCCAATCCCAAGGACCATCGAGGTGTTGGTTAACACAACGAGTAGTAGGGGGAAGTTGACAAGCTTCCCGAGACCTCGGTAAAAAAATCACTGGTGTCATCTTGTGTCCACACTTCGCGGTAGTTTGCATTCTCTTGATCACAAGCTTTGTTCTTACATTCATATACTTATCTTGTGCTTGTGATAGAGAAGTAGCTCTTGCAATTAGTAGCTTGTGTTGCTTTCTAATTGTCTCCTTGCTTGTGTAGCTTGAAGTATTGTTGTAGTAACTATCTAGCTTGTGTAACTTATTTAGTTTCTTTGCTTAGCTTGTGTAGGTAAGTAATTTGAGACTTTGGGTTAGGCGTGTGTCGCCTTGTCCATTGTGCATCTAGTGAGCTTAGATTGGTTTTTGTATTTTTTGCTCATTATAATTGTGTAGCAGCTCACCTTTCTTGAAATCTTAGTGCATCGGTTTGTGTGACCTTGCAATAAAATTGGTTAGGAGCTCAAGCTAGGCTTGTTACCTCATTTATTTTGTGTAGGATCTTTTGTGAGGTGACTTAAAGTCATAATTAGAGGGATGAAGTCTTAGCTAAGCTAATAGGTTTAATTCCGTATTGTATTCGACTAGCCATCATAATTAGTTTTAGTAAAGACTATTCAAAACCCCCTAGTTCGCCATCTTGACCCTTCACCCTCGGAATCGTGCCGTCGATTCCGTCGCGACACGCCCGAAGCAGAGCACACGAACTCAGACCGAAGTTGCTGCCGGGCCATCGATCCTCTCCGACAACACACGGTCGAGCGCCAGGCCGCCATCGGGTGAGCCTGCCGACAGGCAGGGGCTCAGCAGCGACGGTGCTCATCCCAGCGGCCCTTTCTGGCCGGCCTCGCCCTCTCCAGCTGTGGCAGCTCGAGCTCTATTGTGTCCTCCCGCTCGGACTTACGTTCTACCCGCTCCACCCCAACCCTATCGTCTTGCGCTGATGAGCTCCCGGTGGGGTACTCCTCCCACTCCCCGTCCTGCCTTCTCACTCCCCCTTCCTCTCCCCTTTCCTGCTCTAGCAAGGACGAACGTGAGCACATGGGCCCGTTGATACCAAACGAACGTGGGCACGCTATATTTGGCATGCTGAGACGGTCTGCACTAAAGTCCTGGAAAGGTTTATAGGAATTTTTACAGAAAGAAACGTCTGCACCGGGCTCCTGGGTAACTTCCGGTACGAGCTAGGTTTCCTGCATATATGGCGAGATCCAGTAACTACGGGACAGAGCCACGTCGGAGAGAGCATGCGCGAGACAGAGCCACAGCGGAGAGAGCATGGGCCGGAAGAAGAGCGAGCTAGGGGCAACATGCACCAGAGGTGGACTCCACTATTTCATCTACCTAAAAATTGTTAAAATTCACAAACCAAAAAACCAACTCAAATTCCGATTAAAATTAAATTTGTTTCAATAAATTTATCAAAACTAGATCACATATAGATATATTTAGATAAATTTATAAGCGAACCCCACTGACAGTAGGTGATATAAAAGAAGAGTTATAAAAAAGGAATAAGAAAAAACTTCGTAAAAAGGAATCTTGAACAAAACTAGAGAAAAAAAAGAGAGATGAATACTTGAATTGCTGTCAACAGAGAATCTTGATGACAAAAATAATAGAAAGAAATAAAGAAACATAAGTGCAGGCCACTACTCTACAATAGCGTAGGTTTAGCGAAGGCCAGTGTGGCGTTTTTCACGGTAGATGGAACTGGAGGGTGCGGTAACTGATGGCAGTGCAGACAGCCTAATAGCCGAGATGGCATTGATGGCACAGAATCAACATCAACAATTGTTGCAGCAATAGACACGTTGAGTAAGCTGGGCAAAAGTGTAGCAACAGTTGAATTGCAGAGTCCAGATCTACGAGTCTACGACACTAACACAGCATGCTCATACATACTTCATTTAGGATTTGTAACTAACCTATGTTATCATTGCATAAATTACACTACAAGTCACCTGCCCTTGAGGCATTCAACTCACGTGCAGGAGAAACTAAGCACTGCACGGCAGGGTCTTAAAGCATTACAGAGACTGCAGCTCCCGGCGAGCTCCAAAAGCAGGATATCAAACATCAACTTCACCCTCTCTTTCGCCTTCCCTGAAATATTTTTACAACTGGTGAGCCATGCCTTTGGTAAATGTACAGGTTACAAGCATGGATGAACTCGATGAAATTGTCTCTTACCGAGCCCACATAATCGTCCATAAGGGACTGCCGTCGCCTCTTGAATGAACTCAATGGAGTATTCTCACCCTCTGAATTCCTTAGTGCTGCTCGCTTTGTTGGAGTCATGTTCTGTTCATATCAAGTTTGAGGTCAGATCAAATAGTACTAGCGATTAATTTCTGTGTTTGCAAACCCACATTAGCTAGGTCTTTAACGACAAAATGCAGAGCTGCAGAATGATGATGGGTAGTGAATAAGTTAAGGATTTGCCTTAGCAAGCCTTTTCTCCTTCCTTGCCTGCCTCTCTTGCTCATCATATTCTTGATTTTCTTTCTCAACCAATCGGATAAGGGTATCACACCGCCTAGCCAACTCTTGGGTAGTTCTAGACTTCACGAACCAATCAAATCGGAACAATGGAGACATGCGGAAGGCAGCTTTCAGCTCATCCCAATTTCCATATCCAAGTTTGTGCACCATGCAAAGCTGGAAGGTTAACATCAGCTTAGTAGCCATATCATGTACTAAAATACATAAATCCACATAATATGGTGAGAGAACATACCATAAAGCGGTCACATTCCTCATTATAGAACTTCCCTTTATTTTGCCCATACTGAATTTTCAACTCTAACCATGGGTTCTTGTAGCGATCTAGCTTCTTCCCAATGGCCTTCATAATCTCATCCTTGCGGGATATCCTTGCTTCCCCCCTTTCAATATTTTTTATAATTCTATCATAATCTGGTTGAACAATGATCAAGACATACACAATCTGTCAGTATGGAAAGTTTGATCTTTGGCATGCAAACAGTTGCTTTATTAAAAATTATAATGGTAAAAAGAAAAGCTATTACATTGTGAAATGTTTTTCATTAAATAAATAACTAAACTAATTCAACATGGTCAACCCAAAAATTTCTTTTAAATTGTCAGTCCAAATTTTGGATTTGAATCTGCAGTTTCTAACATACTATATATTAGCTTATCTTGGAATTACGGCCTTACCACTCAGTTCTTTGTATCTCTCCTTGAAAACTTTAGCATAACGTTGAACTTCCTCTTCTGTCTTACCCTCCATTTCAGAGGATATACTTTTAATATCATTTCGACCATATTTCTCACATGCACGAATAAAAGTGTTAAAGTCTCTCCTTGTCCATGATGCAAAACCCTGAAATTTTTACCATGGCAGACAAATAAAGTTAGAGAAACAGTATAAAAGAGCAAGCAGAAAGGTACAGAAGCAAGAAAGTTGGTTTTGGTAGGGATGAAAACGATTCGGAAATGATCGGAAGGAGGCCAAATCACTTTCATTTTCCGAAATCGATACCATTTATCGAAATGAATACGGCGCCGGTATTCCGGTAATTTCGAAACGATATAGTCGGTCAGAAAATACAGCGATAACGATCGAAATCTATCATAACGGTATCTTCAAAAACGATAAACACACCAAACTGTAGGAAATGAGAAGAGCCCCATAACTCGCAACATTACCATAATTCTTGACAATGACACAAATTAATGATCAAGTTCTAAGTTGACTTGACATAACATAGCGATGAAAACATGAATTATTATAGTTCCTTCCTAAGTAGAGGTTGTTCCTCTATGTGTGTAATCCTTGCAATATAGTTAGTTTTCAAAAAAAAATATTTGCCTTATGTGCATGTTGGTTGTGTGTGCCTTTGATTCGTAATTACCAATGGTAAATTACCGCTTAAATACGGGAATCTTCGAAACGATCGGAAGAGGGCAAAATTGTTTTCGCTTTTCTTTCCATTTACTTTTACCATTATCATTTTCATTTTTTTCGTTACCACTTCCGTTTCCGTTTAGGCATCAAAATCGAAAATACTCAAAAACGACTTCGAAAGTCGGAAACTATCATTTTCGTTTTCATCCCTAGGTTTTGGTGTGCTGTGTTATGGTTCAAACCTCTTCTAATAACTGTTCCTTCTCTTCCTGCTCCTCTGCTGTCAAAGGCTCCAGCTGATCTGAGCATCACATGAGAATAATAAAGTTAGCAAGATCCACTCAGATGTAATGTAACCTAGGAAAAGCAAGATAATACCTTCGTCTTCGCCATCAATGGTATCTTTCTTCTGGTTTGCTTGCTGCATCAAAATTTTCTGATGTTAATCACCAAGATTACAAGTGATGCAAAACAACATTTTGCAAAGTAACGAGGAAGTAATGTCTAATTGACTGGGAAAATAGGCACGCAAAAAACAAAACTTGAGCAAACGAGTTAATATCCAGTAGAAATTGCAAAAACAATAATCTGGATGAGAAATTACCATAAGGTACCGGACTTCCTTTTCATACAATTCATTTAGCCTTTGGTTATTGAAAAACTGGAAATCATGCCTGACATAAATTGAAATCTAAGTCAGATATAATTCAATAAAACGGAAACATTGATCAGCTTTCAAGAAAACAAAAAATTTACAAGTGGGGCATTCTCGGAATCCTTGGCTCCCTTGGCTTTGCTGGTGCACCTTGGCGAAGTGCTTGCTTAAAGTAGTCAGACTCAGAGTAGCTACAAATGATAGTTCAAAAGAAGATCAGATAAGTATTAGACAGAGTGCCATGAACCAAAAAGTAAAAGAAGCACATACTTTCTCTTCCGTTCTCTTCTAGGTGGCTCGATCCAGTTATCACTAACAAGTTTCTTGAAATCAACCTTGTTTTCATCCTTCAAGTAAGCATGGAGGAGAATTCAATTGGTGATGAGCAAGATACTTCCAAAAAAAAAAAAATCTCCAACCAATTTACAACACATGAATTGAATGTTTAAATCATTACCTTCTCATCATCAAAATCATATAATTCAGCATCTGCATCAGAAAATAAAAGGTGTTAGGAGACATAGGAACAGAGAACAAGAACATACTATCATCCATCTTAAATTTAATTGCATCCTCAGTGAACATAAGACATAGGAACAGAGAACAGGCACATACTATCATCCATCTTAAATTTTATGGCATCCTCAGTGAACTTTTTCATTTTCGCATCAAGTTCTGCTGTTGTCTCCTCTCCTTTAGCTATAATACGGTCAATGTCCTCATCAGTTATCGTGCTGTCCTTAGAACTGAAAACCATTTCAGCACCGAACCGCACCATTTGCAGAAGGTCATCCTTATTGACAGCTTAATAAAAGAAAATGTTGTCAGAATAAACCATATCCAACTAGTAAAGAAAAATGCTTAAAACAAATAGCAATCGCAAATATGAAAACCATACTTTTCTGCTCTGCCAATCGTCCTTGCTGAATAACCAAAGCATCCAATGCTAGCTTCTTATATGCTCTCTCAATCACCTTTTCCTCGATAGTGTACTGTAATTATGTTTACATTATCTTCCAGACAGGTAGTAATACAAAAATTTGGCACTATGGTTATTAATCTAGAAATAACAAACCTCAGTGCAAAAGCGGAACACTTGAACTTCTTTCTTTTGACCTATTCTATGTGCACGGTCCTGAGCTTGCAGATCAGCTTGTGGATTCCTGGAGGCACAGAAGCAGCAGAGATATATAAGATTCATTCTTAGGGTAAGAAATAAAATTAATTATAGCACAAAGTCGCATACCAATCACTGTCATAAAGAACCACAACATCAGCAGTGGCCAAGTTAATACCAAGGCCACCTGCCCTAGTTGAAAGTAAGAAAACAAACTTCTCACTTCCTGGCCTATTGAAGGCTTCAATGGACGCATCACGATCTTCTCCACCTGTATTTCCATCAATTCGACAATACTGATATCCTCTATACATAAGATAGTCTTCCAAGATATCCAAAAGCCTGGTCATCTGCAGGATGGTGCTATGTCAGGCAAAGGAAAATTCTAGGATAACCCGGTGCTTAATGAGGAGCACTATGCAATGCCCAGCATCCACAAGTGGTGTCTGATATCTCCTAGTACAAACTTGATAGATAAACAAATAATGCATTAAAATCTGCATGACAGTGGGAAACAATCACCTGTGAAAAAATTAGGACTCTGGAATCACGCTCCTTTAGCTTGGGCAGCAATTTATCTAATAGAACCATTTTTCCTACATACATATCAAAAGAACTGACAATAAGCATCCATAGAAATTCTGTAGAAAAAACATGTTACAGTTATGCAAAAAAAATAAAGAACATGATGTTACCTGCATTCTCAACTAGATGTTCACCAGTTGTATAGGGTGGACCAGGTTCAGCTCCTTGGAATAAATATGGATGGTTGCAGCACTTGCGCAACTGCATGGCAATGTTAAGCAATCGCTTGCGTTCACCACCAGCATTAATAACCTCCAAATCCTTCTGAAGCAGAGCACGATAATACTGCTTTTGCATCTGAGACATTCCAACTTTAAGTATGGTTTCCTTCTTTGGAGGTAGACCCTTTTCTACATCAGACTTGAGCCTCCTAAGAAGAAATGGACGAAGAACCTTTGCAAAAGTTGAAAGAAACAATTATAAACAGTTTATTTTAAGGTACTAAAATTGTTGATCATGAGAATATATCCCAACCTTATGAAGCTGCTGGACCACCTCCTGTTGATCATTTTCCCCAGAAATTTGAAACCATTCATCAAATGTCTCCGCCGAGCTAAATATTTCAGGTAGCAAGAAATTGAGAAGAGCCCAGAGCTCATGGAGATTATTCTGCCATGTAGCAGCAAATCAGACTAGAATGAGATTAAACCAAAAACAAATATGAAACAACAAGGTTACTGAAGTAGTACTTAAATCATTATTCTGGGTGCACACACTATAAAAAACAATACTGGCAACAGAAGCCTACCTGAAGTGGAGTGCCTGTGATGAGGAGACGATAATTAGTGTTGAAAATCCTCATAGTCTTCGATAGAAGAGAATTCTCATTTTTTATCCGGTGAGCTTCATCAATAATTATGTAGCGCCAGCTGAAGCGTTTCAACGTAGTTTTTCTTTGATTGCCATTTCAAAACTAGTCACGCACACATCAAATTTCCCAGCCTGTAGCAAATTGTCCCTTATATGATTCTGACAAATAAGAGAAGGTCAGTAACATGTCAGTATAAGTTCCATAAGTGACAAAAGAATAGACTTGATACAAACCCGCTCTTCTGGATTCCCCAAGAACTTGACAGCACGTAGTATAGGGCAAAAACGTTGGATTTCCTTCATCCAGTTGCCAAGAGTGGACTTTGGCGCAACAACCATGTGAGGACCAGTTATACCTCTGAACTCATGCAGATAGCCCAGCAATGAAATAGTTTGAAGCGTTTTCCCAAGACCCTGAATAATATGAAGATATATATTCAAAGTGTGAAACAAAACAAAATGGAGGACTAAAAGATGATCTTAATCAAGATTAACACATATAGCATACCATCTCATCAGCTAATATTCCATTGATACCATTCTCATACAATCGTATAAGCCAATTAAGTCCAGCCAGTTGATAATCACGCATCTTTCCCTTTGATGCCTGCAAAGAATTCAAACATTTAATAAAAGTTTACACAAGACAGAAGGAACAAAAGATAAGAAAACTAAAACCCTAAAATTATTGGTTGGTTTCCATGAGAATGCATGCCAATTTTTTTATCAAGAAACTGGAAGTAGTTAGGCCACTTTTTATTATGGAACAAAAAGCTCGGAAGTGAAAAACAGGAAACAACAATCAATTGCATAAATAGATGTTCCTTCATTATGAGAAGAATCAATAAGCAAATGCACCATGGCTTTTACTGGGTAGGAATAGTTATTGGGCAAAAATAGGTCAGCGTTCATTTCAGGGTTCCTGATCATCTTAGTTTCAAAACTTAAATATGAACAGAGTTATGGCCTTATGGGATAATATTGGTTCAGTTTGCACCTCAATCAAAAGCACTCATTCACTTTCAAAGTCAGTGAAATATTCAATTTGCCCAAGTTCAGATTGGCTTATAAACAGCGTCAAAAATAATTTAATGGCAGCAGAGAAAATATATATCTAACAAGTAATTGTTCTATCATCTTGAGGTAGTTATTAAAGCAAGGAAATAACATATGTCAACGTAGTAACATATAGTCAGCAATGGGCTCACATGAAGGCTGTGAAACTAAACGTGTTCCCCCTGCACCGGCAAGGGCATCTTCTTCCTCTTTGAGATATTCTTCGTCTTCCTCTTCTTCAGTCATCTTTGATGCATGGCGCCCCCTACATATTGACTCAACTCATCAATAAATAAATTACTCACCAGAGACAGAAAAGAATCTCCAAGTTAATCAAGCTAAGTCTTATGGTTCTGCATACAAAATAATGAGCAGCACTCCGATATATAATGATACTGGGTATTACAGGATAAACTATTCAACTTAAGAACTTCAGTCTAATATTTCTGTAACTCCATATCTACATACAAAATAAAATAAAGGAACACGTGTAAAGGTGCAACAGATGTCACCTTAATACAATACTAAAAATTCAGAAAAATAATAACAAGATCAAGGTGCTAACAATGAAACTACAAAATAGAAGAGTCACCTACAAGCTTGAACAAAAAAAGGGTTATACTGTGTGTTGATGCATGTGCAAAGGTACTTCAGTCTATAATCACTTTGAAGTGATAGTCAAAACTCACTTCTAGTGGCAGAAGTTTTTTTATGTTGCCGTCATGATTGAAGTTGGGAGCATCTTTCATATAATAATATTTTAAACTTCAAGAGCGCTATGCCAATAAACTGCCACCAACGTCCACTAAACTTCCAAGATAACAAGACGAGCGTTACCTTCCACGTGGCTTTTTCTCGTTCGACTGACTTCCTTTTGCAAAGTGAGCAAATATTTCAGTCTGCTGAAGAAGGTATTTCAACCGTCCCTTTCCTTTATTGTTCTGTCAAATAATATAGAGATCGACAGTAGAATGTAATATAGTAAGTCTATGTGGGTAATCCTGTGCAAACCATGTAATTGTATATGAGGATCCATTTAAAGCATACCATGTCAGCATCAATGGCAGCATTTTGAGTATCTAGTATTTCTTGGATTTTCTGCTTCTTCCTCTTCTGTAGTTCTTTAAGCCTTGCTTTCTCACGCTTCCCAACCACTACATCAGTCTGCAACAGAAATGGTTAGGGGCAAAGAAATGTAAAATTTTCACTACCAGTATTACTAATATCTTTGTATTATGGAAGAACAAGGCACCAACAGCTTATACCATGGCTATGAGAAAAAATAAAAGTAGAAGTACTTGTAGCAGTAACAAAACAAACAAATTAACAGAGGCCACATCTAGCAATGATTGGAAAGCAGATTATTCTGAAACTATGAGGTCAGCTAATTTTTTTTCAAATATTAGTATATATATTTCCAGAGCCCTCGTTAAACAGAATCTCTAAAAACACGATTAAAGCACCGAAACCCTAACCTCCTCCGCTCACCTCGTCGCCGTCGTCCTTGTCCCTCGCGACGGACTCGTCGTCCTCAGTGGACTGGGACTCGTCGTCACCTTCAGCGGCGGGCGCGGCACCGGCGTCCTCCTCGTCCTCAGCTCCAGCGCCAGTAGTGACGGCTTCGATCTCCTCCTCGTCGACTTCCTCCTCCTGCTGCCCTTCGCCCTCAGCTTCCTCCTCCTCCGCGGGCGGCGCCGCATCCTCCTCCTCCTCCTCGTCCCCTTCCTCGCCAGATCCGGAGCCGGCGGCGTCGGACTGGTCCTCTTCCTCCTCGGCGGAGGACGAGATCTCCTCCTCGTCGTCGTCGTACTTCACCGGCTTCGCCATTGGGGCGGGCGGTGGCGGGAGAGGAAAGGTAGGGTTAGGTTTCGGGGCGGGGAGCTTTGGATTTCGAGTGCGGAGGAATGGGGGTTGGACGCGATTGATCGAACGAGAGGTGGTGCAGGGGATTTCAAGAGTGAAAGCGATCTGGGGGCAAAGGAGGAGTAGCTAATTTATATCTGGGGCGCCTTGTACGAATATTTTATGCGGTTTGCAGTTTTTACCATAGCGGTTTACGTATTTATGGTTACCCCCTTGAGAATAGAAGTCCGATGGATATTTTCAGCAAATGGATATTTTCAATATTTGAGAGTCCAAATTTAGTATTCAAAGCAACAATTTTAATTAGTTATATACCGGTATAAATTCAAACCAAATTTATCAATTTGGAAATACCAAGTACAAAATTCTCAAAATAATGTCTCTATACGTACACATCTACTTCCAAAGAAAGGCAAATTTTTATTTTTTTTCTTTCCCACAAGTGCTTACAAATAAATATAAGTTAAGACTAGTTCTGAATTCAACATGCTCAAAGGGGATGTATATATATACCTCCATTTAATTGATGATAAATTGGATTGGTGGTGATACATGAATCCTCAAGGACGTTGACTAAAGAAATGTCTAAAGAAGCTCAATAGCGACCAACAATTTCCAAGGATTTATGACTTTTGTCAAGAAAAGAAGGATTTGTGACTTCAACCGTGGATACCCATGTATCATGGAAAGAACGGATACAATGACAATCTATTTTTTAGAAACTGATATACAATGACAATCTTGGGAGGAAATAGTAGGGACATCAAATTTACACAAGTGGTATACGGATACGGGTGTATTCCTGGTACACCATTGAACGTTTCTGCGAGACCAAACGAAATATGCGAGACCAAACGAAGGGGTGTTTAGTTGGTGAAATATTTTGGTAACACCATTTGGTAATTATTGTCACTTCTGGCTCAAAAGATTCGCCACATACTTTTCAACCAAACTATGTAATTAGACCCAAACGAAATATGCGTTACTGTACGGGGAACCAAACACACAGCCGAAATATACATGTTCTGTGAGGACCAGAATGAAAACATGGCCAAAGCCAGAAATTTCGGGAGCAGGCCTCTTCCGTGCATGTACTCTGCGGTGCACCGGGCCTTGGGGTAACCATGTTTAGAATAATCCCAACGTTGCTCACCATAGACCGCGCGTACAGCTCCTAGTCAGCACAGGGAAGTGGGCGGGGTTCCTTCCCGCCAACGAGGCGGGGTGGATTTGAGGCCTCCCGCCGCGCTCGGATTTTTGGGTAGAAAACGAAACGATGGTTCGGGCCCATGTCGGCGGGTCCAGATGTGTCAAAAGAAAAGACACGCAGCCTCAGATGTGGGCATGTGGCCCAGTAAGACACTCCAGCGAAAGAACAACTTAAATTTCTATCTTTATTCTCTCAGCTAGCTTTCCTTTCACCACACAAGCAAAAGAGTGAGCTGAAAGAGGGATTAAAGCTCAAGAGTTCCCCTGCAGCCCCTAGGGTTCTGCTGCTCGCACTACCTGTTAGTGTGAGAATCTACTCTTCCTCTCCCTGTTGAATTAGATTTACACTCAGCAGCGATCTCCCTCTGCAATTCGGGCCGATTAAAAGGGCAAAACATTGGGTTTTGTTCTCGGCCTTGGTTGTGATTTTGGGGATTTGTCTCTGCTCTATAGTGTTCATCTATTCAGATAGGGAGATGGATAAATCAAACATGGAATTGCAATCTGGAGGGAAGCTTGAGTACGAGTTGGATGATTTGCTGCAACATTTGGACATACGTGAAGATGAAGACCAAGGGATTGTTTTTGGAAGAAGACTTGGAGGAAATGAAGGCAGGGGGCACGTTGGACAGCACTAGCAAAGGTTAATTCCTTTAAAAACTTTCAGTCATTCTGTGTTTCTAGCTCATA
>JADLZK010008855.1:0-74217 GCA_015847255.1 Hyparrhenia diplandra | reverse complement strand
TTTGGATTCATGATATCATTATATTCAAACCCCTATATCGACTCTTTTTTTTAAATTTTTTTGATCGGGCCATTCAGTCGTGTTTCATTAAGAGAAAATTAGTTCGAAATACAACCGTACATGATCACGCAAAACAAGGAGACTTCGCGATAGACGCACACCGCACCAGCTAGCTACTAGATACCTTCAATACGATTACATAAGGAAATACACAACCAAATCGGTAAGAAAGAGACCGTCTAGGCTCAACACACCGGCGGAAGAAGTATGTCTCCATAGCTTTCCTTGTCTCCGCCATTGCGGTCCCGGAATTCGCCAAAGGACGCTTCATTAGGGTCGCCCGCCTCCACCTCGGATCCCTGTACTTGCTCTTGGCGGCAAGCCTGACGCTCCTTTTGGGGATGAGCTTTGAGTCATCTAGCTCTCCCACTCGCACCCTAACCGCTCGTGTTCGCCTAAGTCGTGGAGGCAACAACAAGATAGGCGGTGTGAGCGGCTTCTTGAATGCAGCAGGTGAAGTCATCAATCGACATTCTGGCTGTTACATCGCACTCCACCATCAATGACTAACAAGGCTAAGCTACTTTCGTCCGCATCTATAAGTTCCACTTGGGCCCACTCACAAAAAAATTCTCTAAGCGAAGTACACTTAACTTTGTAGATCTTTGAATTGAGCTTCCGAAAAATAAGTTGCAGCTTATTTATATAAGTATTCTATAAACCTCACTAAGCCTTCGTCCGGGATGTCACAACATCTTCCTAGTAGCCAAGGATGTCATCCTGGACCGAGAGTAGTGATCCCCAGCCTATTTCAGCTCCAAGAAAGAGGGCCTCTACGAGGTTTGGTCCGAGATGCAGACGTATAGGCCCAAGAGGCATGTGTCAACCTCATGGGCCGCCTCAGACACATTCTCACATTTGAAACCCATATGAGGTGGCCTTTGTGACAGCCAAACCTCCACCTTGTCCAACTAGGGCGAAAACCCAACGCGGGACCTCTAAGCAACGGTCCACAACAAAGCATAAGCTCAGGATGCACTGCACTTTCCTATAATTCGGGCGACGGTTGACGAGGCTGGCACTGACAGCACACTGACCTCGCAGGACATGGGCTCCCAAGGTCTATCGGCCAATGGAATGACCATCGCCTAGACATTAGTGATTGATGACGAGCTACCATCCTAATGCAAGGCTGCTTGGTGTCCCAGCTGACCGACCACTAATGGCTCTAGTGGGCATCCAAAACATCCCACCAATATGGAGGCACCGTTAGTAAAAACTATGCCCATAGAATTATCAAAGAGAAATAATCCGCAAGTGCACGGATACCAATGTAGTACTTCACCCGAGAGAGGGTTTTAAATATCGAATCTAAAGGGAGAATGGTGAGAGAATAGCTGAGGACATAGCTAGATCCTTGAGCTGCTATCGAGGACTGAGAGAGTATAGAGATAGGAAGATAAGTATGGTTGTCTAGTTCTTACTCTTGCAAGCTATGTTAATACTGTTCTTATCAAGACATTATTTATGAGGAAAGACACTATCAAAGAGTGCAAACCTAAGCAAAAGGCCCTTCTAGGTCCTATCCAATGGGAGGTGAGCTACAATGAATTAACGAGGTAGGAGGTCACCCCTGTTAGTTACCATCATCGGGAAGGTAGGGTGCATCCACGAACTATCTAGTCTAAGCGCCACACTTATACTAGGCGTAGCAACTTCAACTCAAGAGGGACATGAATCAATGTACTCTAATAAAAGAGTCGCAAACCTTAAGAACAATGTGACTTACTCAAACAAGAAGTTGATCCACCGTAGAACTCTCAGAAACAAGCTCCAATGGAACTTGATCTCGGAGGTACAAGCCGAAGAGGAAACACCGACAAGCCTGACGCTTCCCCAACTTCTCCTTCCACCCATGCTCTAGTCTCTAAAGAAGACTACTTCTAATCTCCCTTGGAGACTACAAAACTAAAATCTCAACTTGATTGCTAACTCTTCAACTTCAATCTAGAGCTTCTAGTTCTATTTTTAGAAATAGAGAAGACCTATGGCTTCTGTTGTTGATCTAGGTTGAAAGATGAATAATGAATTCATATCCTGTCCTGGGGTTAGGGGTCCTGGTTATATAGTTATGGATGGTGCATTGGAGCCCTAGGATCAAATCGATCTTAATTAATAGTTGAGATGCAGTCCTTAAGGTGGTTGTGAATGGACATAGTGAGGAGTGGTTGAGTAGTGGGACCCACAAGCCAGTCGGCCTGATGATGGGGCCGGTCGACCCCACCTAGCAATGGCTCTCAGGCCCTGCTCTAGTGTGGAGTCTTCTAGTGTCTTCTAGAGTCTTCTTGCGTGGGAGCCAAGTTGGAATATGTTCGAATATGTCTATGTTTTATATGCTTTGCAAACTCTAGGCTTTTCCTATTTAATCCCTGTAAAAATATAGATTCACCAAAACTTGTGGAATTTGTTAGTTTAAACCATAATACTATGCCTTATAACCATTTCTATGCTCTTTTCTATGTTATGTTGATAGTTGATGATAAGTGATAACTATCGTCAACAAACTCCCCCGTACTTAGGCTTTTACTCGTTCTTGATAAAAGGTTGGATCATGCTAGACATAACAATAATATAAGACATCATAAATCTTTTCCTTAATCATACCCGCACTGCTGGATTCAATGTGCCTACCATGATCTTTGCGTGCTTGGAAAATGGAATAGCTTGAATAGATCTCCTTTCTTCCTTCAATCAGGTTGGCTAGAATTTTTGTAATACTTTTGAAATAAAACACAACTTACTTTCTCCTTGTTGCGGTAGTCTAGGGTCACTCAATATATGTGGTATTTGTGGATCCTCACCAAGGCATATATGATGGATGCCTTAAAACATCCTACTTTTACAAAGGCTTATCTAGAGCTTTAGGTATGTCAAGGATGTAACATACTTACGTAGCATGTGTTGGTAGGTCAAAGCTGGATCCATGGAGGGGAGTGTCATACTCTTAGATAAAGATGTGCATGTATGTGGATAATATGGTGGCTACCCTAATTCTACTATGCTCTTGTGGACTTTATCTTTCATTTTCAATCACAAATGAGCACTTTTCCAAGAGAGGTCATGGGCTATCTTTCTTCTTTTCTTTCTTTCTTCCCATTTTTTTATAGGACACATGTCCATTTTTTTCAATACTCATTTTGCATAGCCACTACCCTAGATCTCGCACATCACTTTGTTAGGTCCAAACCGCCCTTCACTGCCGAAAATGAACCAGCAGAACCAAACCGGTAGTGATGTGGAGTTCAAATCATTATCGGGTCAACATACCGGTGGTGATTTGAAGAAATAGGTGTACCGTCCAACCGGCGAACGATGTGAAATAACACTGCCGGGTTGTTCTATCGCTAGCAACGTCGAAGAATAAAAAACTTTCGGTTCCATTTACGAACTGGCAGTTGTTTAGCTGAAATATTATGGAAGTTGTCCTACAAGGCACTAATAATTATCGCCTTTATATATATACGCGGTCTTGTGTAAATGGTAGCAAAATGTTGAATGGAGATTATGTTTCTAAAATAATGTCAACTAGATTACATTGTTTCAAAGTATGACATATGAATTTATATTGGGCTGATACCCTGCTAGCTATGTCGTCGTTCAACCTCCCTGTCCTAGACTAGAATCTGTCCCAAATTAATCAGGTGCAATACAATGCAACAATAACGCATATTCGTTACAAAGAAATAAATGAATGTATGTACTTGAATTTCTAGTCCCCTTTGTGATCATTAGATGATCGATCAGTTCATCATCATCACAGCTTAAACAGCCGCCGCCGAGGAGCTCAACCCAACAAACCTTGGAGACATCACCGCCATGCAAACGCCTGGCACGGCCACTTCTTTGGGCTTCAAGAAGAAACGATCCTTGTCGTTGTCCCTAGTTCCTTCAACGACGCCAGAAACCGGCGCCAGAAACGTTCCCACGATCCTCGCCGCTGGGCTCAGGACGTCCGTCTCCCACGTGTCGCGCTCTGCGTCTGGGTTCCTGGCGTCGTCCCCGACCTTGAGCTCAAGCACTCGTGTGACGTCGAGGCGGTGGATACCGCTCCACCCGCGGAGGCCCTGGAGCCGGTGGATCTTGTCCAGCTGACGGCGCGCCAGCACGCACGTGTTGGCCTTGATGTCGTCGACGGCCACAGCGAGGACCCGCGCTCGCAGCTCGTCGTCGCCGTCCAGAGCACCGGCGGCCTCCATCCGGAAGTACTCGTCCATCTCCGGCACGCCGATGGCCCTCCTGATGCCCCTGGAGTAGTCGGCGTCGTCGTGTCGGAAGAAAGGCCGCACCTCGCTGACGAGCCCCTGGTCCAGCATGCAGTCCACGCGGCTGCCAATGTAGCGGTCCAGCACGGCCAGGTCGCTGTCCACCCAGAGGAAGCAGCACTCGTAGCGCCTGCGGAAGCCGGCGCCGTCCAGCAGCGCCTCGAGGTACCTGTTGGAGCCCCCGGCGATGATCGGGACGCGGCGCCTCTCGAGGACGACGGACTCGACGGCGCGTGTGGCGTCCCGGCAGAAGTCGGCTGCGGTGTAGTCGGCGTCGGGGCTCACCCCGCCGATCAGGTGGTGCGGCACGCCCTGGCGCTCCTCGACGGTCACCTTGTTGGTGACCACGTCCAGGCCGTCGTGCACCTGGATCTTGTCCGAGTTGATCACCTCTCCGCCGAAGCGCAGCGCGAGGTCGATGGCCAGCTTCGACTTGCCCGTGGCCGTGGCGCCCATCACCACCACCACCTTCGCCTTATTGCTGCTCGCCGTGGCACCGTTAACACCCGCCATCATCATGTGTGTACGTGTAAGTGTACGTGTACGATTGTGTTTCACAGTGTTAAACACAATGCAAGCTTGTAGTTGTAGTGTAGGACTGTAGGCGAAAGATCACCGTGCATGGGTCTCCGTTTTTATAGTGCACGAAGTGAAGTCATGACTGTCGTCACTGCAGGTGTTTCTTTTCATAAGTTTCTTCGTGGACAGTTCGCCAGTTGGCGACAAGGAAACCCTGTAACACGTCTTTTGCCAAACCTGACTGGGTTCAATAAAATTACTTTTCAAGTCTTTTGACCGGTGCAGCGTTTCATTGTCCTGTGATCCTGTCTCCAGACTAGCAGACCAAGGTCGAGTTTTGGATGGCGGTGCTCGCGGTTGCATGGAAGGAAACCCTTTAGCTGTCACCGAGTGAACACGCACGCACCCACTCGTAGATACAGAGGATGCAAATTTTTATGCTCGACTAGTTCGCACGAATGTAGCTACGCACAATTATAATGGCGATTCTATTCGCGCGCGCGCGCACACCTGTGCACACTTGACCACACAGTCGCTTCTCTTTAGGGGAACTTAGGAGGGTTTTTTTTTTTTTTTTTTGACAACAGGGGAACTTAGGAGGATGGTTGTCACTTGTCACACCGAGTGAACACTGCCAATTCTTTTGCAGTCTATGGATCGATCCAGAACGACTCTGGAACGCATGTCTTCCAAAATCAGTTTTCATATATCGGTGAATACAATGCAAGACGGCAAAAAAAAAATCTAACGCGAACATTTTTGACAAGTCTACTCGATCTATTTCGAAAATTGTGACAAGTCTGCCTTTTTGCGGTCCTTCTCTGGGTCATGGCCATGTTGTTCATGTTGTTCAGCATGGATAGGCCTATTTCTGCAACTACAACAAACACATATCTCTAAATAGTCACGTTTTCTAGAGATATGAGCCGTATTACCAACCGTACAAACACATATATACCAGCAGCTGCAGTTGATTTTAAGTGGTCGTCGTTGACGGTGTATGCCTACTTTTCCTATTTCTAGACCTAGTTGATAGTAACCACCTATAGGAAAAAAAACCATTACATCTCTAAAGATCATTTTATAGTAGTGAGACAATAAAAGATAACCTATGCCGCCACAATTTTCAAAACAAGCCTTTTATTATGGGGAGTTGCTATATTTCAGGCGCCTGGAAAAAAAGTGGGATTTGAGGTGATGAATCTTAGCCACACGATTTGAAACGAATGCTCCAGATTAGATCGGCTACTGTTCATCTTCTTTCTCTCGCCGCGCTACCCTGCCACCAGCCACCACCACCCCGCGGGCGCTAGGGTTCGCCGCGGCGGCCAACCTCTTCCCCCGCAAAATGAACATAGCTTTCTATAGGAAGGACAACTCACGAGAGAGAGAGGAGAGGGGGGGGAGGAGAAGAAGAGATGCTCACCGGCGCCGCCCGCCACCGCCGCCGAGGGGTCGCCCCTTTGTGCGTGGACGTCGCGGGCGTCGGGCGTCTCTTGAGGCGCGTGGACTAAAGCCATCCCCTGATTTCAGGTTCAATAGGAAAAGTATTTATTATAAACCATTAATGTAACAGACAATGCCTTTCACAAGGCCCATGACATGAAATGTTTATTACTTTTAAGGTAAAAGTGATGGCCTTAAAAATGGAGCACCTCACTTTTGTGGAATAAAAATGATGAATTAAATTATTGCTGGTCACCTTGTACTTATGTAACATTGATGGAATACTGGAAACCCTATCACACATGGTGTGATTAGTGGGGAGCTTCCCGCTACATAGCTCCACTCTTGCAACGATACCGTTAAATGTAGCTTTCAGGAGATCTCTCATGAGAGTTAATTTGCAAGCATGACACAATATTGTGGCTATGGTTGCAAATATACATTTAAGAAACCGACGAGATCATTTTACATGAGGGCTACACCAGAACGAGTCATTTTTAGTCAATTTCATGCATGTACAAAACTTTGTTATGTGTATAGGCTTTACCTTCTAACACTTTAATTTGGAAGCTTAAACTGCACCTCAAAATTAAAGTCTCAATCCTAGAAATGATGTACCACCAAACCACACCACTGCGCGCCTCCTTCAACGAAAGAAAGCAAAAAGGATTTCACTCTACAACTAACCCAAACACAATCATTGGATGATAAAAATACCAAGTCAACATGCAATAGTCAGTGTCTATGCTGCCGTTAAAGGTCATGTCCTAACACCGAGCAAGCCACCGCAAGGTTTGTCCCGCACTACACCACAACCCTAAATCGGCGACTTGCGGTCGGGCTTGCTATATGGGGGTATTAACGACCTTCAGTCCGTTGCTGAAAGTTACAAATGACGGACCCCCTGCAGATGCTAATGAAGCCGTGGTTAAATGTATACAGCCGACGGACCCTCTTTTTAGCCACGGACCATCCAACGATAAAACTTTAGCAACGGACAATCAGTTAGAGCTTTTAGCAAC
Organism: Hyparrhenia diplandra; assembly: GCA_015847255.1. Taxonomy (NCBI): domain Eukaryota; kingdom Viridiplantae; phylum Streptophyta; class Magnoliopsida; order Poales; family Poaceae; genus Hyparrhenia; species Hyparrhenia diplandra. Next base: position 66,908 of record JADLZK010008855.1, on the reverse strand, counting down.
GGATGGTCCATTGTAGTATTGAACTTACAGCAACGGATAGTCCATCGAGCCCAATTTAATAGGAACAAAAAAAAAATCCAAATGTATTTAAATATAGACCACATTCAGAAGCAATACAATATTGATTGACACAAATGGGCACATTAATCATACACAAATATAGACCATCCAAAAGTGATCCACAAATGGGCACATTAATCATACACAAATATAGACCATCCAAAAGTGATCCAACATTGATCAAGAGATAGCACCATCAGGTTCAAAGTCTAGAAACTAAAAATATGAAAAAGAAGCTACCAACCCCATGAGATCCTGCATTAAATTTGCCCCCTACACCCTTCCTACCAACAAGCTAGAACCACCTATCATCTCTGAGATGATCAAGCAGCACCTTGAGAAGATCTCTGAGAAGAACCAACAACACCATGAGAAGATCTTGGTTGCTGCCTACATACTTTCAGCTGTCAAGTATTATTAGTTGGTAACTGTACATAGTAACCACATATTAAAAAAAAATAGAGAACAGAATCAAGTGGACATACTCAATTAAAAGGCCAAGCAACCGGCAGTTGTCAGAAGTACATGTCTTATGTCAAGCATATAAAACAAACTAGACATTTTAACTGAACTCACAAGAATTTCTCAAGTATTAGCTTCTATTTGACATGGACATAACTGTACAGGTCACTAGCTTCTATTTCTCAAGTGTTTCCCACGTACAAATCACTAGCTGTCTATGCATGAGACCTAAGGATATATGTATGTGCCCAATAATAAAGAATGAAGAAATAATAAATTCACCGATAGAAAGTACTCAAAGAGCACGTTCTGATAAAGAATGGAGTTGTTCTTAACAACACATATAGCTGCTGTGACTATGAGCATAGGTGCTGATTCATTAGATATATGTATGGTCGTATATGCACCTATACATGTATAGCCAGTTTAGTAGACAAGTCCAGATTAATTTTAGAAAGTTCATATGTATATGCACCTATACATAAGAGAAAGTTCACAGCAGCTCTATTTTTTCGAATGTCACGTTAACAACATGGGGCTGCAGCCAATTTATTCCTATAATCATCTAATACAGTCCCCATTACTAGGCAATCTGAATTTTTTTTTGTGCCATATTCAGTCAGGCAAACAAAAGTTCCACTAGTTTCATCCTTCACAACTTAATTTGCTTGCTGCATTGCAGTCAACAGCACAAAGAGAGGAGCTGGCTAACCTTGCTTTCTATGGATGGTGTACCCTCCTCTTCTGATGCCCAACACGTGAAAAATGACTGAAGTCTGAAGAAAATACATAATAGACAATGCCCACTTGTTGGCCAAGATTTTAGTGAAATTAATAAATCATTTTTTTCATAACAAATACAAAGATTTATTTGCCATATAAAGTGCTACTCTAACCTATTACTACAGCAGTGATGTATTAAAGCAACATTTCATAACTATTTGAAGGATTTGAGAAACATGGATTCAAGCAAAATGCTAACTACTAGTCTATAATAATTCAGCTTTGTGCCTAAAACCGTAGCTTAAGAAGGTGCAGCTGCAAAAGAAAAGAGCTGGGGCCTGCTCCTCCACCCTCATCAGATGACTCCCCAAAAACCAAAGAAAATTTAACTTACTACTAGTTCAAAACTGCTGCTCGCCTATCTATAGTAATTAAATCATACTTACTAGTACAAAAATGATAAATTCTTGGCTATCATCACCTTGAGCAGAGTGTGCTTCCAGCACTCCTTGTTTTTGCAGGAGGTCTTCTTGGTCTTAGGAATGTTTACCTGTATAACATGTGAAACAAATAGTCAAATGAATGTTTACTCATGATGAATTAACCACAAATGCCGCCATTTACTCATGATGAGAACATATTGACGGGAGATAAGTGTCTCTGCTCGGAAGAACAGCCTAATTAAACTACATCATTATTTTCCTGGGCACACTCCTATGTTTTAAACAAGACAGTAGTGGACTACACCATCATTCTAGGTTTAGTTGTGTGTCCAACGCTGCAGTGCTATGTGCCTATGTGTTCCATTGGTAGAGTTAAAACAATCCCTTTTTGTGAAAGAGTTAAAACAATCTTTTTTTTTTTTGCAAAAGAGTTAAAATATTCTTTATTTTGAGAAAAAAGTTGAAACAATCTTAGTAGAGCAGACAGTAGTGGACCACAGCATCAATAGGCTTAATAATTTTTCTAAATAATTTGAGCTGTTATAATAGCAAAGTAATATGGGTAAATTTTCTGAATCCTCCCAAGAGTAGATATGTAGTGCAAAATTGTATAATTGCTAGTGACATCATTGTGGTAAAATATATAGTGCAAACCACAACTACCATAAAAAATCCGTGTAAACCATATCAAAAAAAATCGTCTAAACTCACCAAAAAAATCACACATGTAGGTGATATGATGATACACAACCTTATAAAATATCTTGTCCAAACTTCGACTTCGTTTGTGAGATATAAAAATAACAAATTTCAAGCCAGAAAGTTGTCCAAACAATTTGTTACAAATTTGGATTTTTATATCTCACAAACGAAGTCGAGTTTAGACAAGATTTTTGACAAGGTTGTTTATCATCATATCATCTACATGTGCGACTTTTTTGATGAATTTAGATGACTTTTTTTTGCCATAGTTTACACGGGTTTACACGATAGTTGTGGTTTGCACTACATATTCATCATTGTCGTTTGCGTCATTTATTAATGTTGTCTTGCATCCTACTAACCACTACCATCCAAGGATAGCCGGCACAATTCATTGGAAACTGAACAAGCGAATAACTTCATCTAAGCTAGTTCAGCTTGGGCACATTAAGAACGAAAACCGAAACCCGAACCGAACCGAATTGTTGGTTCTTTGTTTTTTTTTTGTTTGATTTCGGTTTTGGATCTTGCGAACTTCGGTGTTGAGGTGCGGCTATGGTTTCTCACTTGAGCTGAAGTGAATAACCGTGGAACCAAAGTTCAGTAGCAGCCCCGCCACTTCCTCAATCCTCCGCCTACAGCCCACCACGCACCGCTCTAGGCGTGCCATGAGGCCTCAAGCGCCCTATTCCTCTCGATATGTCCTAGACTCATTCTCCTCGCTCTCCCTCCCATCCGACTCCGGCCGAAACCCCTAACCTATACCGAAAGGGCGATGGCAAAAGCAACTTGGAGGCCTGGTCTGGTGGAGCGCGGACTCCATGGCGAACAACGCGAGGCGTGGTGGCATGGCGACAATGTGACCGAGGCATGGCAGCAAGGCGCGTCCGCGATGCTCCATGATGTTGACGCTGAGGGTGGTTCCTCGTCACGAGGCGGCCATGCTCGATTGGAAGGTTGACGGCGGCGCTTTGCTTGACCGTAAAGCCGAGGAGCGTGCTATGAAACAATGGAGGTAGGTTCAGTTTTCTCCGTTTAAACCAAAAACCAAAAAAAAACCCAAACTTGGTTTCCCATTCTCGATTAAATGATCGGCATATCATTCCCGAAAACCAAAGTTTTGAGACACCAAATAAACCGAACCAAAGTCTTAGTTTAAACCGAATGCCCAGGCCGAAATCTAGTCGCCATCTTCATAGCTTCAATCAACACAATCGCCTTATCGAAAAACAATCAATCAAAATGAACGCTTCTAGCAATCAATCGAAGGTCTCGTCACATGAAAGCTCTCTAACATTGTGCCACACCGACCTCTTGCCAACATTGTGGGCACCTCTAGTGAACAATACCACATTCAACGCCCAACAACCGTGGACATGAAAGCTCTCCAATCATGCATGTACAAATGCCCTCGATATAGCCGCCTCTTGCATCCACCGATGCCTACTCTCCTAGAGACGGCTACTCTTCAACAACCACCGGACTCACCATTGCATTGTGAAACCACCACGCACTACGCCCCTCACTACTACGAATTGTCCATCACCGCCGGGCTCAAACCCCCTTCACCGCCGAAAACCGAACCTGCGTAGAACCATAGCGGTAGTGATGTGGGGTTCGAAACACTACCGAAGTCAAAACACCGGGCGGTGATTTGAGACAACACCGCCGGTGTCAATACGACCCGACAGAATTACTTCAAATAACACTACCGGTGTGCAACGGAGCCGGTAGTGTTGAGGAACAAAACACTTTCGGTTGTGTATCGAAACCGGCAAAGTACCATAATGTAACGAACATTGTCGCCTCCTGTGTCAACCGACGAGATGTTTACGATCACACCGCCGGTTGTACATTTCAACCGAAAGTGTTTGTTATGCCAACACCGCCGGGTTGTTTCAAAACCTACAAGATGTTGTGAAGCGGTGGCACTACCGCTTTTTTGGGCGTCCGGCGATTGCTATGCCAACAAGGCCGCTTTGTAATAGCCGGCGGCGTTACAAAATAAGAATGACTAGTTGTCGCCGCTTTATTGGCGATAGTCTAGCGGGGTATGCCCGGCTAGTAGATTGAGCAAAGAGGTGCGCTAGACGACTAACAGGATGTTAAGCGAAACGAGCGAAGGACAAAACACACGGGTTTTACCTGTGTTCGCCGCCTTGATGGCGTAAAACCTACGTCCCGCTTAGATTGTATTGATTGATTGAGAATATCGTGTCCCTCGGGGGGGATCCCTGCCCTCCTTATATAGTCCGGGGAGCAGGGTTACAGGTCGGATCTTGGTCCGACAAGATCTATCCTGATCGGTTACAATAACAAAGTATGTAGTGATTACGATAGAGCTATACTAGGAAACTATCTTGGCGACCACGTTTAGGTCGTGATCCCCGATGATTGCGGTCTTCTAACGCCTTGGGCTTCAGTCCGTCGTTCTGGGCCGGCCCAGAAGGCCTAGCCCAAAGTAGCCCGTGAGGGGATAGGGGTTCATCCCCCCACACCAGTAATTACAGCAACGTATAATGTCAGGTTTATCAACAAACTATTATCATAATCACATGTCCACATCACGGGGTCTTGGTCAGGCAGCCCAAGTAGTGTAACGCTTACAATAGCTCACAAGTTTAGAGGGTCTTGGTCAGCCAGCCAAGACATCGAGTAGCTCACATGTTCGGATCTCTCACAACATCAACAACAAACTACGGTAGTCTCTTGATAAGTTCTCGTGTATTTTCGTTCTTATAGATCACCCTACCCTTTGCAATGGAAAATCGTCCCGCTTTTGTCAATACCTCATCTATGATGAATTTGGCCAGCTCCTCTTGCAATGCCGCAATCTCCGAAGCGGTAGGATATTGTTGGACTTGATTTTCTTCTTATTTGTCATCATTCAAAAATATATATGAATCAAGAGATCGGTTTATTGAATTATTCAAAAAACCAAATGAATTGGGGAGTATACACACGCTTCGTCTTGTTGTTTCGTTTGCTTATGAGGAATTTAAACATCGCCCACATTGCATAGAAACCGCACCGATCATTCGTTTGGTGGTCTGCTATAACCGAGGCACAATATTTTCCCCCATTCTTGCAACCTAGAACGGGACAAATGAAGCCCTGAGTTTTGCTTCACGGACACTGAGCCACATTAAAAAGAGTGAAAAGGGAAAAATTAGAGCACGGTGATGATATCAAGTTCAGATTAGTGGTCTAAAGACCTAACAAAAGGGCCTATATAGAGAGAGAGTGGAGCTTATACCGTGGGTTAGAAAAGTAGTAGTAGTAGAATCTAGTTAGAATTCAAGTGCAACAGATCTCACAAGCATCAAATGTATACTGTGGGTTAGAAAAGTAGTAGTAGTAGAATCTAGTTACAATACAATTGTACCAGTCTCACAAGCATCAAATATATAATGTGGGTTAGAAAATAGTGAGCAACTAACTTGCATCACACACGTGATGTCAAAATTAATAGGTTATTAGGGTCACTTACCCGCTCAAAGAACTTCACTAGTGGATTCGTAAGAGAAAGTGGTTTATCCTTCGAGTCCCACACCAAGATTTCATTGCGTCTAAGATTGACAACAACGAAGACAAAATGCTAGCCGCAATCACAAATTCCTAATTATCGAATCATCTTAATGAGAAAGATGCGTACATATGAATTAAAAGCGGTGAACACATACTGCAGCTTGTGGGCTAGTAAGATTTCTGTTTTCTCGAGGAACACAAATTCATCAATACCATCCATCAAAGTTTGCTTCAAAGATTAGCGGGTCTTCTCCGTTTAGTCCTCCGACGCTGACTTCTCGTAGAGTTTGGTGGGTTCGAAGAAGCCATACTTTGTGAATAAGTTGATGCCTTCACAATATTGTGAGATATACCCGCATAAAACCATGAGGAATGCTCGAACTTAACAATTTGTGACTGGATAGTAGTTAATTGCATTGCCGTCTTGAAGTCGTACTTACATCGTCCCACAAAGATCAAGATTTGTGTGTCGAGGGCGCGTTGTTGGTATAGCCGAACAAGGTCTCCCATCCAACAAATAGCTTCGTTCTTCTCGATAATGAAAAATGGACTTTGCAGGGGGACGATAACCCGAATTCCATCCAAAATTGGATCCCTTTGTTTCAGCTAGGTAATAGTCATGCAATTTACGCATGGCTGGGGTCAAGTTCATCACCAGCTCATCCTCAACCAAATTATGTCCCTTCACATACTGCATTGCCATTGGTAGGGGTTCATCTTGGTCATAATACATGTCTGCAGCAGCTTGAATACTAATGTGTTTCTTAGCGGCAAGCTTCTCTATCTTCTCATTGGTTTCTTTCATTTTATCTTAAATTGTCGAACTTGGCGCCGATCCATTTGGTTGCCGTGTTTTTCCACAAATGAGACCATGAAGCCCACGAATGTATTGTATGCCGCCCTCACGGGGTCGGAAATTTTCTCGCTTTTTGCACTTGTGAATAGAATCCATCGTCCTTTTGTTGGTATGACGAGGGGTTGGTTCACGAGGTATCCTTTCCCTTTGCCTTTGATCTTGTGATTGGCGCTACTTGAGGAGGAGGATCCCGCTTTGGCGGGCCGATGAAGAGTGAAGAGGGTTATGATGTTCGGGGGGTAATGAAGAGGAAGGATGAATGAATGCCTTGCTTCTTTGACGGCGATCTTGCACATGTCCGACGGGGAACTAGGAGTTCTATCGATTAGTATCATGGGAGGGATTAGACTCACAGTCCTCCTCATCATCCGATGACAACTCGCTGTCCAGCTTAATGTAGCGCTTGCGCCGAAAAACTTGTTGGTGGATGTTCTGACCAAGTTTGGGCCTATCTTCCATTGCAGGGTGCTTAATGACTATCTTGTTATACTTCTTATCAAGTATGGCATCAATGCCGACGCGAGCATACCCCCTCGTGGAATTGGTTGGCCATTGATGACCCCATCTTCGCTGGTCGGCCAGGCCCGGCCGATCGCCACCTTGTCTTTCGTCCATTGCCGACGGACGCATAACTTGACATTGACAAAGTTCTTTGATGTTGTCCACCGCATGAGGCGCATTCGCATCTTTCTCAAACGGGGGCCGATCCGCACCGCCGCGCGTACTTGTGATGAAGGCTCAAGGCATCATTAGGGTCCGTAGTGCTGCTTGTCTTTGAGACAAAAGTTGCTCGACTCGACATCCACCAACCTTTCCGGCGCCTATCAAACTCTTCGTCAGTCTCCTGTACACTAACCGAGCGGCGCCGATACTCTCGAGAGTAGTCCGACAATGCTAGTTTCAAGGAACAACACCGGCTCCTCTAGTGCGACCGGGGAGCTCCTTGTTTTCGAAAGTGCTTGGGTGAGCACGTCATTCTCCCTCCTAGAAGCGCGAGACCCTTTCTTCACCTCCTCGCCATTTCAGAGATCTTCTTGACGAGGTTTTTCATGGGTTCATTTTCGCAGTGCTAAAGCTCCCCGCCTTTCTCGCAGAGTGGCGTACGTTCCTCGCCATACCGTATAATATCGATCTTGTCTCCCAATCTTCAGTGTCAACCTTTAAACCTTGAGCGCGGCGTCTCTCCATCTCATCCAGTTCTAATTGAAAATCCGCCATCTTTTGGGCATAGCCACGAGAGCCGAGACGATGAGGATTTTTTCGCCAGTTCTCGCTTGTTCTTTGTGCTCACTTGTATGAACTCAGAGCTTAGCCTGTGTTCCTTGAATTCCTCCCAGTAGATCCTCTGTGAGCTGTACTCTCCTCCATCCCAATTTGGCTCTTTACCTTGGAGCACAAACTTTTTATACAGCTCCCCCTTGAAAGTCGCGAAGCATCTACACATGGTTTCATAAGTTTTTTTCTGTACCAATTCCGTGTCACAACTCTCTTGGAAGGAGAAATAATCTTTTAAGAAGAGTCATACAATCTTCTTCGTAGCCTCGGGAACCCTCCATGGATCTGTTTCCTTCCCACCCACCTCCCGTACTTAATTGGGATTTTGTCCCTTACAAGTACCCCCAAGACACTAGAGTATTTGGACACAAATGTTGGGGGTGTAGCCGGGTTCCCCGTACTCATCCACCTCGGTGATAACGTAGGTTGTATTCATCTCAGGAAGCCTTCTTTTGCCTCGCTTGGTTCTCGGCTTCTTGCTTACCGAACCTTCCGGCCGGCCGGGGCACTACCTGCCTCGCTCGCTACGCAAACAAGCATTACCAAGCAAGATAAGACACTCTCAATTAACTTGCGTGTGTATGGCAACCTAGCTAGTCACATGAATCTAGGCACATTAACTGGTCACCTTGGTCACCTTGATCCAGTTGCAGCACGTCGCTAGGGCTCCAATCCGGTTGCTCATTCGCAGACTTTTGCGGTTCTTGATGCGGCGGCTCTCCCGTCCCCGTGGTTATCGGCCGGTTCTATTTGAACTTAACGACGGAGTAACTTGCGAGGGATCGAACCATGGTCGTGACACAACCGTGTTCACGTTGGTACAAAGGTTGTAGAAAACAAAATAACAAGTTGTTCTTTGAAGATCTCTAGATTGGTTTTGGCTAATTGATGACATCCTTAGGACTAATCTCTCTATGCTAAGTGTTTGATTTATTTGGAGATTGGTCAAGTCAAGGACGGTGCATGGTGGTCATGGTGGATGGGTCGAGGTGATCCAATTGATGATCAAATGCGCGGCTTGGCGTGTTTCGAGGATCAAAATGGGCTCAAGGCAAAGGTATATCCATAGGGCCATTTTGATTTTACACTCAAGACACCATAGAGGGTGTGAGTGATTATAGGATCGATAAGCCGTACTATAAAGAGGGGAAAACTATCGCATATATCGCCTCATGTGCCTCTAGGTTCAAAAATCATTTGCATGCATTCTAACCTAGAGAGCTAACCCAACCTTCGAAATTGATTGTGAAAAATGCTAACACACGAGCACATGGTGATGTACACATGGTGGTGTTGGCACATTTGCGAAGGCGGTGATGGTTGCGGGGTTGAGATGGGTTTGGGTACCGCTCACCCTCCCGCCGAGCTTGCGAGGCGGATTCGGCGCTTTGAGAAAATGAAACGCCTATTTTCTATTGCGCCGATGCATCGTGGTGGTAAAAAACATGCTAGTCCTTGTTCTCAAGTTGGTACACTTGGTGGATAGCATGTTGGAGCAAAGGCGGCGAAGGAACGATAAAATTTCGCAGCTCAGGTGACCGGACCCCAGCGACCGGATGCACGCGTTTTTTGACCGACGCCCCGGGGTGCGTCCCGCGTAGAGCATGTTTTTCGGTTCGCCGAGGGTCGACGGACGCACCGACGGATGCTTCCGGTCTTGACCGAAGCACCGATCGGGACGCTGCCGACCGGACCCGCCAAAGAGTCGGTCGGCGGTTCAAAGTTGGGGTTAATCGGTTGACCGGACCCACCGGACCGGACTCACCGGGTGAGTCCGAGTCCGGTCCGGCCGTCGGCCCGGCCGCTGATTTGTGCGTGATTTGCACCCCAACGGCCACATTTTCGTGGTGGGGGTATTTATACCCCTTTGGCCGGTTCTAGGAGGTCTCTTGGTCATTTTGAATCAATCCTAACACCTCTAGAGCTGAGCACTCATCCTCCTCCTCACTCCTTTGCTTGAGAGCATCCATTCTAGTGAGTTGAGGTGATTCAAGTGCACTTTGCTTTGATCATTGCATCTAGTGGCACTTGTGGATCGTTGTGAGCCGGTGGTTTTCTTGTTGTTCTTGGAGAGCACCACTCCTAGCCGGCTTGGTGATTGGTGGAGGCGTTGGCAAGAGTTGGTGATTGTTCTTGGCCACCTCCTGTGATTTGTGAGTGGGTCACACACTCCTCGTCGGGAAGACAAAGTGTGAGTAATCTATTGCTCGTGTCTTGGGTACCTCTCATTTGCATTGGGTGCGAAAGCCTAAAGGCATTTGGCTTGGAGTGAGCTCCACCTCGACCCACACGTGAGAAGGTCGGCACAACGGAGATTAGCTTGAGGGTGCTCAAGTGAACTTCGGGTTAAATCGTGTGTCTCCACTTGTCTCTTGGTGATTGGCTTCAATTTGGTTATCACATTGATTCATCCTTGGTGATTGGATTGACTAGCCTCGACATTGTGGTATATCACCTCTACACTCTTGCATTTACTTTGATATATATATTGTGCTTGTGTAGTTGAGTAGAATTGCTTAGTTGCTTAGTCTTGTTTAGAGTAATCTAGCTTGTTCACCTAGTTGGTAAAATAGCGACTTAGCCTTTATGTGTGATTTAGAGACTATAGCAACTAGAATTGTCAATAGGAGGCTTGCCGACAAGTAGAGCTAGAGCAAACGCGTTTATCGCCATTTGTTATTCTAACAAGTTTGTCTAGTGCTTTGTAGAAAATTTTATTAGGCTATTCACCCCCCCTCTAGCCATTTAGGACCTTTCAGCTGCCCAATCTAACACACATTTGAGCAAATAGGTTGGGGGAAATGGCGTCGCACTCACCTTGGACGAGATGGGCCGGAGATGCAGGTGTGGAGGTGGAGGGGCACGCGTTCGGCCCGCGTCGTGGACGAGGATGGCGCGAGGGCAGCCGGCAGGAGATGGAATACGACGAAGAATGGAGAATGTGCTACACGAAGAGGGAGGGTGCAGTCATCATCAACGGCATTCTATCGAACATGTAAGGGGTAGTGAGAGAGAGCACCTAGGAAGGGTGGGAGAAAGCCGCCTCCTTGCGCCCTCCAAGTCCCTGGACGGGCGCCGTGGACCCAAAGTGTGATGTGGGCGAACGAGACGCTGACGGACGGCGCCGAGGTTGGCGAAGGCCGGCGCCGAAGAAGGCGAAGGAGGGTGTCGAGGTGGGAGGCGCCCATGGAGGCGAAGGAGGGCGCCGAGGTGGGAGGCGCCGATGGAGGCGGGAGGGCGTCGAGGTGGGCGGCGCCGCGGAGGCGCGGCCGATGGAGGCGGCGAGGCGGCGCCGATGGAGGCGGGACGGTGTCGAGGTAGGCGGCGGTGCTCGCCGGGCGTGTGGTGGCTCAGTTGCGGGGGAACCGGGTGGCGCGGTGTTCAAAAGAATTGGGGAAAATTTTAAGGCCGCGCCGATTCGCATATGTATATAAGCATAACACATCACCGCCGGGTCGGGCTACACCCGACAAGGATATATGTTCACAAATGGGTAATTAACCCGGCAAAGGATGTACATACAAATGGCGTTCATGAATTTTAAGCTTTTGTAAGAGTCAAAGGGATCATGCATGTGCCTTTGTGAAGCAAGTGTTATTCACCAACGTGTAAATGGCGAATTTTTTTTGCGCCATTTAGACCCAAAATATGCCCCCACACAAGATCTTAGGTTTTTCCGGTGAATATTTTCATTTTTAGGTTTTCGTTATCGCTAAACGGGCGGAAAATGGCAAATTACATCATGGAAACACAAGAATTTAGCATGTATATGTGCATAAATTTGACTCCTAGGCCAAATGAGACCATGTGGAAAAGTTTGGCATGGTGCCTATTCTTTTGGGAGGTAGCCTCGCTTAAACCTAGAATTACTCGGCCTCGTCGCTAAAAAATCAATAAAACTACGTAAAAAGTACCAAACCAACTTCTAGGCATGCGTGTAGCTTTCCATTTGTTTTGTTGTCCGGTGCATAGAAAACTTGCGTAACATCTTTTGCAAGGATGAAGGGGTCCTCTCTATGTGCGGTCTTGCTGAGATCAACTGTATTGAACCCTTACAGATCGATGTTGATGGCTGATTTCCGAACCCACCGGCAAATAAAAGCGTAGCTGCCTTCAAATTTGGGACCGTAGTCTAGTTCCCATATCTCCTCTATGAAACCATAGTAGATATCTTCCACTCTGCCGCTGTCATCTCATGATTCAAAACGAACACCACTTGTTTTGGTATTGGCTCTTTCCATCTTGCTTTCTTGTGTAAAATGTGTATCCATTGATCTCGCACCCTCGGTACATAACATATGTACTCTTAGGCCCCCCACCCAGAAATCCAGGTTGATTACCCAACTCTTTCCCAAGCAAGCTTACTTCGCAACCAATCGCAAAATTCATCCGTATGTTTCTTATGTAGCCCATTCTCCGACATGTTGGGATTTTGCTCTTTAAGCATTGCCTTGTGCCACACAATGTATGGCCTCGCGTCCTCGCCTTTTGCCGTAAAACAAAATAAATGTGCCTCGTCTGGAAAGCAACAGGGGTCTTTTATCAGAATGCATTTAGGTCCGATCGTTCCTTTGCCACATATTCTTCCCCGCGTGACGAGATAATTTGAAGTCCAACCCTCTCCATGTCTAGATAATATGTGCGTAACTCAATGGCTTCTTCCGTTGACCATCCTTCAACCATGCTCCCTTCTCGCTCAACCTCGTTCTCGACATACTTCCTAAAAAACTTTCATCAACCTTTCGAAAGGGAACATCCGATGCAGTGCATTGGGCCAAGGCCTCTAATTTGTTTAACAAGATGAACCAACCAGATGCACCGAGATATCAAAAAAAGTCGGCGGGAATTCCACCTCAAGCAAGCTTAGTGCTTCGGATATCCAAAGCCGCAAATGGGTCCAAATGGACATAGCAATGACCTTTTTTGAGATCGCATTGAGGAATGAGGACAACTTTAGGATTCCCTCGTGAGCCTTGGGGAGCCGGAGACCACGATAGCAACAGGGAGCGCTTGAGTCATAATGACATGACAATCATGGGCCTTCATGCAACCATAGTTGAACTTGAGTTCTTTCATGTTCACTAGCCTCTTCAGGCTACCACGGTAGCTTGTTGGGAGTTTTAGTTCATTGAAGAAGGAGATAAACTTTTTCTTTTTCTTTGCCCCGCTCAAGGTCCATGTCGCAGCGGAAGGTACACTGATCATTCTCTAGCCGCACCGGATGCGCAGACCCTTCATGATTCCCAAGTGCTCCATGTCTTCCCCGTGTGGCTAGTGAATCCTTCGAGCTCCCGGTGTTCATCAAATGGTTTAGGGTGTCACATCACACATTTTTAGTAAGGTGCATGGGATCAAGACAAAGGGCGTACCCTCAATAGTGGCCAAGTAGGCGCGTTTCCAAAAATTGACTTTTTCTTCCGGATACTCCCTTCGTGCATCAAGCATCGCCTCCCCCTTCCCAAGGACAAAATTCAGTTTGCCTAGTTCTCGAAGCATCGCTTTCCCGCCTCGATAATCCTGAGCCCTCCCTCTTCATATTCCCCGAACGTTTTTTGTTCCTTCCTTGGCATTTGAGTGTCCCTCTAGTAGGAACCTACGGTTTCTCATATAAACCATTTTATTGTTGCCCTAAGAGATGTACCGCATGTGTTTCATCCAAGCACTCGACACATCCAAGATAGCCTTTTGTCTTTTCTCCGATAAGCAACCTCGCCCGCAAGTCGGTGATTGTAGCGATTAGTGTTCCCTTGACCGCGACATGTTCCTTTTTGTACTGTCCCAAACATCCTTCACACCCGCATCAAACATCTCTAACGGTTCATCGATCACTTTGTTCTAGAAGCGTGTCTATGTCATTCCCTCGGCTGTCTTGGCCCTTGGATCGCAGGTGGCATTTGGATGAACGAACGCTTCATACTGTAGGTGTGGCGGAAGATTGTATATACAGAGTGTCACCGGCCATGTGCTATGCTTGCTCGTAACACGTCGAAAGGATTCATCCCATCTCGTGCTCAAACCAAACCAAAGGTGCCTTACCTCTCCACCGAGCTCCTTGTAGAACATAGTATTGACAGTCCTCCGGTCCACGCCCGCCGGCCGGGTGCCTCATCTTGGTGTCTTTCGGGCCGCTCTTCGCCATGCCAAAGAATAGCTTGGGCGACTTTTGCACATGCAAAATGGCCTATGCACCCGGGAGCTATTGGGAAATACCAAACGACTTTAACAGACCTCCTCTCGCTTTGCTACCTTCATTTGATGGCCCATGCTTGTAGCGTGGTTCTTTACACTTGGGGCATGCATCCAACTTTCCGTATTTTGTTCCACGGTACAATATACAATCATTGACACATGCGTGGATTTTTTCGACCTCGAGGCCGAGGGGCGCATCATCCGCTTGGCCTTGGTATGTCTTCTCTACCAACTCATTGTCTTTTTGGGAGCAATTTCCGATTACACTTAACAAGAAATCGAAGCCTTTGTCGCCACCCTTCTACGGATTTGTAGTCTAACAAAGAATATGTTGGCATCCGGTTTGCTCACTTCACAATCCTTGTACAATGGCGTTTTTCCATCTTGCCTCATTTTCTCTAGCTTTTTCAGCCGCTTGGCACTAAGAAATGCGGACTCTACGATTACGTAGCAACAAAGAAAGGCCATCCTCTTCGCCGTTGTCATCGCCAAAGAGTACCACTAAGCAAGCCAAGAGTGCCCTCGTGCTGCCGTGCATGGCGACGCCGTTGTTTTCCCCGATCATCATTGTTTTCCTCGTGCACGGCAGAATGGCCTGATCATCATTGTTTTCTTCCAAGGAACATTCAAACCAATCTCACCATGCTCATTCCATGTGGTATACCCCGACATGAACCCCCGTGTATACAAGTGGTTCCGCACACACTCGTGTTAGCATATTTCCGTTGATTCTGCAATCCAAGCATGGGCAAAAAACATACTTCCCAACCCCAGCATGAGCTCTCACGGCAACACGCGAAAAATGCGAGACTCCATGAAAGAACCCTCGGTTTGCACGGACCCATACATCCACTCTCGATCCATCTCTACAAAAAGGTGAAATTGAAGACTTGATCAATTCAGCTCGAAAAATGTGGCTCGTGGGTGACACATGGACTATTTTGATCGGCAAAAATTGTAAAATCCCGACTCACATACTAACAAGAAATAATTATAGCACCACAGAAAATGGCGTAATTAATTAGGCGACCAACCTTATAGATGATGGATTGTCCACAAATTGCTTGGAAGCCTAGCGTAAATTACGTTCAATTGGAGCTCGCGGCTCTACAATGTAGAAAGAACAAGAACAAGAATCAAGGGATGTACCCATCATAACAGAGGTAATTAGGGAATAAAATCAAAGGAGCGATGATTGTTACTAACCTTAAACCAAATACCGTCAAGTCATTCTTCAAATACAAGCGATTCCTTCACGGATTAGAACGGTCGCAAAGACTGGAGGGGAGGGTCTAAACGAGCGCCTCGTTCTTGGGATGGTACAGAGTAGGAAGGAGAGAACACTCCTGTCACCCTTTGAGGTGCCACTTATCACCGCCGGCATTATTTTAAAACCGAGAGAACCGCACAAAGACTACCGGATCGGTCACACCATAGTTTTCGGTGACAACAACCGACAATGCATGCAGAGATCGGGCCGTCGGTTCTTATTTACACCCGCAGTGATATGAGTCCATCGGATCACCGCCGGGCTTAATTTTCACCGTAGAGATATAAATCTTCACTACCGGTATTGGTCGAAACCGTGGAGTTTCGGGTTTGTCTCACGCTGAACGGTTCATCATCGCCGGGCGCGGTTCATCACCGCCCGTGAACTAAATTTCGCAAGTGATACCGACGGTAGTGATGAACGAATCTGTAGTAGTGCCTCACTTGAGCCCAATTGGACTCCTGCTGTTAGCCTTCACACATGGCCTCACCTTCGACTACCAACTTGTTCCCCATGAATGTCGTGGAAACTAAACCGTTGCTTGCATGGTTAGGCCATCTGCGCTTCAACAACACCACTGCTTCAAAAAAAAAAAAAATGGTTTAGGCCTTTTTTTTTTTTCATCTGAGGTCGTTTAATTTTTTTAAACAATGAATTTCAAAATCTGAAAACTTTGAACAGATTTTTCATGTACTAATAAATGAATTTAAATAAAAAAAGTCATCACCTACAGACTTTTTTTATCTTAGTACTAAAACATCGTTTCTCTAGTTGCGAAAAGCTGAGGTAAGCCTCGGGTGAGCAAGCCGATGCGATTTGAGCGAGTTGATGGTTCTAGAGGAACAACACGAGGCATGTGTGAAGAACTTGGAAATAGTTTATAGGACAAGATCGTCATTCTTTGGGACTAGAGACTAGATTTTAGTCCTTACTAATCCCTAAATTGTCAAACACGAAGACTAAAGATGGACTTTTAGTCTCTACTGCACACTAGCTCTTTAAGAGGTGCTTATTGGGACTAATGGATCAACTTTATAGACCATGTCCCTCAATTTACATGCCCCAACCCATCCCTTGTCACTCTCATTTCTCTCTCTTCAAGTCAATGGTCTTTTGGTTTTTGTTCTATCATTTATTCCGTTTTAGCCCTCGAACCAAATAGGTTATTAGCCACTAGTTATTTTTGTAGTCCCTTTTTTTCTACTCCCGGCATCCAAACATAGAGATACTAACTTTTCAAATTATAGTTTATTTGAATTTTTGACCCTAAATTTAACCTCTTGTCTTATTAGAAAATTTATGCAAAAATATCACTTCTTTTGTTGTTGCTTGCTTTATTAACAAAAGCTAATGACTTAAATTTGACTATGTTTGAATACTTGACGAGTGGTTAAACTTGAGGTAAAAAAAAAAGACAAACTATAATTTAGAATGGAGAGATTACATATCAATGCTTGAATTCATTCATCACTGGATTGGGAATGGAATAGTCGTCTCACATCTGACCTCCTTGTGCCATGCGCAGAGGCGAATCGAACCTACAGGTAGAGCATCATGTTCATGCAGGTCTCGCCGGTCGCCACCCACTTTGTTGGACTTCGACCATGCCACGCTGAACGTTCATACATGATCACTCCTTGGGGTCCAAACAATTCAAATACTTTTCAAATACTACTACAATGCGTTCGTGGGGGAACTTGACACTGCGAATACTGTCCGACCAGAGAATGAAGCTGCAGCAGGTCTGGTACCAAAGATAGAATACTAGGTCTACTGGTCTAGAATGGATCGGATGTCAAAAGGCAGTTCCTGTGTGCATCCCTGCATCTAGATGTCCAATGAACTTGCTTGCGGAAGAAGGGGTAGCATAGAAAACCGTTTTTGACGGTGTATTTTCCGTTAACTTTTCAAATGTTATTTCATGGGTTAGTTCTAGGCCCTGTTATATGTTGTAGTATTAAGAAATATACGGCTTTAAAATCCATATATGCGCAAAAAAAAAAAAAAAAAAAAACTAGAGTGGAGTTTATAGAACTCTAAAAAAAAGAATACAGTTCTGTACATACTATAGTTATAATAATGAAATCATAAAATTTGTCGTATCCAAATACTTCATGGTACTCTAAAATCAAAGTATAACCAATGTTCTTTCAAACTCTCAAAATATTTTACATCCAAACAGGAGACTTAATATTTTACATAACCGATACAATAACAGTACTTTCAATTATATCTAACCACTATGAATATGTGGCTAAATTATCTAATGTACTTTCTATGTTTCAAATTGTAATAAATTGTTCTAACTTTTCTATATATATATATATATATATATATATAAGTGCATAGTAATTTTTAGAAAACATTGTGTCTAGATAAACAAAAGCAACTTACAATTTAAAACTCATAGAGTATTATGCTAGTAAATTACTAAGAAGCAGTATGTATGGGATGAGCACCGTATTGGTGTCACAAAACTATATACTCAGCTCATCATGAATTACAATAATGTATTAGATCATGAGTTAGGACTTAGTATGATGAGATATGGCACTCCACATACCTCCGTTTGACTTCATAAATCCCATTGTTTTTCAACCAAGCTTGAAATCCTTGGCCGTCATGGTTGTTTTCTTCCTAGGTGTTCTGAGCTCAGAGACAGAGGAGGAACAAGCTATATATGCAGCGTTGGGCCAACCCAATCGTTTTTAGGGGAAACCCAACCATTATATGTCTCGCTGTCGTGGGCTGATTTATCTTAGTTAATATGGGCCAGCGGTCAGCATTAGAGTTCGGCATCAGGTCCAGGAGTCCTAAGCAGGAACTTGTAAGCAAAACGTTTCGAATTCGCGGCAAATTCGCGGCACAAGCAGAGTCACAGGCGACTTCAGGCATGCCGCGAGCTGCGTTCTGTGCACGGCGGCGGTCCATAGGCGCGAGGACGGGTGCCATTGTCAAGGGGCTCAGCGCAATGGTTAAGACCATTGGTTGGGGGCTCCCACTTAGGGTTTAAATTCTGGGTGCGACACATTATTCTGGATTTATTCCAGGATTTTTCGGTGTTGCGTATTAAGTGGTAGGCGTCGTCCCTCGTCGACAGCCGAGACACCTGTGATGACTTCGTGGACTTCAAGATTACCGCTCGCCTTACGGCGTGCTCATAAGAGAAAGAGTTTGGCGTGCGTGTGTTCATAGGGAGTGTGCGTGCACGTTGAGCATCTGTGTTGTATTGTGTAATTAAAAAGAGAGTACGGGTGCCATTGCAGCCCCGTGCAGGCGATTATGCAAGGAGTGGCCCTCGATCCTTCCATGTTTGTGTTGGTTAGTTTAGAATTTCTTTGATGCAAAAATGGGATTTTGTGCAAATGCCTAGTGATAATGTGATTTTCTTTGTATGCTACTTAAAGAATTTTTTTGACTTGTTTATCACATGTCTGAGAAATTTTGAATCCATGCTTTATCGGAAGAGAGGAATGTACCACTACCGCTATGACAGCGATTTAGATACTTGTTACCTTTGACAAAAAGCATGCAGAAGTTGCAAAACTAGCCGTGTTCGTGAACCCATTAATAACTGTTCTTTTTTTTTGCGACAATGCGAGTGCAGATGGACAACGATAAAGTGGGCAAGGCCAATGCTAAATTGGAAGCTTGTTTGAAATTTATAATTCTTAGTACATTGTGAATTTTTTATTATGCCGCTAGAATGGAGAGGGCCAGCCAACATCCTTAATGTACTTAGCACTATGGACACATCACAACAGGTGGAGGCTTTATTTGGTAGGGCTCTCTTCCGGCCCCACCAAATATTTTGCATGAGGAGCCAAGTATCTGAAGCCTTTTTAAAGAAGCTACAAATACTCATCTAAAGGAACCCTACCAAACACCCTTGACTTGAGCTATAAGCAGCTCTTTCCTACTAAGCATACACACCGGAAGCAACACTAGCCGGGACGGCTGAAGACTTAGAGAACAATTTTATTATCTCAAACTTTCAAATACAACAGTAGTATTTGAACTCACGCGGCGCCAAGTCTAAACTCGAGCGCTGGACGACATGGAGCGACTCGCACGATCCTCACAACTTGAGAACTAGAGACAATGGTGTTTGCGGCATGATAGCTTCTGGAACCCGCCACATGCTCTTCATTCGTGGAAATGTACGCGCCCTTGTATCCATGAATTCCCATGTGATTCTTCATACGTTATTGGATGTTGGATGCTAGCACAGAGTCATCTTGAGCTCTAATTCACTTAAGTGTCCGTTTGGATGTATGAATTGGGGCCTTGGATTTGGCTTTAGCATTTTCTATCCTCAATTCCAGTGTGTTGGATGCTCTCAGAATTGTCTAGCGGAATCAACGCCCAATATCTTAGGCCTTGTCCACACGAAGGAAGGAGCCCACCCACAATTCCGACCTCACCCGTTCCGCATTCGACCGAATCGTTCCCCTCCCCTTCCCGACTCCCGACCCTCCCCGCCGCGTACCCCTTCGCACACGCAAAACAAAAGACGTATGCGTCGATCCGCGAAGAGGATGGCGGCGCGGCGCGATCGCTCTTCTCCTTTCCCTTCCCCTTCCCCGACGGGCGCGACTCCTCTTCCCCTTCCCCGGGCGCGACTCCTCTCCTCCATGGTTGCCGAGATCCGTTAGCAATTCGTCCATGGCGGCGCCCGCGAGCCGGACGGACCGGATGACGGCGGTGTGAACTCGGGGCAGAGCGGGATGATGGCGGCTCGAGCTCGGTAGGGATGGCGACACTTCTCCCGAGGCCATGGTCATGGCCGTAGCCGATGAAATGTACCCTTTCCACTCAAGCTCTGCCACCATCATGGTTTGGCCACTGCCAAGATTAGCCTTCCCAAGGCCATGGCCGCGACCGACGAGATGGTCATTCTCAAATGCCATGGTATGAACATCCAAACACGATTCGGTATTCACTAGCTACTTGATTCCATCTAGCAATTTCGGTGTGCATCCAAACAATGGCTTTGGTATTGTTACCCAATGCCAACACTACTCTTATTAGTATTGAAGCCAATTCAATACCAAGGCCTCCAATATCTACATCCAAACAGAGCCTAATAAATATCCAATGTCTCATACACTCTTGAATGGTCGAGCCGACGACGATTCTTACCGGAAATGCTATATTTTTATATGGCTCACATAGTTATTCGAGCATAGTTATCTATATACGCTTATAGGCCTCACCTAGTTATTGACTATGGTCCCGACATCGGTCGCCGAGTTTGTGGCGATATGCCGCGCGATATGTCGCACCCTTCCCTCTCCCGACCTCCTCCTCTCCACCCACCGGCCCCCCCCGTCTCCTTCTCCGGAGCTCGCCGGAGGCGAGGCGGGGGGTCCATCTCCTTCCTCTCCCATAGCCCCTCATCTCCTTCCTTGTACTATTCTCTATCCCAACTCCATCCATCTCTGCTTCAAGATGCTCACCATGGTGACAAGATCGAGGCGGGCGGGCCGGGCGAGCTGGAGGCCGCCACGCCCATCTGCGTGGTACAAGGAGGGACATTCAAGACCTCACCTTCAGGCGGTCATCACCGAGGAAGCTCCGACTAAGCAGGGCGGGCGCCGCGAACGAGGGCCGTGGTCGCCGCCGGGTGGCGGACCTCGTGCGGGTGGCGACGGCGGCTCGCTATCGCTTCGCCGCTGGCGACCATCGCCGCCCGCACGCGAAGACTTCGGCGCGGTGAGGTCGCTCCGCCCATCAGGTCCCGTGCAAGGGAGACGCCCAGATCTGTTCAAGCCCCGACGAGCTTCCCGGCGTCCGTCCTTCTCCTTCCCCTCGGGCGTCAAAGGCCGGGTGGGCGGTCCTCAGATCGACGCTAGTGCCCTTCTTCGACGACCACCACTGAACGACGATCCACCGATGCCGCCACCGAGCACGCACCGCCGGGTCCACATCGCCTTGGCCGAAGTTTTTTCGCTGGTTGACTGCGCCACGTGGTGGGACCCGCACACATGGGACCCTTACCTAATACGTGTGTTGCATGCAGCCTGTGTTTCTCTCGCCAACCTTATCGGGTGGACGCCGTCCACTGGACGCGTGTTGGGCCTCTGTTCCGTCCGGCCCCGAGCACCGCCGCCACCTCCTTATCCTTTTCTTTTTCTTTTTTTTTTTTAGTGTTATTTTTCTTTCAACCACTGCCAAGCAGCACACATTATCCTTCGGCATCAAGAATTCTCCAGTTCCTCCGCCATCGGTTCAGCAGCGAGCCACCCACCGGTTCTGAAGACGGCGGTCTTCTACCCATCGACGACTTTTCTAACATATCCTTTCAATCGCCGATGATGCTTCTCCATGACGCCGCCCTCAACCAGCTCAAGCCTATGCATCGCGAGGCCCTTCCGCGCCTAACGGCACCATGCGTCTCGACGCCTCTGCAGCCGTCCTGGCGGGCGACCGCTTCCTTTTTGGTGATTCTAGAACTGTGTTCTTCTTTGATGTAAAAGACTCCTTTTCTAGGGCCTTCTTGTATGTTTGCTGTTTTTTAATATATATAAAAAATGGTACTTGTCAAAAAAAAAAAAAAAAAAAACCATGCGAGGTCCAACATCTCAATCCTCGGAAGCAGACACGGAAACACCAAGAAAATCAGGAAAAAAAACACACGCCACAGCCGCGGCGCGCCAGCGGATCCGACCACCCGCGACGCGAATAGCCAGCATCCACCAAGAATAGCATAGTACCACGGGACGATAGGAGTAGCTTGTTTTTGTGTGTGTGTGTGTGTGTGTGTGTGATGAGAATCATATCTTTCGTTTCTCCTAGTAAAACTGACGCGAATTTGGTGTAGATTTACTACAGTATTACCATCATCAAAAAAGAAAAAGAAAAGAAAACTTCTCTACTTGTATTCTATTTTTTTGACCGAAGCTACTTGTATTCTATTGATGGTGATCTCGATCTGTCGATTTGGTTCGGCGGTCGGCACCCTCGCGTTTGTCCGGTTGTGCCCGTTGCCACATGCTCACATGTGCCACCCATCAGTTGCTGCAAAAAGGGCACTGCTTGTCCGTCCGTCCGTTCGTCGACTAGTGCACGACGGTTACACGATTACTTGGAACGCGCGCGACCAGGACCGTGAGTGACCCACCGATCGACTTGCTGTACACGTCGCCACCACAGGAGCTGATTAGAGGAGACGGGGAGCCCTCGGGGAGCCTCCCCTCACCGTGGAATGATCGTGTCCAATCGCCGGCTTGAGCGATACACTAGTACACGGTACGGCATGGGCACACCGTCACACCACAGTGCGCACTGTGGGGTAGGGTGAGGGCGTGCCACCCACCCTTAAAAAGGTCCAACATTTACGAGTCGAGCCCGCTTCCAGAGATCTGATGAAAAATTTACCCTCCACCCTTCTATAAATATAACCCTAACGCCAAAGGAGAGGAGTGGTAGGTGTGAATCCCACGCACCTACCGCTATCTATCGGCGTTGAATGCTCTTGACCATGTATACTGGGATATTCTATCCCACGTAGCAGTTTCTTGCTGTTAATTTATAATAAAGTAGGTTTGTTATCAAAGAGGATTGCCATTAATTGCTTAATTTGTTTTTTTTTTTTGGACCATATTATTGTTTTGGTTTCTAAGATAAATATTCCCTTTGACCTGAAAAGTATTCAACTCTTTAGAGACCGCAAGCCAACCATGTTTGTGGAGTGAGATTGATGCATGACTTGAAAAATATAAATATATACACCCGAGTGCCTAACCAATGGCCACCTATTGGGACAGTGCGTAACAAATACTGAACGACCATGTCAAATGTTCTAAGGGCGACCACAAATGGCCTTGGCTCCTTGCTCATCGTAGTTTGTCAGGAGGTGTTCGAGCATGCAAATTGTGCATAGTACTATATGATGTAGAAAATTAAAGACCACGAGGCTTTTGGATTATGGCGGGAGCCAAAACACCTCTTCTTCTGTTCCGTGCCTTCGTTTATGGGTGTTCTTTCTTTGTTGTTGCACCTTGGGGTGTGATTGTTTTTACTTGATAGCGTGCTCCCGCCGGTTGTTTCGGAAAAAATAATAATATAAATTTCACTTATGGAAGAATCAATAAGTAGCCTCAATTCATTTTGAACTTCACATCACATATTCATTAATCAGTCAAATTGCCTAAAACATGTTCACTTGCAAATTTAGTGGTTAAGAACTCGGTATCGAGGACAACATAAATAAAGACTCCATAAGCGTAAAAAAGCAGGACATCGCCCCGCATGAGGTCCTCCCCCCCGGGCGCCGCCGGCCGGGCGGTGCTGAACGATGACCCCTCGTCGCCGTGTTCCTACATTGCCGGGAGCTCGGGCGCCACGTGCTCCCCGGTCCACCACCTCTTCTTGGTCGCCGGGGCGACCTCCTCCTAGTGTAGTTGGGCGTTGCTCTCCATGCCGAGCATGGGCCGACGCCACCTTCAACCTCGAGGATCGCCAAATAAGCCGGATGGGAAGCCGACGCTTCTTCGCCTCGGATCCTTCTCCTTCACCCCGCCCCAAAGGTGTGTTCGGTCCTACTTCTCGGACACACTTAGTTTAGTTTGTGTTTGAGCTAGCCTAGCAAAACTTTTTAGGGCATTGAACATTTTGTCTTGTTAAAAAAATATTTGGTCTATTTTGCTAACTTTTAGCATGTATAGATCACTCAGGCTCATTTTGATGTATAAATATAATTTTATTTCCATCCTTGCCGCGGTTTAAATTGTTGTCTAAAGTTTAAAACAATGGCTACGCGACAGACACGTGGCATATATAAAACAACAGAAAGGCCACCCCATATTATCACTTTATATTATTATTATTATAAAAAATAAGGCATGCCAGTGAGTAGCCATTCTCTCTCTACATCCTTCTGTAATCTGTATCACTCACAGGCTTACCAGCCTACCTACGTGCCCCCCGGCGAACCCCAATCACGTTCACCGCCAGTCCCATCCATCCATCCGCTTCCCCTGCCTGGCCTGCTTCATCCTCTGTTTCTCCTCGAACCCAGCAGCGCCTTCTTGCGTCTTCCCCCGCCCAGCCTCAGGAGGCCTCATCCATGCCCGTCGCGGCGCTCCATCCTCCCCGGTCACTGTCGGCGCGGGACGCCGCAGCAGCGCGCGACGCCAGGCGCGGTCGTTCGCCCTCCGCGCGAGCTCCCTCGATGCGTCTGCTTCGGCGGCCGTGACGACGACGGTGACAGTGAATGGGTCGGCAGGGACCGCGGTGGAGAGGACGCAGGAGGAGAAGGTACAGGAGGATAACGAGGGCCTGTCGGTGAAGGAGGAGAAGGGTCTTGAGGTCCTCTACGACGACGGCTTCGGCTCTGTCACCGTCAAGGACTACTTCGCGGCGGCCAAGGTCCTGTGCAGGTACGACGACGGCGGGCCGCCGCGCTGGTTCTCCCCATCGAGTGCGGCCGCCCGGCCGTCGACGGCGCGCCGCTGCTGCTCTTCTTGCCAGGTGCGTGCGTCCCTTCACCTCACCACCTCACCTGGCCAATCAATGGATGGCAACAGCAAATTGACAACACTATTGGCCACTGCGCGCAGGAATGGATGGCGTCGGCACGGGACTCATCCTGCACCACAAGTCTTTGGGCAAGTCAGTCTTTTTTTCCCCTTCTCCTTTCTTCTTTTATTAGTACGTATTAATTAAGGTTTTTTATTGCCATTTTTGGCTAATAATAGGAGTAGCCAGTTTGGAGCAAACTTATTCACAATAATGTCAGCTTGCTCTGCAAACCTTATAAATAAATTCCCCTTTTCTGTGAAGAAAACTTTTTCACTTTCTCTTCCTTCCAACTTCATTGAAATTACTGAACGATGAACGATAGTTTTTCTTTGCCATTTTCTACAATCCAAGCTTTCTACTGGTATTGGTTGGGCCATGTCACTGACCACTGGTAGCAGAGTGCCCAGTTTTTATATAACTGCAGTCTTTGTCAACAGACCTATGAAGAAAAAAGAATAGTCTAGTCCAGTGATGTTGATG
The DNA here is from genome assembly GCA_015847255.1 of Hyparrhenia diplandra. Classification (NCBI taxonomy): domain Eukaryota; kingdom Viridiplantae; phylum Streptophyta; class Magnoliopsida; order Poales; family Poaceae; genus Hyparrhenia; species Hyparrhenia diplandra. Next base: position 41,395 of record JADLZK010008855.1, on the reverse strand, counting down.
CCTTGTACTTTTTGCATTTTTTTTCTAATAATGCTCAAGCCACCCATGTGACACAAGTGGTCTGCCTCTTTTTCCTTCTTGTTTTGTCTTCGCTCTTGCCTTACGTCATCTACTAGGAGCCCCATACATAATTATACACTGTAATCACTATGACGCAGCTTTTTACTGGTATTACAATTTCATCAACTACATACTATTCATCAAATTGTAAATGCTATGGCTTATGCATTATTGGACGAAGCTAGGATATTAATATATATTTCCTTTTCTAAAATGGCTGCGGCACTTGGTGGATGTCGTCAAGTCCAAGTAATTTTGACGATACCTGTTACGGTTTCCATCCTATTTAGCTGATGCCATTCTTTTGCTTATTCGCTCACTCATAGGAGCTTGTTGAGTTATCCATACTTTTTAAAGAACTCTTTTTACCCCCTTTGTTAATTCTGCAGAGTATTCGAGGTTCAGTGCTTGCATATACCAGTCAATGATCGTACACCATTTGAAGGTATAACTGTTGAGTATTTGTTCAAGAGACTGAGCGAGGGATGAATAATCCAAAAGCCGAGCATTTCTAATACACGTGAATTTAAATTCATACAGGGTTAGTACAAATTGTTGAAAATTCGATCAAGCACGAGCATGATTTGTCACCAGACAGGCCAATATATCTTGTTGGAGATTCATTTGGTGGATCCCTGGCAGTGGCGGTGGCAGCTCGTAATCCGCAAATTGATTTGGTTCTCATACTAGTAAATCCAGGCAGGTGATCATTTCTGCTTTGAGATTTGATTCCTATACTCGTTTTACCGCCTTATTGTTGCCAACTAACCTGTTTTCATTTACCAGCTACATCGTTTGCAAGGACTCCATTGCAGCCAGTATTGCCTCTACTGGAATCAATGCCAAGCGAGCTTCATGCTACAGTGCCTTATCTTCTCAGTTTTGTCATGGGTACCACTCCTCTTACCTCTTCTTTGAAACTATGAAACATTCAAGAATCCAGGTTATATTTATCCTGGTCTTCTTTCACCTTTTTCCCTGTAAGAAAAGTTAGTCTTAAATGTTCATGCAGAATTCCTTCTTAAATATATTTAATGTTAAATTCAATTGTTACTCCACATTTTCTTGGTAGAGGAATTGTTATCTTTGCAACTCATTTTAGTAATACTATCCCTTTGTGATACCCTGAAACAATAGTTTTTTTTTTTTGAGAATACTTTTGCTATTGTTTTAATCTCTAATAGTCTCCACTTCTACAACAACAAAATATATATGTATCTTGGCTCCTTCTTGGCATTATGTAATTTCATTTCTTTTCTTGCCACCCCTGCCAGGTCAGCACATTTTCTTCATAAAGTAAACAATGAGCAGAGAATTCAGAAGAATTTTAAAAAAATGAAGATACAAAAATGCAAATAGTATAGTCAGTATGGGGGAATCGAGGAAAACTGTTGTCATTTTTTAAAGTACTTAAACTTTTTGTTAAATCACAATAGGGCAAGGAATGTACTAGGGAAAGCACTTGAAACTTTGAAGACATATTCAAAATTAACTCTTGGATTTTTGGGCTATCCAACATTTTCCTTTCCCCAAACATCTTATAATGTAATTTTTATAGCTTTATATTTTTATGTATTTTATATTTTTCCTATTTAGTGGCAAAAGAGAGGCATTTTTCATTAGTAGGAAACATATTAGAGCTGTAGCCATGTACAAAGAAAAGTATATATATGTTCTTACTTCAGAGAATAATATGTTTCAACAGGTGACCCACTGAAAATGGCTGCAGTTAGCATTGAAAACAACCTATCTCCTCCAGAAACACTACAGAAATTATCAGACAGTCTCACATCAATGCTTCCTTTGCTCTCAGTATGTCTCCGCTCCTGCTTTTCCTTCCCATTTATACTTTTCCGTCCTTTATTTTTTCCATGTCAACCTACTTTTTTTTTCTTACATACAACTTGTCAAATTTCAATACTTTTGCAACAATAAACCTACCGCCCATAAGTATTATCGGACCTTCCCCCCCTAAGCACGCACGAGAGTTGCATATGTTTCTATTAAGGAGAGAAGAGCTGCAAAACCTTTTCATTTATGGTTAGACGCACATATGAGTCTCCTTTAATTTAAGTTACAGGGACTTATGTCATTGACAGGTGGCCTTATTGCAATCAGGCTCACCTGCTGGTGGTACAAGTCCCTCTACTAGTCTAGATAAAGATTGCACCACACACCAAATAAAGACACGGCCATGAACTAAACCTCAGCACCAGGGAAGTCTGAATCAACCGCATGGTTCTAAAGCTTTTAGAACCTGCAAGGTGCCAAACATGTTTCAGATCAGTCCTCACTTGTACAACCATGCAGAACATTTTTTTTTGTGCAAAACATTTTAAGTCAGTTGTTCTATAATTTAAGCCCCAATTCATAAAAAAAGTGAGGAACATTGCTTTTAGAAATTATCCATGTTTTGTAAAAGATGGAGGAATAAGCTTATTGTTTTAAAGATCGTGTTCTTTCTCCTTGTATGATGAAATCAGTTACAAATCTGGCTGCCTAATGGATTTCTTATTCATTTTGGAAACGTTTATCATTTTTTTGTTGACTTCATGCTTTTTTCTTTAACTCAGGAATTGTCTGATATTATACCAAGGGATACTCTTTTTATGGAAGCTTAAACTTTTAAGGCAGGAGCAGCCTATGCAAATTCTCGTCTTCATGCTGTGCGAGCCGGGTTCTACTTCTTGCTAGGTCTGTGCTATAATATTTCCTATATACACTCCATAGTTTTGTAGTCTGTCTACTTTTTAGTCTCCACATATTTGGTTCCAAACTTTTTTTTTTTTTTCGAATGATGTTTTGGGTTCAAACTTCAAAGTACAAATCAATAATATACCTGTATTCAGTGGTAAGGACAATCTTCTACCTAGTGGAGAAGAAGCGGACCGACTCTTCAAGGCACTGAAAAACTGCCGAGTTCGATACTTCAAGGACAATGGTCATACACTACTCTTGGTACAAAGCATCACTCTTAATAGTTCTCCTGTTATTCCTATCTCACTATCTGATTATACATATATATATGCAAAAGCAGTATATTTCATAGCCTTCATTTCTCAAAATTATATTGTCCCTGCACAGGAGGATGGTGTCAATCTGTTATCTGTCATAAAAGGAGCGAACATGTATCGTCGTGGAAGGCAAAGAGATTTTGTAAACGATTATCTGCCCCTACTTTAAGTGAATTCAAGCAAACATTTGATGTGGATCACAAGTATGTGTCAAAATTCTGAAAGTTGCATTCTACTTTCATCTCTCTCTCTCTCTGGCAAAAGTAAGCGAAAAAAATGAATCTTCTGCAGACTCTTTCACCTTGCACTGAGCCCAGTCATGATGTCTACCTTGAAGAATGGAAAAATTGTTCGTGGGCTTGCTGGTATTCCTGATAAAGGTCCTGTTTTGTTTGTGGGCTATCATATGCTCATGGGTATTGAGTTGAGTCCTTTGTATGAAGAGTTCCTGAGGGAGAAGAAGACAATTGTTCGTGGCATGGCTCATCCATTTTGTTTGGAAAAAGATTTGACTCATCGCGCCAGGAGATATCTCGGATCGATACTGTTTCTATGTATGGTGGATTACCTGTTACCCCAATCAATATGTACAGGTTATTCGAGAGGAATGACTTTTGTTCTGCTTTATCCTGGCGGTGTTCGGGAAGCTCTGCATAGGAAGGTTTGCTTATTTTGGCATTGAACCGTCTAGTGGCCTTACTGAATCATTGTAGTGTAGCATTATTAGCGTAAAGATTTCCAGTTCCGATGTGTTACAACTAACTTTTAAGGAGAAGAATAACTGCTACTGAACCCCATTTTTACCACCTTTTTTGCTTCTTCCTAATGTAACTATCAACTGAATTTTGCAGGGTGAAGAATACAAGTTGTTTTGGCCAGATCAACCAGAATTCGTGAGAATGGCCGCGCGCTTTGGTGCTACTATCATACCCTTTGGGTGTGTAGGAGAAGATGACGTTCTAGAGGTAGATATTTGTTAATCCATTTGTTCAAGTATAAGTGAATTGTTTCCCACCATTAGCTAGAAATGAAAACATGGGTTGCCCAGTACTTTTGCGGGACCTTGTTTTGCTTCAGTATTCAATTGTGTTAAAGAAAATGCATGACGGCTACAAGCTATATGTCACGTTAGAACACGTGTAACTAATAAGTTTCTGTGTCGCGTGCTGATGGAACTAGTCACTTACTCTGTACACCCGTTCTGCAGTTGGTTCTGGATTACAACGATCAGAAGAACATTCCCGGACTTCGGGAATGGATAGAGTCAATCAACAAAGAAGCCGAGAGAGTGAGGTAACATTTCAAGATATTTTTCTCCTCGACTAAGACAGAAAAATGATAAGATCTTAAACTCTTATTCATTCACGGCCTATTCGCATGCATTATTCATTTCAGGGACAGTGTAAAAGGGGAGGATGGAAATCAAGACATGTACTTGCCAGCTCTTCTCCCAAAAGTACCTGGTCGATTCTATTACCTATTCGGGCAACCAATTGAAATGAAAGGGATGAACAACCTTGTTAGAGATAGAAATAGCGCAAACGAGGTGTATTTACGTGTCAAATCAGAAGTGGAGGAGATAATGTCATATCTCAAGAGGAAGAGGGAGGAAGACCCTTACAGAAGTATAGCGCAGCGTGCGCTGTACCAGGCAACATGGGGTGCCTCTGCTCAAGTCCCAACTTTTGAGCCATGAAGATTTGGTGCAGAAGTGTTAGCGTGATTGGATATTTAGAAATTCACACAAACGACGATAGGAGAAAAGCATTTGTGTGAGTAGGGAAGGGCATCTGCGAGCTGAGTGCAATTCTTTGACAAGATGTAATGCACTCTGATTTCTGAGGAAATCTCCCTCATGCTGTACAGAAGTAGATTACATATAGTATACAGAAAACATTGTATATTTTTTTTTAGGAAAATATAAAATGATAGTTTTCACTAAGGACCCAACAACTTAAAATAGTTAAAAAGAAATTGTAGCGACTAATAATAAGATAAACAATGACAATCAAAATTGGCATTCATGATGTCACAGGATATGGAAAATAGCGCTTCTGAGAAGCCACAAAGCAAAAAGAATAGTTAAAATAAGTACTACAAAGAATGTTGTGGGGAGAAATATAGCAAACTGAACCTATTATGAAAATATGTTGTTTAGCTTTTTAATCTACCCTAACTTAGGTTAAAGTTTCAACTAAATGCGTATTTTTATTGCTCAGTACCTGTTAGTGTTTGTAGTTATATCATTTGATCACTTAAATAGGTTACATTGCGTTTACATAGCATCGGTGAGTTTGCTCACTAGAGTTTGCTCGGTTTTTGTTTTCTTTCTAGGTGTGTGCCTATCCTTTAATAACATAGCATCTGTGAAGACTCCAACCCAAAAGTTCTTCAATCTCCCTATCCTTCTTTGGCAACCTGAGTTTCCAGAGTTTAGTGTTAGAGGCGCAAGATGCGTTGCCACGCCGAGCGCTATCTGATCTGAAGACAACACTGTTCTGGGCTTCCAGAGTTGCCAGCAGAAGGGCGACAAATGTAGCGAAATGTTTCTGAGGGATATTGTGTGGACGCTGGATGTTGCGGATATTGTTCAATACACCCGAGCTGAGTTTAGGCAAGGGGGGACCAATTCTGTCCCAGAATTCTTTTGCAAATGGGCACTCTAGGATCACATGATCAGCCGTCTCTTCCGCTTGAGCAGAGACTTCACAAACCGCATTATCCAGGACCTTCTTTTTTAGAAGGTTCGACCTGCTCTGAATTCTTCCTTGAAACAACAACCACATGAAGAACTGAAACTATGGACATTGATCATCGTAGCTAGATAGAGAATACAAAGTATCTAATATAAGTATTGCATTAGAATTTAGAAAGAACAAAGATATATCGCAAAAATAAATATATTTGATTGGTACGTCCTGTTGATGTGTGTAAATACTAGATGGCATTTTAAGTCTAAAACAAAAACCATACAAGATAGATATGAAGGAATTGAGAAGGATCGGGAGGTGACAGGGTTCAGAACTTTTCGCTAATCATTCAGGCCGCTTCTTCTTCTTGTCATCCCAACATCCAGAATTCCTCTAAAATCTTTCGCCAAAAAAAAAAAAAAAAAAAATCCACCAATTGATCTTTCAGTTGTACTAAACACGAGCTTGTCATAAGTGAGACTCTCTTTTTTTTTTGGAAAAGGGAGGATTTTATTAATTCACAATCATTTCATCGAGTTGATACAATAATTGCAAGCCCACTCGTTGGCTCTGCAAAAGCACACAACCTGAACCAAATAAATGAGACTCTAGTCCGGCTACATCACGACATGACCAGGTCACACAAATTTCAAGTATGTGTTAGTCTACGACTCTACAACACTCTAAACTCACACCATTTGTGCCTCACTCCGTTTTCAGCTATTTCCGTTGCACGCCTTGACGCTTCCCTAACGCATGACTCCATTCTTTCCCGGGCCTCACCAAAAGCAGTATGCCAAGAACTCCCGGAAAAGCTTTCTAGCTCACACCAATGGCGACTTTCTCTCCTCCTCTACACACCAAGGCCGCCGCTGCTCGCTGGAGACCATGGCAGCAACGATGGCATGGTTCCCTTTGAGAGGACCACCACTAGCTACTACCCGGTGAAGAAGCAGCATGCTGGGAGATTGCAGGCGAGCTACAGGGGCCTTGAGGCACTGTATGACGATGGGTACCAGACGGTGAAGAACCTAGATTACTACTACGAATCACTTGGCGAGCTGGTGGAGCATGACAGTGGGCCGGTGCGCTGGTTTTGCCCAGTAGACGCTGGGACGCCCATCGATGATGCTCCTCTGATGCTATATTTGCCCGGTAACTATATATGCCTTCAATTAATGTTGTGCCATCAGTGGTTTTGATGGAACCTATATGTAATAGTGTGTGATGCATCAAACGTGTTGTCGTGAGAACTTTTCAGGCGTAGATGGAATGGGGATGGGACTCTTCATGCATCACAAGGCACTTGGAAGGTCTCGTCATCAGAAATAAAGAGAAATTTAAATTGTTTCAGGTGCGAATAGTTTCACTTGGTTATGATTTTGATCACTGAATAATGTTGGATACATATTGCTCCCATGTGCAGGATTTTTGAACTAAGGTGCATGCACGTTCCTCTTCATGATCGCACGCCATTTGAAGGTATACATGCATACACATGTTTGTGAATTAATTTATTTATTGATGAAGAAGGATTGTCGATCTAAGCCTGTTTTATTCCATCATATATATAGAAGATTCAGATGAAGAGTAACTTGCAATTTCAAAGTTTTCTCAAGATTGTATGTTTTAGCTGCTTTTTATTTTTCAGATCTTGTTACAATGGTAGAAGACGTTGTAAGAAAAGAGCATGCCACATCTCCCAAAAAAGCCCATCTATCTATTGGGGAATTCTTTTGGAGGATGTTTGGCACTTGCAGTAGCTGCTCGTAATCCACATATTAATTTGATATTGGTACTAGTGAATCCAGGTACATTCTGAAATAAATGTTTTCAATTGTATAAATTATTCTTAATTTATAATTGAAATACTTTTACCTATAAGTTTCCCTTCCTTTGTCACTGCAAAAGCAACATCATATGAGAAGTCAGGCATACAACAGCTTCTATCGTTTTTCAGCCTGTTCTCAGATCAAGCATGTATGGCTGTAACAGCTCTATTGAACTACAACATTGGTAAGTACCCCTAGTGCTTGCTGTACAATTTTTTTAATAAAAGGATAGAAATAAGTTAAAAGAACAAAACAAGCGTGGTAGTAGGTCTAGTTGAGAGTAAGTTAGTTGTGAATTGTACTTTGGGGACTTGCCTTTGATTTATTGTCAAAGAGTCGATTTGCCGAAAGTGTTTTTGTTTTGCCAAGTGTTCACATCAGTCAAGTGAGTGTTTTTGTTTTGCCGAGTGTTCACATCATTCAAGCTATTCACATCAATAAACCACATCATTTACTAACATATATTTTGTTGTCTACATCACAATGCTAAAATCATCCACTAACATAAATTGCATTACCAACATTATACATATACACCTCTAATTTGTATTAGTTAACATTCTAACTCATTTATATCCCCCTAGTTAATATAGTTCGGATTTCAAAATTCAGCGTTTTGGTGTCACAAATTACTGTCATAGGTGAACTGAACTAATCTCGATTGTGATTAATAGTGAACAAACATACAATGGTTTTGGTGTCACATTCTTTATATGATTGTCTTATAATAAGTTGATGATTTAATTGTCTTATTAGTTACTTTTGAACGGTCTATATTTGGTTATGAAACCAGACAATGAAGTGGAAATGGCAGTGAGCAGCATATTAAATGGGAAGCATCCATTAGCAGCACTGAATAGATTGACAAATAACATGACATCATTCCTGAAGCATTCGGTACATACCATTTCCTCACATCTTATTATGGAGTCCATTTCATTTAGTAGAAATAATTCTAGAGATGAACCCAGTTTATTGTCTTGCACTTGACTAGTAAAATACGGTGTGATCATAATGTTATACTTCCATTGTAGAATATACTGGACAAAATACCAGAGGATACACTTAAATGGAAAATGAAGCTGATCAAACGGGCTGCTTCTTACGCCAATTATCGTCTACAATCAGTTCAAGCTGATGTGCTACTGCTAGTCAGGTTTTTTCTAATGCATTGAACTAGTATTGTTTATCTGCTTTAAATTTCACCAAAGTTTCACTTGAGGATGCATTATTGGACAATAATAACTGTTAGTTTGGTATGCTTCCTATCAGCTGTGCTGACAGGTTACTTCAAGCAAAGACGAAGGTGACAGGCTGCAGAAGTTGTTACCAAAGTGTACAATCTACTTCTTTGAGAAGCACGGGCACAGCTTACTATTGGTGAGGTTTACATTTACATCTGACAAGAAAAACAGGATTACAACATGTTCTCCCTCAGCACTAAGACAAAGTGGTCTTCAATTAATGGAGTAGACTGATACTTCAATTCAAATAAAACACATTTCAGGAATACGGTGTTCATGTTGCATCTATCATCAAGTGCACTGACCTCTACCGCCATTCGAGGCGGTACCACCGGGTTTTTGGACTACATCCCTCCATCTGCAACTGAACTGAAGGAAGTAGATAAAGCTACATGGTAAGCAGAAACGAGATTGGAGTTGAAATTGAGATTCCATATGAATGCCAGCCCTGTAACGATAGCTGATGTTTGATGACAAAAACTACAGTGACCTCAGATTCCGGACCTGCCCAGCGATGTACTCCACTTTGGAGGACGGCACAGTGGTGAGGGGCCTCGCCGGAGTACCCCAGGACGGCCCAGTGCTGCTGGTCGGCAACCACATGCTCCTGGGCATCGAGCTCATCTCGCTCGCGGCGGAGTTCCTGCGGCTGAAGCGGGTCGTCGTGCGCGGCGTCGCGCACCCACTCCTGTTCCCAAACAATAAGAGGGTGTGGTCTGAGGGCCATGACTTCTTCGACTTCCTCAACCTGTGGGGCGGCGTGCCCATGATGTACAAGTCCATCTACGACCTGCTGGGCGCCGGCGAGTTCGTGCTCCTCTACCCCGGTGGCCACAGGGAGGCGCTGCATTGCAAGGGAGAAGAGCACAGGTTGTTCTGGCCAACACAGACCGAATTTGTCAGGTTGGCAGCACAGTTTAATGCAACAATTGTGCCTTTTGGAGTCGTCGGGGAGGATGATCTGCTACAGGTAAGACTAAGAACTGGGATTTTTGAACATAAAACAAGTTAAAGGAATAACTATAAGTTACGTAGCTAATAGATAGACCTGCATTTGCTGCATCATTCTGTAACTAAAATGTCCTGCAGCTGCTCTGTACTTTCGACGATATCAGGAATGCACCCTTTGGCAAAGAAATGATCCAAGCATATAGCAATCATCTGAAGCTGAGGTACACACACCCTTCAATTTCCCTTCCCTTACCCTGATGAGTCGTGAATCCTTGTCTGAAAATGCTGCTCTTTGCAGGGACGGCGTTGATCATGAGGTGTTCTTCCCGGGACTGGTTATGAAAAATGCCAGGCCGGTTTTACTACCAATTCGGGAAGCCGATTCCGACGAGGGGGAGGCAGGACGTCCTGACCGATAAGCAGGCTGCGCATGACCTCTACATGCATGTTAAGTCGGAGGTGGAGCGTATCATCTCCTACTTGCTGGAGAAGAGGGTGGAGGACAAGTACAGGAGCCTAATCCCAAGAATGCTGTACCAAGCTGCTCGAGGACCCACCTGTGAAGTTCCGGCGTTTGATCCTTGAATGTGGTGTGGTTACGTCAATTCTTTTAAATTGCTTATTACTGCGAGACTTCTATTTTGAGTGTGTTTTATAATTACCACTGACTGAAGACGTGATATGCTCGACCTCATGCACTCGCGCAATATTGGTTTTCTTAACAAAGGGAGCTTTTATTAATTTTTCAAACAATTTACATTCAAATCTAGAAAAGCGCTTCTGGCATCTGCCTAAGCAAATACATAACCAATAAGAAAAAACGAAGAATTTTTTAGATGAAAGAAGAATTATATTAAATTGAAGCTAAGTACATCGTCATGTCACGAGCACTCTAGAACACCCAGAAACCGTCTACATCGACATTGTACTTACGCTTTGTATAGGTACAAATCTCAATCCGAAATTTGTATGAGATGACTACTTAGGTAAACACTCGACCAAAGATTGAAGAACAGATGCCCAACGAATGACGTCAACGGTCCTACAGGTGGGGTTGATATTTTTTTCCCTTGTGTCTTCTTTCTTCCTCCTTCCACCTAAGAATAAGGAAATACTATGAATCTTTCCAACTCAATACCAGTAATTGGCTTGAGCTAGACTTATTCTCACTTGTCCTTTATCGTGGTCAGATCTAATAACCACAACAAAACAGAGAAGAGATCAGAGAAAATTATATATTATAAGGCCTCGTTCGTTTTGGTTGGAACGACCGAACTTGGCCTATTCCACCGGATTAAATAGGCCCGGTTTGAAGTCAGGCTGCCAAGAAATGGTTGTTCAATTAGAAACGGCCGGAACGAAAACAGGTCAATATGGGCCATTTTTCCTCCTATTTGGCCCGGAATGGAGACGGGCGTCCCTAGGTCCGAACAAAACCGGGCCCGGAACGAAAGTGAAACGCCTGGAACCACCGGCAAGCGAACAAGGCCTAAGGCAGCAACATCATCTCCGCCTTACTGTCGAGAACGTTGTTAGGATGTAGTTATCACTCTCATCTTCATCAAAGTTGCCATTAAAAACCAAATCCACCCAACCTCCTCGCCCGTCGCCGGGAAGGAGAAGACAAATCTCAATACCGGCATACTTAACATGGACAAACTCTAGCTCTAAAGGACTCGACCTACTTGAAAACATGTTAAAGAGATAGATCCTCACTTCCTCTAGCCTCCGACAGGGACAGCTATAGTTGAGGCGGGGATGGGGATGGCGGCGACCTCGGCTTATGCCATAGGGTATAAGACGAAATACTAGTCAAAAGGTATATCAATACGGTGGCTATTAAACCGTAAACTAAATCCACCGAATATTTCATTAAGAGAACTTTGGTGAGGTATAAACTCGATGAAGATGGGAAGATTTAGTAGCCAAGATCACTCATTAATTAATCAACGAGGAAGATTTGTTTATTAGGAGCTTACATACCAATGATCAATTTAGGATCCATTCTATGTATCTTCGCATGATAAAATTAGCACCATTCTCTCATAAATTGATTTGGAAGTTAAAAATTCCTCTAAAAATCAAGATTTTCCTTTGTTATCACCCGTGGAGGTAATTTTAACAAAGGACAACCTAATTAAGAAGAATTGGACAGGCATTCAAAAGTATTGTTTCTGTAAATATAGTAAAATCATTAAACATCTTTTCTATTGGTGGAAATTTAATAATAGATGCATAATGTCAATGAAACTATGTAATAAGGACGGGTGATCGTAGGCTACGTCACGGACTTGAAGCACGCGAGGAGTGCGATCTGTGTGATCAAGGGCGGAGACCATTGACCACATCCTCGTTAAGTGCCCAAATACGAGGGACATATGGTTCCATATTTTGTCGGCATTTGGATTGCCTTTGCCGCCCATAGCTACTTCTTCTTCTCTGGCCGGTGGAGACGGCTCCGATCTCTTTTCACGTGGCGCAAAGGACTTGACTCACTTTTCGGCGCCTCGTTTCCTGGGAAATTTGGAAAGAGCGCAACGCCGCGGTGTTTTAGGGAGTCCACTTCCTCGATCATCGATGTCCTTCAAGTTGTTCGGTGGAAGCTGATAGATGGATTGAAGCGGAGCAAATGAGCTTCGAGCTTTGGCTCAGCCATGAGTTTGGTCTCTTGCTCCCGGTTGTTTCCTTTTATATAATTTTTTATTTTAATTTTTTTTGGTGTTTGGTTTCACAATCTTGTACATAAACTCGCTTCTTCTTAATACAAAGATACACAAACTCGTCGCGTATTCAAGGAAACTATGTAATAACATAAGAAGTGTGCAAAGACACGAAAAACCGGAAGTCGATTCCATTTTCTAAAAAAAACATAAACTAAATAAAGTTTTGTTTTGGTATTTATATAAGGGAGTACACTTAACAAAGGACAATTTAGCAAGGCGGCGGTGGCAAGGAGATAGAAAGTGTTATTTTTGTTCTTCCGACGAGACTATACAACACCTATTTTTTGACTGTCATTTTGCTAGATTTGTGTGGCGAGCCGTTCAAGTCTCCTTTAATTTAATACTTCCAACTATCTTTCACAATTTGTTTACATACTAGTTATAAGGGATAAATAGAAAAATAAAATCTATGATTCTTGCGGTGCAAAGCACAATTTGTTGGGTGATGTGGTTAACCATCTTATTTGCGGGTTATCTTTAGTGAGACATATCTTGGATCGGGACCTAGTCCATATCACGTAAAAGGAGGAGGATCGCCTAATGATAATGATGGGAAGCAAGAATCTTGAGACAACCACAATGAAAGTGTTTGCTAGGCATAGTTGGAGATTTAGTAATAGAATTGCTTTCTAGATGTTGTGTTTTGAATCTTATTTTGTTTTTCGTTTTCGATCAGAACTTTATATTTGAGATTGCTTGATTGGTAGTGTCTGTTTTGTAATAAGGAACAACTATGTGCATTGATTGATGTAGAGGGATATTAATATATTGCCTTTTTTAAAAATAAGTTTGACAGCTTCTCCCAATTATTATGATACCATCACAAGCAGAACCTACGAATCCATTTTTTTTTTTTTTTTTGGAGTATGGAGTCGATGGATAATTGAGTATATATAACCAATACAGGAGAGAAAAAAAATATAATTTCTGCTTAACCATTTTTTATGCGACCACGCCCGACGGCCCGTTTTTCATTAAGCGAGAAAGAATTTTGATACACAACCTGGCCACAGTAATAGCAGTTACCATTGCTGCCGACACACACACCCACGACCTTACTTGAACAGGATCTATCCTATCCTTTACCATTTCTGCTTAACCATAATAATCAATAAGTAGCGTTGCCCCTAGAAAACCTAATCGCTTTAGATTTTTACTAATACTTAACCAGCTGCCAAACATATGTTGCACACTATGAGGTTTATCTAATCCAGTAGTCAATTATATTTTTTCGAGCTGAATAATCCAGTAGTCAATTCTAGCCAGATCGAATGAGTGAAATAGGTGCCTAATTGTTTCTTCTATGTGACAAAAGCAACATATTTTTACTGTTGTGTAAACACAGGTCTTGACTCTCCGAGAGGCCTTCAGTTCCAAAAAAAAATGCTTGTTAACTTTAGGGACATATATTGATTTATGAGAGTTTCGCCACCTTATTAAACTTTAATGGAGGAATACACAGTCACTGTTGATTTGGTGAAACGAAAAAAAAAAAACAGTTGCATCATATACAGCCGCAATCTCCAATCTCTCGATTCCGTATTGTGCACGTCGTTGCTTCTTTTCTTCCTTTTTTCCCTCTGAAGTATTTTTTTAGTGTGTTTTTATCTAAAAAAAAAGTATTTTTAGTGTGGATTCCACGCACTCCTTTGTCAGTTGTCTCCTTGACTCGTCTTCGGCGGTGCTGCAGAAAAGGAACAGTTCGCCATTATAGTAGCTAGTCGTCCAAAGACGACTTTGTTGTGCTTTGACACCTAATTAGTTCAACTTGACTCGTCTTCCAGAAATTTGATTACTGAGATAAACCGATGTTGACAGGACTGTGGTACTCCATTAATTGTTTGATATTATAGATAACAACAACGTACGATGTCTCGACTCCCTGTTAGTCCGGCAACAAACTAGCCTCCATGTTATTCACCACCACCACCATGGCCATCGTGCTGCTGCTGGCCCTTCTCCTCTTTCCGTTCGCTGATGCCCAATGGCAAGTTTGCGGCAATACAGGCAACTACACGGCGGCCAGCACTTACCAAGCCAACCTAGATCAGCTCTCGGCAAGCCTCCCCAAGAAAGCCTCTTCGAGCGCGACGCTCTTCGCCACGGCTACCGCCGGTGCGGTGCCGGACGTGGTGTACGCCCTTTCACTCTGCCGCGGGGACATCAACGCCTCCGCCTGCAAGGACTGCATCGCCACAGGCTTCCAGGACGGGCAGCAGCTCTGCCCGTTCAGCAAGGAAGCCACCGTGTACTACGATTCCTGCCTCCTCAGCTTCTCCAACAGAGACTTCCTTTCCAACACCGCCAACGACAACGAGGCTATCCTGATGAACACCCAGAACTTCACGGAGAGCGCTGACTCCATCAGGCTCCTCTTGTTCACTCTTCTGAACGACACGTCCGAGTCCGCGGTCAACAGCTCCGGAGGTTCACGACCGCGCGCTTGGACGTTAGCTCCCTGCCGACGATGTACTGCGCCGTGCAGTGCACGCCTGACCTCACCGCCGACGAGTGCGCGGCCTGTCTGCGAGACTTCCCAGAGCTGACGCTCCGATACATGGACGGGCGGCAAGGAGGTCGAGTCCTTGGGGTTCGGTGTAACATGAGGTACGAGATCTACCCGTTTTACCAAGGAGACCCCATGCTACGTATTATCTCTTTGGCCCCGGCAGTGCCGGCGATCGGTAACACCACCACTCCGGGAACCAACGTGACGGTTTATCCTCAGCCACCACCATCTCCACCTGCCAAGCCACCGGCGGCGGTAATCTCATCCGTCCCAGCACAAGAACAGAGAGGTATGTGTACAGAGCAACATCATACTTTCGTGTCATTTTTTAAAACAACATTAAGAGATTTGCAGCAATTTTTGTTACATACTGAGAGAGAAACCACACGTTACAACTTCTTATACTTAGCATGGTTGATTGATAGACTGGTACGGTATCTATAGTTTTCAATTTAATAACTTTCGAATGACTTTGCTTTGTTCATATTGAGACCCCAAAACGTGCTTCAAACATTTTAGGACGTGTGTTGAGAGAGACAATGGAGAAAAATGAGCACTATCTTTATTTTTAGAACCGACATGGGAATCATCATACCATGATCATTTTTCCTGGTCCCTTAATTATTGTGCCAAGTCTAAAACTGACTTAAATCTGGGATATAACATAATAACAAATAGTCCCTTCGTTATAGCTGTAACAACCTACAAAAAGATTAAGAAGAACTAGAATAGGTCATTTCAAACTGTTGGATTTATCATGAAAAAATATTACAGGATAAGAGTAATTGTATGTTTCTTCAATGTTTTAGGGATTGATAGCGATAGATGGTTAAACTTAAGTGTGTGGAAGCAACCGCCTCGAGTTCGTTCCCCATCGGGGACGGACTTACGCTGATTTTCTGCTTAAAAACAAAGCCCCCTAGTTCCTCCTAGGTTGGGTCGCATTTTTTTTTTCAATGTTTTATATTAGAAGTCACTTGTAGTAGTTTTATATCAGATACCTGTGAGGGTCCAAAAGTTTACACATTTAGGAAGAGAGAATAAACAATAAAATCCAATATGTTTGATTGTTATCCATTTGATATTGTATCAACTTTTTAGTCACTAATTGTTGTCAAAATAAACTTTTTAGTCACTATTTGTGTTATCACAAACGAGATTAATGAACAAGTAGCATTTTTCCAATTGAATTAATAATATCCCTGTCCATACTATAAGCATCCTTACCTTTACCCCTGCACTTAGGTTGCGGTCAAATCAGCAAAATAAAGGTCCATAATGATCGGGCGAATGTAGTTAGTGTTAGTGTTAACATCCCTTTCCATCCTACAAGCATCCTTACCTTTACCCCTGCACTTAGGTTGCTGCAAATCAGCAAATTAAAGGTCCATAATGATCGTGGCGAATGTAGTTAGTGTTAGTGTTAACATCCCTTTCCATCCTACAAGCATCCTTACCTTTACCCTTACACTTAGGTTGCTGCAAATCAGCAAATTAAAAGCAAATTAAAGGTCCATAATGATCGGGCGAATGTAGTTAGTGTTTACTGTTAACTACAGCTATTTAATGAAGTTTCTTAATCCATATTTTTAACTTGCATAACTAAGTTTACACATCAACTGAGGAAGATTTAGAAATCTAATAGTTCAAGCTTAACAGGTAACACTACAGTTGTTTTATGTCACAGCAGATATAAAGTTGGGAGCTAATGACTTTCCGTTTGTTGTGGATAGGACGCAAAAGTAAACTGTGGATTATTGGTATAGCTATTCCACTTCTAGCAATTTTGTTATGTTCAGCCTTTACCTTTCTATGGATGAAGAGACGCAAAAAAGGTCCGTTGTGCTTTGTGGATGCTGTTCTGGTCTTTTGCTTGACTTCGACGGATCAAAATTTTCTACCAAACTGATGTTGTATTTATGTATGCTTACAATTCAGGAATGCTGAGTTCGCAGAACAGAGCTGGTGCGAATAGGATTGAAGAAAACGCCTTGGTTTGGAGAATTGAAGAGAAAAGTTCAGAGTTCACTCTTTTTGATCTTTCTCAGTTACTGGACGCCACAGAAAACTTTGCAGAAGAAAATAGACTTGGACAGGGAGGCTTCGGCCCTGTGTACAAGGTAAACAAAATAAGCATTATGCTGGTCATAGCGAATACATTTCAAGGAAAACTGAACGGTTCCAGCTTAGGTGTCATCCGATGCTTACTTAAGTGCCTTACTAGCTATCATCTGAAGACACCAGAAGTCCGTAACAGTAGGCTTTAGAAGATAAAATAACACAAATTATAGGCACTTAATAAACTAAACCTGGATGGACATTGTTGCTCGCCTGAAACAATGAAGAAATGCGGTTCAGATAACTCTATTTTCCCTTAATGCAATACGTGTCAATGGGCACGCTTTCAAAAAAAAAATAGTAGCTTTTATGTCAATAAATTACATTTGTCATGCCATGGCTTGTTTTTTACATACTTTCAGGGGCAATTATCAGATGGTCAGGAAATTGCAGTTAAAAGGCTTGCTTCACATTCAGGACAGGGTTTCACAGAGTTCAGGAATGAAGTTGAACTTATAGCTAAACTGCAACATACAAATTTGGTTCGGCTGTTAGGATGCTGCATCCAAGGAGAGGAAAAACTTTTGGTGTACGAATATTTGCCAAATAAAAGCCTGGACATTTTTATCTTTGGTATGCACACTAACTCTATTTGTACATAAAAAACTGCAGTGCACAATATTTCAAATCATTTTGTCACCATCAACTAGATGCCTTATTTGTTTGTTATACCCGAGTGGTTTGTAGATGAAAGCCAAAACAGTTTGCTTAACTGGTATAAACGACGTGCCATAATTGAAGGGATAGCACAAGGTCTTTTGTACCTGCAGAAGCACTCTCGGCTGCGTGTGGTACATAGAGACCTTAAAGCTAGTAACATTCTCTTGGACCAGGATATGAACCCTAAAATTTCGGATTTTGGGTTGGCAAGAATTTTAGCTCTAATGATATTGAAGGAAACACAAAAGAGGGTGGTTGGAACATAGTAAGCACACATGTATTTGTCAACATTTTTAGTTTGATACTTCTTAAGTAATTCTAATATGTTAGGTCAACATTTTTATCTTGCTTAACCATGATTTCAGTGGTTATATGTCTCCGAGTATGCCTCTGAAGGCATCTATTCAGTGAAATCTGATGTGTTCAGCTTTGGTGTTCTACTCCTTGAGATCCTTAGCGCAAAAAAGAATTCTGGTTTTCACCAATATGGAAACTTTCTTAATCTTCTCGGATATGTAAGTATATACTTTCTCCATAAAATGGATGCAAGTTGTTATGCCACAACAGTCGTACAGATCATGAAGACTTAATGAGCTTTCTGCTGTTCTGCAGACATGGCACCTGTGGGAGGAAGGAAGATTGCTTGATCTTGTAGAAGCATCAATTTCTCAAGAGGTGCATGAAACAGAGGCTAGGAGGTACATTAACATCGCACTAATGTGTGTCCAAGAAAATGAAGACGATCGGCCCACCATGTCGGACGTAGTTGCTGCGCTAAATAGTGAGAATGTGGTTCTACCTGAGCCAAAGCATCCAGCTTACTTCAACCTGAAAGTATCTAAATCTGTGGAATCAGCAACTATTGTTGAGACCTGCAGTCTGAATGATGTAACCATCACTCAGGGACCCTCAAGGCAGATAGGCCTTTCACCTGATTTCGTTTCCGTGTGTATTTAGTCACCGGGTGAATTGTACATGATAAATGGACGTGAATATGATGGTTATCCTTTTTTCCAGCTTTGAAGTATTACCTCACTGTAAACTAATCAGTGTTATTTCCATTCAACTATTTTTTTTTGTGAAATAATCCATCAGAGATACTGGCACCATTCTGCTATTTAGTCTTCATCCCATGATAACAGTGGTACAAAATGACTCATTGAACAAACAAGAAATGGGAGATTGGAAACAATAAATCGGGCTCTACTATATAAACGCCACCCAGTTTCAGAAACCAGACCTCTGGTTTTCACAGTAAACTATGAAGACTTGAATGCTTGTGATACACAATTGTCCAACAGCGCATCATATAGGAAAATCCATCATATAGGAAAATCGGCGGCAACTTCATCAAATTGCAAAATAGACTTCACCATATGCAGAACATCCAATTTAGAGTCTGGATTACTCCGGTGCACTAACTTTGGTGACCACCCTAGGATTTCATTGAGTGCACAAGCACCTCACCAAGTGCAGCTCTCAAAGATTTCCGAATTCAGGGTAGGTCATGCCTCTGTGCCGCGCATCCATGTACATAGCATGGCTTCCTTGTTTTTTTTTTCTCGAATACGGAAATTGCATTGAGAGGGGGGTTTTACAAGTTGTGCCAAAGCGCACGTTTGAGAGGCGAAAAGAATTACATACCGCAGCCTCCCATAATACGCTACTACCTGTGCACTAAACAACTAAGCCTCTGCGCTCCGGCTTTGATCCACTGATCGATGGTGTGCTTGATGATGGATAGTACTTGCTAGACTGAGGAGGCTGAGTTGTGTAAGCATCTAGTATTCCTCTCTTTCCAAATTTCCCATGCCGTGAGGGCGCGAAGAGAGTGTCTGCACCCTTCTTCTCATCTCTGTCCCCATCGCAGCTGCCACCGATCCCACCAGTCAAGTAGCCACTAGGAGTCGCCTCCGATCAGCGATGTATCGGTCCCAAGCGTGGCTGCCTTGTCGTGAGGGCTATGTCGGTCATCATTCTTGAAAGAATATGAACACAGACGGAATAGTGGAACCAATACTAGAATCAATGGATGGTTTGTATTACTGAAAACACAAATACATATAGGGGGCGCTAGAGAGCCGATCACCACTCCGAGCTACAAGAGAGGATGTCCATAGGACTGGACCAACAGTGCATGAATGCATGCTAACAGTCTAACATCCCCTCACAAATACAGGAGCACTCGTGTAGACGGTGAGATTGGAAAATAAATCAACGAACATCTCCCCGTAATCACAGCTTGGCGCGAAGTTGGGACTAGAGAGGAAACAAGCAATGACTCATACAGATGATAGCCCTTAGTGCCGAATGTTGAGGTAGCCGTAGCGGCGAGGGCGAAAGCCACGCCGATGAAGCTATGCGCCGAAGATGGCCACGGCCGACGAGTTGTGGGTCGGGTTGCCTTGTCGATGGAGCGTAGGGGCGCACGAGGGGCGCCATGGTAGTGACGGAGATGCGCCGAGGCGTCGTGGGAGGAGGGGATGCCGTCGACAATGTCACGACCGGCATGGACGAGAAGAAAGGCGCGGCGACGCAATCGAGGCGCACGCAGGTGGGAATGGGAGGGTCGATGCCGGTCGATGCGCTAAGCTGCCCTTGCGCCAAGGCAGGGCAGGATTTGCGGTGCTGCCAATACCGGGCGCATAAGGTAGAGGGCCCCAACCATAGTCACGGGGACGGTTGTGCCGGACGGCGTAGAAGGAGTGAGGGAGCGTGACGCGCGGGCGGCAGCATGACTCAGCGATGATGCAGGGGCGGCGAGCCCGGCTCAACGACGGCGCAGGGTAATGACAGCTTTGATGATGAAGGCCCAATCGCGGGACGGCACCTTGTGCGTATAAAAATGGACGGTCGGCGAAAGACACTCAGCGACGACACGGAAAGAACACAATCATCAATGCACATGGGGCGGCGACATTGATACAACGGCGGCGGACACACGGGCGGGCGATGTTGTGGCCTCGATGAGGCGAGACAACAAGAACCTTGTTGCTCGAAGAAGAGGCACGTTGTAATGCGAGGACGGACATCACGAGCCCGGTGGATCGCTCATATCGCTAATCGGGCCGAAAGTGTGGTCGAGGTGAGACGACGATGGGCGGGCGAAGTCGGTGAAGGCATCCCCGATCATTGAGGCGGACGAAACCGTAGACAACAATGTGCACACGAGGCGACGAGGTGGGCGGCGAGACATACGCGCCGCCAGTGGCACCGGCCCATGTCGCCATGCAACACTCGAAGCGGAAGCTGCATGCACGTGTGGCGGCAAAAATAATGAGGCCACGGCTGATCAAGAGGCCGCGTGAAGAAGCCCTTGCGTAACACGTGAAGGCGGTGTCGCGAGGATGACGAGGGTGTTGCCCCCCCGCATAGATTGATCTCTCCCGAGCGCGCGCGTACGGAAGCGAGGAAAAAAACGACAACCTATGCTCTAATTACCATGAAAGAATATGAAGACGGGTGAAATAGTGGAATGAATACTAAGAATCAATGGATGGATGGTTTGTATTACTGAAAACACAAATACATATAGGAGAGCGCCAGAGAGTGATCACCACTCAAAGAGCTACAAGATAGGATGTCCGCGGGGACTGATCAACAAAGGCATGAATGCACGCCAATAGTCTAATGGGTTGTTTGGATGGCAGCCAAAACCTGCCACCGGACACGTGGCGTGGCCAACCAATTTGTGGCGAGCATGACGAAAGCAAATCGCCGCCAAAGTGTGGCGCTAAACGGCGAAAAAAAGGAGGAAAAAGACAACCTTAGGAAGCGGTGGCAGCCAAAGGTGGAGAGTGAACCAAACAGTAGCCTCCATGCGATGGCGGCCTAACTTATGTGGCAAGTTTAGGTGGCAACCAAACATCCCCTAACAATTCCTTCAAACTTGTCTGCTCTGTTGTTCACTCGGGCGGGCTCGCCATGGGGCCCCGAATGGTATTGGTGGACTCAACGCCAAGCAAGTCGGTCAGTCGGTCTATCCTTGCTGAGGTACCAAGTCGGTGCACCTCTTGACTGGGTGCTACTAGGCCCCTGCCCTGACACTGAGGCTGCGGGCCCATGTTCTATGGGATGTAAAGCCCCTGAGTTCACCCTTTAGCGGAGGTCCATCTGCTAGGGACTTAGCCAAGGTTACAGCTAAGTTCTCGATCAGTAAGAGTGTACTAGGTACTCTAATATGCATCTACTTTGTTCTAGTGATGCAAAAAGATTGCAAACTTGTCTTAAGGGTTCATACCAGAATTCTTTTGGAGATGGTTGTAACAAATTTGTCACAAGGGTTCATCACCAAAATTCTTTTCAACAAGGATGAAACTGAGACTTAAAAGGCAAGTCTTTTTTTTAGAGGAAAATTCAACTTCCATTAATCAAACAGAGCTAAGTACATAAATGATGTTTGCCGGCAAAGAGGCCAAAGACTTGGTCCTCGTCTGGATCACACACTGCCTAGCGCAGCAAGCTCATGGGCTACATTGTTACAAGAACGCGGGCAATGCTAGACATGCCACGATACGAAATTGAAGTCTAACAAGCCAAGAAATTCGGCAACCAAATTGATTAATCTCTACAACATAAAAAAATAATAAAACGTGGACACTTTTTTTGTGCGACTTTTGGTTTGGCTCTGCCCACCCCCTCCCCCATGCGATCCCGCGTGAGCCAGAAAAGGAAACCACGACATGCAATCATTCCCATTCCGTGAGAAAAAAAAATTTTGGAAGGTGAGATCCAGCGTTGCTATTAAAAGGAAGGACATAATTATGTCAATAAAAAAAGGGAAAGGATCCCGTGCGTTGCATGAGTAGTATTTAAATTTTATTGTTCCCATTTATTTCATATTTGGAGAAGATCAAAGGATTGTGAGGAAAAAAAAAGGAAGACTTCCATCATGCATCAAATTGACCCGGCAATTTATTGTTCTCATTTATTTTGTGAGGAAAAAAAAGGAAGACTCCCATCACGCATCAAATTGACCCGGCAATTAAGCAGTTCTTCCATGTGTAATTGTGTAGTATCCTGTTTCCCCTTTATTTTCTTTCCAAAATAAACTAAACTCTCCACGCCCTCCTCCTTTTGTCTCCTTTTCTCTGGCAGCCGCGGTCTCCATCCCTCTACACCGCACCTCGCCCTCTACTCTCGAACTCGCCATGGAAAATTGGGCCTCGGCAACTATCTGCACACAGCCGCACATTCCCGACGCCACCGTGCCTGTTCCGATCTGCTGTACACCGCCACGAAAGCCGATCCATTGCCACTGCAAAGGAGAAAGGTGCCGCCCCGCATGCAAGGTGCTCATGTCTACGTCGGGCCCTTCGTCAATGAGGAGCACCCAACAGCAATAGGTAGGCAATGCAAGATGCATGTTTTCTTTGCAATGGATTGTTACTAGACCAAGAACATGGAGCACAAGGGTCAGGTGTCCTCTTTGTTACTTTTGCACTCATTGATCTGTTGATTTTGGTCTCCATATCAGTGTTGAATGTTGATTGCATCCCATATCTTTGTTTATTTATCAAAGATAGAATATTTTAGCACATGGAAAATATGTTACCACTTGGCTTATTCTCTGTATTTTTCTGAGCTAACCCTGGTATTTTGACCAAGTTGGCAGTATTGTTTTAAATACTATGCTGATAAATTTGATGTGAGGCCTTCTCTTTATCTTATCCGAAATGTTGGATATTTTTATCTTGCAAATTCTGTTAACAGTAGTAGTATCCAGTGATAATCGGTTAGGTCACTAAATATTGGCTTTTTATGTTTTCTTCAGCTCATAGTGCTGACCAAGAGGAATATTAGAGTGGAAGCTAATGGCTTTGGGTGCCTGTCAATACATGAGATCTTTTTTTGGGATCAATATGTGAGCAGGTACAACTGCATTTGCTTCTATTTATCTATGGACACATGCCAATATTCCCATTTGTTACGGTCTTCCAATTCCAGATGTTCTCTATTCTGAAGATAATAACAATGTTGTGGGCCTTAAGAGTGATTACCTCTATTCCAAAGATAATAACAATGCTGAAAATCAGTTGATTACCTCCTAAATCAGCGAGGTTACGTTGATCTTAATTTGATATTAATATGTAAGTTTGATTGTTGGTGACAGGTTCAAATTGAGCTTGCCCATAAGCTGTTACCACTTACCACCCCCATTTTAGTACTTAATTTATAACTATCTAAACAGCTTGCAACTGAAAACTTAAACAGGTATAATATATCTATTTTGAAATATATCTATGCACAAAGAAATGAGGGTATGAGGATATGAAAATACAGTAGCTTTATATGCTCAATGCTATCCTGTGACGAATGCCAAACTTTATTTGAGATTGAGAAAAATCAGAGGCAATGCTATGCACAGCAACAATCAAGACTGATTAACTAAATCGGTTGTTCATCAACTAGAGTAAACGTTTCTGATTTACGCTTAGGAAAGGCATATTAAAAGTAAAAGAAATAAAATACCCTTATTCATGTTTTCCATATGGAAACATGGACGCTAATAATGATCTTCTAATAAATATATGAAACTTGGCCAAAATATCTAGCGGAGGATGCACGTTTCTGGACAGACAAGTTTATATCTAAATTATTGTGGTATTATTTTTTTTCAGCTGTAGCGCAAGGCCCTGCGAAAAAAATAATAGATATCAGAGATTTCTTCCTACCGATATAAAACATGATCTTAGTCCGGAAGGTCCACACAATAGAGTTTGAGCCGATGACGTCGTGTTCTTCGTGACTGTTAATTTCAGAAACTTTGTTTTTTTATTAAATGTCATGTTAACGTCGGTATTTAATATCATAGTATTGTTATCTTATGCTTTAGCGATCCGTGTGTTTTTATATAAAATGTAGTTATCTCGTAGCAACGCACGGGCGTTTAACTAGTACACTAATAAGATCAAAGCATGAGAGTAGACCGCTTGCACCACCTCAACTGCCATCTTGATAACGACATGCCCTACACCTATATAAGCCAATCCCTACACCTATATAAGCCAATCGCGCCTTGGGCACCATGAATACTACTAGCAATCATCTCACTATGAAAGCCTTACCTCAAGAAGTCCCAATATTTAGCAGGATAGCTATGAAAGTAAAAAAAGTAGACCAACAGGCACGTACCGTTTTCCGCGAGAGGATCTCATTTTCTGCCGCAAAACAATAGTGCAAGACATGTAACACTTCCCTCCCATAATGGATTTAATTATATATACCCAAAAAAAAAAAATGAATGCATTAATAGAATAATCCTAGATCAAACAATATGAAATTTAACCAAATTTACATAGAAAGGTATTAATATTGATCATAATAGACTAGTATCATTAAGTTAAATGTGCCATGAAATATACTTTCATAGTCATATCTACCTGAAGTCATACATTTTGGCAATTTTTATACAAATTTAATCAAATAATTTGTTTTTGACCAAACCTAAAATCATCTTTTTTAAAAAATTAAAAAATTGTATACATGAGTTGACTGACCGTTGACGTCAAGTCAACTGAGTACTCCTGCATGTGATACATTTAATGGAGAACGGCCCACCAAGAAGCACAGCGTTGCTCAGAATCATTGTCCTTGTGCTGCACTACCCAGCTGATGATTCTAATCCCGGCCACTCACTTCTAGTATATGATAGGCAAGTGTGTTCACCTCGATACCTAACTAGTTCAACTTGACTCGTCTTCCAGAAATTTGATTATTGAGATAAACCGATGTTGACAGGACTGTGCTACATTAATTGTTTGATATAACAACAGCGATGTCTCCACTGCCTGTTAGTCCGGTCAACAAACTAGCCTCCATGTTATCCACCACCACCACCATGGCCATCGTGCTGCTGCTGGCCCTTCTCCTCTTTCCGTTCGCCGATGCCCAATGGCAAGTTTGCGGCGACACAGGCAACTACACGGCGGCCAGCACTTACCAAGCCAACCTAGATCAGCTCTCGGCAAGCCTCCCCAAGAAAGCCTCTTCGAGCGCGACGCTCTTCGCCACGGCTACCGCCGGTGCGGTGCCGGACGTGGTGTACGCCCTTGCACTCTGCCGCGGGGACATCAACGCCTCCGCCTGCAAGGACTGCATCACCACAGGCTTCCAGGACGGGCAGCAGCTCTGCCCGTTCAGCAAGGAAGCCACCGTGTACTACGATTCCTGCCTCCTCAGCTTCTCCAACAGAGACTTCCTTTCCAACACCGCCAACGGCAACGAGTTCATCCTCATCAACACCCAGAACTTCACGGAGAGCGCCGATTCCATCAGGCTCCTCTTGTTCACTCTGCTGAACGACACGTCCGAGTCCGCGGTCAACAGCTCCAGGAGGTTCACGACCGCGCGCTTGGACGTTAGCTCCTGCCGACGATGTACTGCGCCGTGCAGTGCACGCCTGACCTCACCGCCGACGAGTGCGCGGCCTGTCTGCGAGACTTCCCGGAGCTGACGCTCCTGTACATGGACGGGCGGCAAGGAGGTCGAGTCCTTGGGGTGCGGTGTAACATGAGGTACGAGATCTACCCATTTTACCAAGGAGACCCCATGCTACGGATTATCTCTTTGGCCCCGGCAGTGCCGGCGATCGGTAACACCATCACTCCGGGAACCAACGTGACGGTGTATCCGCAGCCACCACCTGCCAAGCCACCGGCGGCGGTAATCCCATCCGTCCCAGCACAAGAACAGAGAGGTATGTATACAGAGCAACATCATACTTTCGTGTCATTTTTTAAAACAACATTAAGAGATTTGCGGCAATTTTTGTTACAGAGAAAAAAACACACGTTACAACTACTGAATAACTTAGGGGATGTTTGGTTAGAAAAGTCTTAGGACTTTTTAGTCCTACACTATTAAAAAAAATCAACTTCTTTTTGAGACTAATGGAGAAAAAAGTCTTAATAACTTAGCCTATGGTTGAACCAAACAGCCCTAGCATGGTTATGGAGCTGGTTGATTCATAGACTGGTACGGTATCTATAGTTTTCAATTTAATAACTTTCGAATGACTTTGCTTTGTTCATATTGAGACCCCAAAACGTGCTTCAACCATCTAGGACCTATGTTGAAAAGACTACGGAGAAAAATGAGCACTACCTTTATTTTTTTAGAAGCCGACATGGGAATCATCATACCATGATCATTTTTCCTAGTCCCTTAATTATTGTGCCAAGTCTAAACTGACTTAAATATGGGACTAAGTATATATTATAACATAATAACAAATAGTCCCTTCGTTATAGCTGTAACAACCTACAAAAAGATTAAGAAGAACTAGAATAGGTCATTTCAAACTGTTGGATTTATCATGAAAATATATTACATGATAAGAGTAATTGTATGTTTCTTCAATGTTTTATATTAGAAGTCACTTGTAGTAGTTTTATATCAGATACCTGTGAGGGTCCAAAAGTTTACACATTTAGGAAGAGAGAATAAACAATAAAATCCAATATGTTTGATTGTTATCCATTTGATATTGTATCTCAACGTTTTTGGACAAGGTTTGGGTCAAACATTAGTCATTAATAATTGTTGAGTTTGTAAATGTAAAAATTAAATAGATTTGTGTTAAAAAATACTTTTAAAAGTATACATATATCACATTTACATAAATATTTTTTAATAACAAGTGGTCAAAGTTATGTTTTGGAGACTGTGTCGTTGTCCTAAACGACTTTTAATACCAACCCGGAGGAGTACTTTTTAGTCACTAATTGTTGTCAAAAATAAACTTTTTAGACACTATTTGTGTTATCACAAAAGAGATTAATGAACAAGTAGCATTTTTCCATTTGAATTAATATCTAACATCCCTTTCCATACTACAAGCATCCTTACCTTTACCCCTGCACTTAGGTTGCTGTCAAATCAGCAAAATAAAAGGTCCCCATAATGATCGGGCAAATGTAGTAGTTTAGTGTTAACATCCCTTTCCATCCTACAAGCATCCTTACCTTTACCCCTGCACTTAGGTTGCTGCAAATCAGCAAATTAAAGGTCCATAATGATTGGGCGAATGTAGTTAGTGTTAGTGTTAACTACAGCTATTTAATGAACTTTCCTAATCCATATTTTTAACTTGCATAACTAAGTTTACACATCAACTGACGAAGATTTAGAAATCTAATAGTTCAAGCTTAACAGGTAACACTATAGTTGTTTTATGTCACAGCAGATATAAAGTTGGGAGCTAATGACTTTCCGTTTGTTGTGGATAGGACGCAAAAGTAAACTGTGGATTATTGGTATAGCTATTCCACTGCTAGCAATTTTGTTATGTTCAGCCTTTACCTTTCTATGGATGAAGAGACGCAAAAAGGTCCGTTGTGCTTTGTGGATGCTGTTCTGGTCTTTTGCTTGACTTCGACGGATCAAAATTTTTCTACCAAACTGATGCTGTATTTATGTATGCTTACAATTCAGGAATGCTGAGTTCGCAGAACAGAGCTGGTGTGAATAGGATTGAAGAAAACGCCTTGGTTTGGAGAATTGAAGAGAAAAAAGTTCAGAGTTCACTCTTTTTGATCTTTCTCAGTTACTGGAGGCCACAGAAAACTTTGCAGAAGAAAATAGACTTGGACAGGGAGGCTTCGGCCCTGTGTACAAGGTAAACAAAATAAGCATCATGCTGGTCATAGCGAATACTCCCTCCGTTTCAAATTTCAAGGAAAACTGATTTTGCATTGCACCTAGTTGTCATCCTAGATACATAATAAAATCAATGTGCCTTACTAGTTTGGAACAACTATCATCTGAAAAACTGAACAGTTCCATAAGTTTCCATAAAAAACAGTTCCATTTAGGTGTCATCCGATAAAATAACAACTAAAAGATATAAGTCCATAACAATAAACTTTAAAAAATAAAATAACAAAAATTGTTGGCTCGCCTGAAACAAACCTGAATGGACATTGTTGTTCGCCTGAAATAATGATTTAGTAGCTTGTATGTCGATAAATTACATTTGTCATGCCATGGCTTGTTTTTACATACTTTCAGGGGCAATTATCAGATGGTCAGGAAATTGCAGTTAAAAAGGCTTGCTTCACATTCAGGACAGGGTTTCACAGAGTTCAAGAATGAAGTTGAACTTATAGCTAAACTGCAACATACAAATTTGGTTCAGCTGTTAGGATGCTGCATCCAAGGCGAGGAAAAACTTTTGGTGTACGAATATTTGCCAAATAAAAGCCTGGACATTTTTATATTTGGTATGCATACTTAACTCTATTTGTACATAAAAAAACTGCAGTGCACAATATTTCAAATCATTTTGTCACCATCAACTAGATGCCTTATTTGTTTGTTATACCCGAGTGGTTTGTAGATGAAAGCCAAAACAGTTTGCTTAACTGGTATAAACGACGTGCCATAATTGAAGGGATAGCACAAGGTCTTTTGTACCTGCACAAAGCACTCTCGGCTGCGTGTGGTACATAGAGACCTTAAAGCTAGTAACATTCTCTTGGACCAGGATATGAACCCTAAAATTTCGGATTTTGGTTTGGCAAAATTTTTAGCTCTAATGATACTGAAGGAAACACAAAAGAGGGTGGTTGGAACATAGTAAGCACACATGTATTTGTCAACATTTTTAGTTTGATACTTCTTAAGTAATTCTAATATGTTAGGTTAACATTTTTATCTTGCTTAATCATGATTTCAGTGGTTATATGTCTCCGGAGTATGCCTCTGAAGGCATCTATTCAGTGAAATCTGATGTGTTCAGCTTTGGTGTTCTACTCCTTGAGATCCTTAGCGCAAAAAAGGAATTCTGGTTTTCACAAATATGGAAACTTTCTTAACCTTCTCGGATATGTAAGTATATACTTTCTCCACAAAATGGATGCAAGTTGTTATGCCACAACAGTCGTACAGATCATGAAGACTTAATGAGCTTTCTGCTGTTCTGCAGACATGGCACCTGTGGGAGGAAGGAAGATTGCTTGATCTTGTAGAAGCATCAATTTCTCAAGAGGTGCATGAAACAGAGGCTAGGAGGTACATTAACATCGCACTAATGTGTGTCCAAGAAAATGCAGACGATCGGCCCACCATGTCGGACGTAGTTGCTGCGCTAAATAGTGAGAATGTGGTTCTACCTGAGCCAAAACATCCGGCTTACTTCAACCTGAGAGTATCTAAATCTGTGGAATCAGCAACTATTGTTGAGACCTGCAGTCTGAATGATGTAACCATCACTCAGGACCCTCAAGGCAGATAGGCCTTTCACCTGATTTCGTTTCCGTGTGTATTCAATCACCGGGTGAATTGTACATGATAAATGGACGTGAATATAATGGTTATCCTTTTTCCAGCTTTGAAGTATTACCTCACTGTAAACTAATCAGTGTTATTTCCATTCAACTAATTTTTGTGAAATAATCTTATCAGAGATACTGGCACCGTTCTGCTATTTAGTCTTCATCCCATGATAACAGTGGTACAAAATGACTCATTGAACAAACAAGAAATGGGAGATTGGAAACAATAAGTCGTGCTCTACTATATAAACCGGGCCCAATCCAAAATTTCAGAAACCAGACCTCTGGTTTTCACAAAACCAGTAAACTGTGAAGACTTGAATGCTTGTGATACACAAAATTGTCCAACAGCGCATCATCTAGGAAAATCGGCGGCAACTTCATCAAATTGCAAAATGACTTCACCATTGCATTAGTTTTACTGAGACAATGCAATTGCATATGCCGAACATCCAATTTAGAGTCTGGATTACTCCGGTGCACTAACTTTGGTGCCCACCCTAGGATTTCATTGAGTGCACAAGCACCTCACCAAGTGCAGCTCTCAAACATTTCCGAATTCAGGGTAGGTCGTGCCTATGTGCCGGGCATCCATGTACATAGCATGGCCGCCTTGTTTTTTTTTCTCGAATACGCAAATTGCATTAAGGAGAGGGTTTTTTACAAGTTGTGCCAAAGCGCACGTTTGAGAGGCGAAAAGAATTACATAGCGCAGCCTCCCATACCACGCTACTACCTGTGCACTAAACAACTAAGCCTCTGCACTCCGGCTTTGATTCACTGATCGATGGTGTGCTTGATGATGGATAATACTTGCTAGATGGAGGAGGCTGAGTTGTGGAAGTATCTAGCATTCCTCTCTTTCCAAATTTCTCATGCCGTAGGCATGAAGAGAGTGTCCGCACCCTTCTTCTTATATCTGTCCTATCATAGCCGCCACCAATCCCACCAATCAAGTAGCCAGTAGGAGTCGCCTCCGATCAGCAATGTATCGGTCCCGAGCGTGGCTGCCTTGTCGTGAGGGCTACGTCGGTCATCATTCTTGAAAGAATATGAACACAGGTGGAATAGTGGAACGAATACTAGAATCAATGGATGGTTTGTATTACTGAAAACACAAATATATATAAGGGAGCGCTAGAGAGCGATCACCACTCCGAGAGCTACAAGAGAGGATGTCCACAGGCACTGCATGAATGCATGCTAACAGTCTAACATCCCCAGCGGGAGCACCGCGTAGACGGTGAGATTGGAAAATAAATCAACGAACATCTCCCCCGTGGTCACAGCTTGGCGAAGTGCAGAAGTTGGGACTAGAGAGGAAACAAGCAATGACTCGTACAGATAATAGTCCTTAGTGCCGATGTTGAGGAAGCCGAGCGTGAGGGCGTAGAAGCCATGCTCGATGAAATTGTGCTGAAGATGGCCACGATCGACGTAGTTGTGGTCGGGTTACCTTGTCGATGGAGCTGCGGGCGCACGAGGGGCGCCATGGTAGTGACGGAGATGCGTCGAGGCAGTCGTCGTGGGAGGAGGCGATGCGAAGTCGACAATGTCACGGCTGTCATGGACGTAGAAGAAAGGCGGCGACGCAATCAAGGCAGATGGGGTGGGAACGGGAGGGTCGATGCCGAAGTCAGTCAAGCTGCCTGAGCGCCGAGGCAGGGCTGGATTTGCAAGACAGCAATGCGTCGGGGACGAAGCGTGCCGGTGTTGCCAATACCGGCGCATAAAGGTAGAGGGCCCCAACCACAGTCACGCCGACGTGGTTGTCTTTGGACAGAAGTAGAAGCAGTGCGGGAGCAGACACATCGGCGAGCATGACTCAGCGATGATGCGAGGGCTGGCGAGCTCGGCTCAGCGACGACGAGGGTAGTGACAGCTTTCGATGACGGCGGCCCAATCAGCGGCGTGAGGGTGGACGTGTCGACGAGCACGACTCAGCGACCCAAACACAATCATCAATGCACATGGGACGACGATGTTGATATAACGGCGAAGTGGACACATGGGCAGTGATGTTGTGGCTCGATGAGGCGAGACAGCAGCAGCCTTGCTCGAAGAAGAGGCGTGTTGTACGAGGACAGGCGCCAAGCCCGGTGGATGGCATATCGCATTAGACCGATGGGGTCGAGGCGACGACGATGGGCGAAGTTGAAGGCATCCCGACGGTGGAGGCGACGACAAACCGTGGACAATGATGTGCACACTAGGCGACGAGGTGGGCGGCGGAGACAGGCATCCCCGGGGCACCATCCATGTCGCCATGCAGCACTCGAAGATGGGGTAGAAGCCGGTGAAGTCAACGCCGATGTCGAAGTAGAGGCAAGTGGTCGACGAGCGGGCAACGCAACCCCGATTAGTGATCGGGCAAAAAAAAAAGACAGGCAAAAGTTGCATGCACGCGGTGCGGAAGCAAGAAAAAAACGACAAACCTATGCTCTGATTACCATGAAAGAAAATGAACACATGTAAAATAGTGGAATTAATACTAGAATCAATGAATGGATGGTTTGTATTACTGAAAACACAAATACATATAGGAGAGCGCTAGAGAGCGATCACCACTCAAAGAGCTACAAGAGAGGATGTCCAGAGGACTGATCAACAGTGCATGAATGCATGCTAACAGTCTAACAATTCCTAATTAGGGATGAAGAATTTAAACTTGTCTGCTCTGTTGTTCACTCGGGCGGGCTCGCCATGGGGCCCCGAATGATGTTGGTGGACTCAACGCCAAGCAAGTCCCAGGCTTGTTCGGTCTATCCTTGCTGAGGTACCAAGTCGGTGCACCTCTTGACTGGGTGCTACTAAGGCCCCTTGCCCTGACACTGAGGCTGCGGGCGCATGTTCTATGAGATGTAAAGCCCCTGAGTTCACCCTTTAGCGGACTTAGCCAAGGCTACAGCTAAGTTCTGTACAGGTACTCACCCCCTGTTGTTGCTGTCAATTATTGATGCATCTACTTTGTTCTAATGATGCAAAAGATTGTAAACTCATCTTAAGGGTTCATACCAGAATTCTTTTGGAGAAGGATGTAACAAATTTGTCACAAGGGTTCATCACACCAAAATTCTTTTCAACAAGGATGAAACTGAAACTTAAAAAGACAAGTCTTTTTTTAGAGGAAAATTCAACTTCCATTAATCAAACAGAGCTAAATCTCAGCAAGTACATAAATGATGTTTGCCGGCAAAGAGGCCAAGATTTGGTTCGTCTGGGTCACACACTGCCTTGTTACAAGAACGCGGGCAATGCTGGACATGCCACGATATGAAATTTTAGTCTAACAAGCCACAAAATTCGGCAACCAAATTGTTTCGTACACTAATAAGATCAAAGCATCAGAGTGCACCGCTTGCACCACCTCAACTGCCGTCTTGATGACGACATGCCCTACACCTGCACAAGCCAGTCGCGCCTTGGGCACCATGAATACTACTGGCAATCATCTCACTATGAAAGTCTTACCTCAAGAAGTCCCAATATTTAGTAGGATAGCTATGAAAGTAAAAAAAAAGTAGACCAACAGGCACGTACCGTTTTCCTCGAGAGGATCTCATTTTCTGCCGCAAAACAATAGTAACACTTCCCTCCCATAATGGATGTAATTATATATACCCAAAAAAAAAAAAATGAATGCAATAATAGAATAACCCTAGATCAAACAATATGAAATTTAACCAAATTTACATAGAAAGGTATTAATATTGATCATAGTAGACTAGTATCATTAAATTAAATGTGCCATGAAATATACTTTCATAGTCATATCTACCTTAAGTCATACATTTTGGCAATACTTTATACAAATTTAATCAAATAATTTGATTTTGACCAAACCTAAAATCATCTTTCTTAAAAAAATAAAAACATTGTATACCTGAGTTGACTGACCGTTGACGTCAAGTCAACTGAGTACTCCTGCATGTGATACATTTAATGGAGAACGGCCCACCAAGAAGCACAGCGTTGCTCAGAATCATTGTCCTTGTGCTGCACTACCCAGCTGATGATTCTATTAATCCCGGCCACTCACTTCTAGTATATGATAGGCAAGTGCGTTCACCTCGATACCTCAGCATCCCCATCGTGGCATCCTTGATTTGCCTATCCGCAAGCCTGCAAAATGGCTCCCAAAAAGCACTCATCACGCCTCATGGTTGCAAATGCATCTAGCTGTTCGTCTCAGCTTCCTCCTTTTGGCAAGCCACCAGCTCCCATGTTCGTCCCTTGCTGCACTGTCAACAAATATCAGCAGATCAAGCGGCCACGGCACCTCACGAGTCCCAGCACCATGCCACCCGCAGGGAGGCTGCGTCGCTCCTCCGGCTGAAGGGGTCCTTGGCATTCCCCAGAAACGATTGTGAATACTATACCAAGTTGTCATCGTGGAGATCGGGCACTGATTGTTGCCTCTAGGAAGGAGTCAGGTGCAATGGTATCACAGGGAGAGTTACTGCTGTCGACCTCTCTGGCCATTGCCCGCAGGCCTGCGGCGGTCTTCACCCTGCTCTCTTCAACCTCACCTCTCTCCGGTATCTCAACCTGGACAACTTCGACCTTTGCGGCTCACAACTTCCAGATTCGGGTCTTGAGAGATTGACCAATCTTCGAGTAATCATGTTAGAGAGGTTCGATCCCACCCTGCTTTACAGGCCTTCATTCCCTGCGAGAGATTCATCTCAGTGACAACACATTAAACGGCAATATCTCGAGTCTGTTCTCTGCTCGTAGCTTCCCACATTTGAGAGTCCTTGACCTTTCTTCAAATATGTTCGAGGGAACATTTCCTATTGGGATCACTCAACTAAAAAATCTCAGGGTTCTGGATCTTAGCTCCACGAACCTTTCTGGTGGTATTCCAAACTCTATAGGGAATCTCTCGTTACTGAGCGAACTACACCTCAGTGATAACAAATTCTCCGGGGACCTGCCTTGGGAGCTCAGCAATCTGAAGTGGCTGGAATATATCTCGGTTTCCTACAACAACCTTACCGGTAAGCTTTCAGCAAGCTGGAACATTTTCATTCCACTTCTCTCCTATATATTCCCTGTGTCTGACTTTTTCTGTTGTTGTTCTAGCAATAGGCAATTTTTTCGTGTTTGACTACAGAAAAAATTAATTTATGGATTGTTTCTTGCAAGCACTGTTTACAAGTCGTCTAATCGAACCTAGTCGCCATGGGACCAACTAGGAGTCTAGGACGATTAATCGGGGCGACTTGTGCAAGTCGACAGTACCCATAATCTTTAACCAGGGACCGATTAGGGCAATTAATCGGATGACTCGTAAACATTGCTTGCAAGTTGTCCTTTTTAATTGTATAGTTGATTGTACAAGGTGGTTACCTCAAATCATGTTAAATTCGGAGAACGGATCAAATGCAAACCAACCTCTCCGTGCAAACCTGCAAACTTCTAATCTGGTCACGGGATGTTGATCCAAGGGGCATGGGGAATTGGATAATTTTACACTTAACAGCCCGCCCAAATCCCCCTTCCACCTCCCCCCCGCGCCCGTTGGATCAACATCCTATGGCCCAGATTGAAAGTTTTCACGGTTTGCACGGAGGGGTTTGCACCTAATCATTGCCTAAATTCCGACACCTGAATATAGCAACTCTCATAATCTATATAAAGCATGTCCAAAGATTGTTACAGCAAATGGTCTAATAAGCATGCCTCTCTCTATATATGCACAGGAACAGTACCTGCAGCCACCCTATCTGCATTGGGGGAACTACATCTGCAGGTGAACAACTTTTCAGGTCCGATCGAGGAGTTCCATAATACATCTGGCACATTGTTTGAAGTTGACTTGAGTAGCAATCAGCTGACTGGTACAATTCCAACCTCATTCTTGGAGCTCACTGCTCTTGATAGCATTGCTCTCGACTCCAATCATTTCATAGGGACGGTGAATCTAAGTAGCTACTCCAAGCTAAGAAGCCTCGAGAGCTTTACAGCCTCTTATAACCGAATGCTATCTGTTGTCGGAGAGGAACACTGGACCAGTGGTAGCAGTAATAATAGTAGAATTTCTACGCTGGAGTTTGCATCCTGCGGCCTAACTAGGTTACCTAGTGTCATAAGACATATACCGTTCCTTAACAGGCTGGATCTCTCTTATAATAGCATCAGTGGCAGCATACCTGACTGGATCTGGAGAAACATGAGCACATGGCTGGACCTTTCTCACAACATGTTCACTGAACTGGCACAGCCCCCTGCTTACACTGTCATATCGTACATTGATCTTAGCTTCAATAGGCTCAGTGGTGTCGTGCCTTCACTTCTCTTTGCGTTTTACCTTGATTACTCCAACAACAAATTCTCTTCCATGCTGCCCGGTGATTTCCTCACCCTTTTATGGTACTGCAGCCTCCATCAACTTGGCAAACAACCAACTAGGTGGGACTATTCCGTATGCAGAGTGTGACCAGTTTCATTACGAGGAGCAGGGCGGTGAGGCTCTTCGAGATCTCGACCTATCCGGTAACAACTTCAGCGGGCAGGTGCCACCTTATGTGCTTAGAGGTTGCAATAATGCCCTGCGGGTGCTAAATCTGAGGGGCAATCGCCTCGAGGGAACGTGGCCCGAGGTGATGGACGGGACATGTAGACTGGAGGTCGTGGATTTACATGGAAATCAGATCCGAGGGCGCTTGCCAAGATGGCTAGCTAGCTGCAAAGAGTTGAATGGGCTTGATGTCGGCGGCAACAATTTCGTGGATTCTTTCCCGTCATGGCTAGGAAACCTCCCTCACCTTCGTGTACTTATCCTGAGATCCAACCAGTTTTACGGCCCAGTGACAGCACTGAGCATGGACCCTCATAGGAAGAATCACTCGAAGCCTGCTTACTTCTCCAGTCTCCAAATCATTGACCTTGCAGAAAATGGTTTTACTGGAGTGCTACCATCGGGACTCTTCTACAGTTTCAAGACCATGGCCCAGGCCAGCACAGTGCACGCAATTACGTAAGGTAATAGTGATCGGTCAACAGGGTGAGACTGACATACATCAGGAACCAGGAACTCCGGTCGTGGTCACCATGAAGCATCAATACATGCGGATGCTCAAAACCAACAACTCCAGCTCGTGCTGATTGACCTGTCCAACAACAGTTTCAGCGGCTCCATTCCCAGGACGGTGGGCAACCTGACTGGCCTTCACGTGCTCAACCTGTCACACAACGCCTTCACCGGGGAAATCCCGGCCGAGCTCGGCCGCCTGTCCCAGGTCGGTCGCTGGACCTCTCGTGGAACCATCTCACGGGGGAGATCCCGCAGTCGCTGGCCTCGCCGACGGCGCCGAGTGGCTCAACCTCTCCTACAACGCGACCTCAGCGGGAGCATACCTTCGGGCACCCAGTTCTCGGCGTTCCCCAGCAGCTCGTTCCAGGGAGGCAACCGAGGGCTATATGGATGCCCACTTCCCGTGCGGTGCAACCTGGCCGCGTCCACCGTCAGCCACCAAGGCTCCGCCGCCCGTTGCAGGTGTCGGTGGAGAATTTGCTGACCACAGGTTCCAAGTTGTTGTGCTGTGCCTCTTCGTTGGTTCCGGCTTTGGGCTGGGCTTCGACTGGCCATTGTTTTCCAGGTGGTCTGCATCAGGCGAGGCACCAGGAAATGGCTGTGCAGAACCAACTAGTTGTATAGATAAGTGAGCATTCAGCTGAATGGAGCTTGTATAACTGTATTAGTTCTATAATAAACTTTTGGAAAATGTGTACTTTAGACTATGTTTAGTAGATAAGCTACTACAATGGTAATTGCGTTCACCCAATCATTTGCTGTAATATTTTAGCTAGTCCTTGCCAGAAGACTTCTCCTGTAAGAGTTGTGACTCAAATACAATTGGAGCAGGTCCTAATTAGTCACGCTCAGTTCCATGGACTATAAAAGGTCTAGACCTCTCCATTATAACTTGTACAAACACATAATACAATTTTGCCCCTAGTTTTTACCTTTTACAATGAATGTTTGTTCACGTTAAATTTCTTGTCTATCTCAATAAATGGTAACAAAGCCCATGATCAGTGGTGGTGCTCGTCAATTTTGAAACCTAGTGCCACTGTCAAAGCATACCACCAGCATCAGGTCAATAGATGTCGACCGAGTGAATTGGACCGAACAGGGTCGCAAATTCATCCAGCGAGGGCATGAATTCATTGATCCAAACATTAAAAAATCGATTGAACCACCAGTTCAATAGATTTGGACCGAATAATCGAAAAGGCCGCAAATAGTTTGAATCGGCATAATATATGGTTGATAATTAGCAACATATACTTGATTATAGATACAAATAATAAGCTAATAAGTAACACAACTATGCAACAACAACAAAAAATCAATATGCCCTATATCCATGTATCCAACATCATTTGGTATATCTAATTCACTGTGTTGTAATTTCTTCTAATCTCTAAATTTGTTAAGTCTTAGTATAATAGTACAAATCAAATCAATTAGCCTATGATTAATAACAGATTAAGTACACAAAACTCATGTCGGCTTACTTGCTAGTTTCCTTATGTCTGTCAGCATGTGGTAGGGGCATACCAGTTCGGCAGTTCCTGTGCTAGATGCTCCACTGCTGGTGCCTGGTAAACAAGAGAAGGCACTCACCTCCTACCTCCTGCCGTCCTGCGTGCTGCGGCCCTGGCGGCACTACCCTACCTTGTTTCCCCTAACGCCACGATGAACGCCAGCACGCCGTGATGCCAATGCTGCTGCGGACAGGCCCTAGGTGCCCAGGCGGGCAGCCGCCCAGTAGTCAACGCCAAGACGGCAAGACGCGCCTCCGTTGGCCAAGGGGCAAGGCTGCAAGGGACAACTGTGGAACGCGGAGCCGCGGATAGGCAGCAAAACCCTTGCGGAAGGGTCCGGCGGGCGGCGGGTAGTCGGGATTGCGGCGGCCGGCGGGCGGAGACGTGGATTCTAGAGCACGGGGACGGGATTCTCCTATCTGTGTCCGGGCCGGTTAGGATGATGAAATTTGGCCCAACGTCTTATTTGGGCCGCACTAAGGGCTTAGCCCTAGGCCCTTATCCACCCCTGTCCATGATCGAAAAAACTAAAAATTCACGTGTCACATGATGACAGATTGACAGAAGTGGTGTCTAAGTGTGACATGGAGTGTTGGACTCAAGGCCTAGAGGTAACATCTTCCATTCGTCGTATGGGCTCATCGTGTGATGGAAAATTGTTTAGGTTTAGTCTCACATCAAAATTAATGGCGAGGGCCATAACATATATGACACGTGTAATCGTTTCTCACCTATTAGGCTAGCCTTTTGGGTTAAATTAGGTCTAAAGGTTTGTATATCATGGACTCTTTGGACCTAGGTCAAAGGCGCCGACTAATGGGTATAACGAGCTCTATTTAGTTTGTATCCGTCGTCACCGTCACAACATGTCATGCTGTATTTGGCCATTGGCTCTTTAGGATGTTTGTGGTAGTGGACTGAGAACAAATGAGCAGACCGGTGTCCAAGCAATAAATAAACTATTATTAAAATATCTCTAATGATAAAATAAGTCGTAACAACATAAATAATATTTATATAAAATCTTTAAATAAGACCAATGATCAAATAAAGTGTGTAAATATTAAAATCGTCATGTAGTTTGGAACAGAGGAGTATTCGGCAGCTACTTGCTGTTGGCTTGCTAATTGAGTACTCTGTAAGCTCGTGAGCTAGCTATAGCTCATGCCAACTCCGTTATTAACTAGCATGAACCCCGCGCAAATGCGACTACTTGGGCTAGAAAGCAACTACTCGAGGTTCAAAGGTTAGAATATAGGGGTTTTTTTTGTTAGTAAGAAGGTTAGATAATGCATGCTAATTGGTAGGATGAACAATAACTTTGTACTACCTTGTAACTCTACTTATGTTTGATTTGAATCATATGATTGAGTATTTTATCATGCACAAACACAGCTTAAATTTGGAAAGTAATACAGATCATGATTTAGGAATAATCATATGTGCAATTCAGATCAAAGAAACACAGTAGACACAATGAGCTTAATAT
The DNA here is from genome assembly GCA_015847255.1 of Hyparrhenia diplandra. Lineage (NCBI taxonomy): Eukaryota > Viridiplantae > Streptophyta > Magnoliopsida > Poales > Poaceae > Hyparrhenia > Hyparrhenia diplandra. Next base: position 1,274 of record JADLZK010008855.1, on the reverse strand, counting down.
TTGAGGACCCCAAATAAAACCAATGTCAGCTATATAGATCAAACAAACAAACCAGGCACTAATTGGGCTTACGTGTTTGATTGATGTTGCAAGCGGTAGCGAAGTCGTCTTTGCGTAAGGCCGTCCTGTTGTGGCAGGAAGAGGCAGTCGGGGCGGCGTCCGCCGCGGCGGCGGAAAGCTGTATAGATGTACTCACCTAATAGTCGCTGTAATTGCATGTAATTGCAAGTGAGGGGGCGTTGTTGTTGCTGCGAAGGTGACGCTGAGGTACCAACATCATTGAGCTGGTCATCTATAGCTGCGTCTGCATCACAAAGAGGGAAAATTATTTATGAGAAGTGCCACTATTAGAAGCCAATTCTTAGCAATTGAGATGGTCATGTGTAGCTGTGTTGGCATTTGAAAATGGTAAATTATTTATGTAAAGCGCGACTATTAGAAGCAAATTGTTCAGAAAGAACCTAATTGTCCGGAAAGCACATGTAGAGAGTAGGCTATAAGTTAAACATAGTAATGATGGATAACAAAATGTTCTTCTAAGTTGTAACTGGTTGTTACTAATAATTTAATTTAGCGGAAGCTGGCTTGTGCAATTAAATTTTAGGCTCATGACATGGTCACAGTAGTACCTGGTTGTTGTTGTTCGTCTTCATTTGCGGCCCATGTTCATAGCTGAAGTCTGTAGCTCGGAACAAAAGCAAAATTGAAAAGGAGACTCTTGAGGCATTTAACCGAGCAGTTGAAGAGCAGAGGTCAAAATGATCAAGGAAACAACAAAGTGGACCTGAGTGTGCTCGAAGCTTACACCGGTCATTGAGGCTTTGCGGCGCAGGTGTGCACAACGGCGTAGACTGTGATGGTGGCGACGTAGGGAGGCGACTGGTGAGCAGGCGAAGGTTAAGGAAGGTGTGCACTGTGGTGACGGACGGCGTGGACGACAAATCAGGCGTTACAGCAAGCGACGTGGATGGAGACACCGAGGTCTGCGACGGGACGGCGCAGGCGCAGCTTGTGCTGACGGCGAGGCTGGGGTTGTCATCTGCGTCGGAGGCGACAGGGAGTTCCGCGCGGTCGGAGGGAGCTAGCAGGTTTGGGACGGTCGGCGAGATGGCCAGGTGCGCGTTTTTTCTGGACGGGAACGAAGGGGACGGGTGGGAGGGAAGGGTGCGGATGGTTATGGAAAGAAGGGAGGCTGGGGGTGTTTGTGGTGGTTGATTAGAAATCCAATGGTTGGGAATTCATGTCGACGTGGCTCAACGTGATGAAAAAAGTGG
>JADLZK010008854.1:0-124184 GCA_015847255.1 Hyparrhenia diplandra | reverse complement strand
AAACCCGTCTCGCAAGAGGAAGAGGACAGGAAGTCGTCTCACTTCAGGAAGGGTTATGATGCTCGGCATCGCGTCGCTCTTCGGTTGATAGCAGCATGGCTTGATGTCAAGTGGATCAAAGTGGTTAGTACAAGTTATTCCTTCTTCTCAAGTGTGGCAGAGTGAAGAATGATTGGCGTTTAATGTCAACTAAACAAAAGCCCTGAGATCATTCGAGAGAGACTCATGACTCATGCATATGCTTTTATTTCCACGCTCGAATTGACTTATAATCATCAATCCTGGCATTATAGGAAGCTATGGAGGTGATGGTCGCATGCTCTGCCATGGCTGCGGCAAAAGAACAAGAACAAGAGCGTGAAAACACATCACCGAAAAGCAAGTGGGAGAAATGGAAGCGTGGGGGAATTATTGGTGCTGCTGCCTTGACTGGAGGAGCATTGCTGGCTATTACGGGGGGTAGGACTGCATTCCAGATAATATGCATAATGAAATGCTCAGCATCTTGGCATCACTTGGACATACTACACCGGGTGATTCATATGCTCTCATTCTCTTGGACCCGACAGGTTTAGCTGCACCAGCCATTGCTGCAGGATTTGGTGCTCTAGCTCCAACACTGGGCACACTTGTCCCATTCATTGGGGCTAGTGGATTTGCTGCTATGGCTGCTGCGGCAGGATCTGTTGCTGGTTCTGTGGCAGTTGCTGCCTCATTTGGAGGTTGGTGTAAATGTTCCTTCGAAACTCTTATGCTATTATCTGGAGCTCTTATTTCTTCATTTATATATATATATATATGTGTGTGTGTGTGTGTGTGTGTGTGTGTGTGTGTGTGTCCTGGGCAGTCTAACAGTCAAGATTTGTTTTAAGTTAGATATATGTGTGTGTGTGTGTGTGTGTGTGTGTGTGTGTGTGTGTGTCCTGGGCAGTCTAACAGTCAAGATTTGTTTTAAGTTAGCAACAACTGTTTCCATTATTTGTGGTGGTTAACTGGTTACTGTATTTCTTAGGAAACCTACACAAATAATGAATATGCACCCCTCTGTATAAGCACTGGCACATTTGTAAATTATTAAAATTGTTCCCAAATGAATTTCCTATGCAAGCTATAATGCAGTATCCCAAAAAAGAGATAGAACGTGGTGTACAAGTGTTGTGCTTAGCTTTTAATGTTCCTTGAATTGATTATTTTTACAAATTAGCTGCCGGTGCTGGCTTGACGGGTACCAAAATGGCAAGACGAATCGGTAAAGTGAAAGAATTTGAGTTCAAACCTATTGGTGACAACCATAATCAGGGTGTGAGTCCCTTTTCTCTCTGACTAAATTGCCATTCACCCATTTTGGAATCAAACTTATTTGGTCTTTGTAAATGTTGGCAAATCTTTCAGCGCCTTGCTGTTGGCATCCTGGTTTCTGGATTTGCATTTGATGAGGAGGATTTCTGGAAACCTTGGGAAGGATGGAAAGATAACCTAGAGAAGTATGGAATGTATTCTCATATTTGGTTTATGAATCTAGTCACATATTTTACATCTATGCTACAAGTGTGGTGCATTCTTACTTACACTTTTGATTAATGTTTGACAGGTACATCCTCCAATGGGAGTCCAAGCATATAATTGCCGTGAGTACAGCAATACAGGATTGGCTGACATCAAGTAATGTTCAGGGTTCTGTACTCTGCCTTGTACTACTGTTAGTAACACCTTGTAATTAGTGTTCTTGATGATTATGCAGGACTTGCAATGGAATTGATGAAACAAGGTGCTATGAGAACTGTCTTAAGTGGCCTTCTTGCAGCATTTGCTTGGCCTGCTACGTTGCTTGCCGCTACAGATTTTATTGACAGTAAATGGTCTGTTGCTATCGACAGGTAAATGCAAACTCTTGTAGTACAATGTCTCATGTCAAACTGCCGATGTTTCCAATATTAATATTTCTCCGTGCTAATTTACCAGTTAGAACACTTTAGAATACCTGCAGTGCACCTAACAACTTGTTCAGCTAACTGATGAACTGTATCCTCTCAGATCAGATAAGGCAGGAAAAATGCTCGCAGAAGTGCTTCTGAAGGGACTGCAAGGAAACAGGTAGTTCCAACTACAAAAGGTTTTATCCAGCACAGTAGTTCTACTGCTTTTTTTTTTCCTGATTCTAAACTTCTCAGGCCTGTGACTCTTGTTGGGTTCTCGCTTGGAGCGCGAGTCATATTCAAGTGCTTACAGGAGCTAGCGTTATCAAGCGACAATGGTATCTGTTCTTTAGTTATAGCAACCTAAATTTGATATGACTTTGCTCTTATGCTTGATGGAATGAATCAGAGGGACTTGTCGAGAGGGTTGTACTCCTTGGTGCACCAGTTTCAGTGAAAGGTGAGAGGTGGGAGCCTGCCAGGAAGGTACAGAAATAACTATCCCTTCTCCAATTAAAATGAAGAGATACCAGTAATCTTCAGCTACAAATATGCCCCGTAAAGGTAGTGTTTGCCTGCTTATATCACTTAACTAGCCTCTGCTTCACTGCAGATGGTTGCAGGGAGATTTGTGAATGTGTACTCGAGAGATGATTGATTCTTGGTGTAACCTTCCGTGCAAGGTAAACAAAATGGGATTGATTTCGAATTCAATAGTCATTGCTGGAACAGTTAAGTCGGTATCTTCACTGACTGATTGATTCTCTGATGTAGCCTGCTCACCCAAGGGCTGGCTGGCATCCAGGCCATTGATATACCTGGCGTTGAAAACGTAAGCATATGGTGATAATTCTTATTTTTAGCTAGGTTTCATTATTTTTACTGTTCTCTGTGCACGATTTACAGGTTGATGTTACCGAGCTTGTCGATGGCCATTCTTCGTACCTGTCAGCTGCCCAGCAGATCCTGGAGCATCTTGAACTGAATACCTACTATCCTGTTTTTGTTCCCTTCCGGAGGTCAGGAAATAACAGATATAGATAGTTTGACGATAGCAGGTTTGAGAAAAGATGTAAATATTCATGTAGGGATACGCTTTCGAATTTACACAAGTTTACAGTTGTCTAAACGATGACTAATCATCATTGGGAAGCAAATGGAAATGGAACAGTGAAAGAAACGAAATCATCACTGAATGCTTTGTAGTTTCTTGATGACTGTTTCATGTTTTTTCTTTGAAACAATGTTGTTTCGTGATTTGCTTCGTCACTGAATGCTTTGTAGTCTCCTTTACAAGTTAGAAAGCTTTGTAGTGCTACCAGCAAGAAGTATTTTGCTTATCCAACCAACCAACCAATCATACTGGGATGAGAAGCCTATATCAGAAACTTACGAATCTGGACAGTCAATCGCCTGATTCAGTCCTGATGTCATAAAAGTGCTTGAAGAAATTTTAGTTATCATTCAATATACTTCAAATGCAATGCAAGACAGATTCAAATCTGAACACCTTTCCTAGTACAGGCTCTACATTTCTTTCAGTCCCATACAACAAAAGGATCAAAGAGAAAAAGCTGCGGATAATGTCCACATCACATCAAACTTTGAAAAGCTCAGCTCCAACAGAATCATAACTTAACCTCAACATCCACACCTGCAGGGAGCTGGAGTTGCATCAATGAATCAATTGTTTGGGCAGTTGGATACATGATATCAATCAGCCGCTGATGTGTCCGGATCTCAAAAATGGAACCGTGAGTCCTTGTGCACGTGAGGAGAGTTAAGCACACAATAGACTCTCCGCTTAGTGGGCAGAGGAACAGGACCCATGGTCTTTGCGTTGGTTGTTTTGGCAGCTTCAATTATCTTCTTGCAGGAGTCCTCTATCAACGGCACCCAGTAGGACCGCAGCTTGATTCTGATCTTCTGCTTGGGTGCGAGCTGAGAACATATAACATTCATAAAAGATGTTGTTACTCATAGAGAGATGAGCAACTTCTGCATGCAAACTGGACATTGAAGATATAAAAACATGCGGTTGATTTAGAGCAAGGATCATATAATATTTAAATATGTTTCCAATATGAAAAAGAAACCTTATAAAACTTCAATTCCCTCTACAACAGACATGCTTATGTTTTCCCACAAAATGCAGTCAACAAATGGTTGGCAGGAGTCAGGACATCTTAATGCCATCAAGTTAGTTAAGCTCAATTTCTGAAGGCAAGTGTATGCATTTGCCCTGTATATTATAAAAAAAAGGGGCCAAATATAGTAATATTTCTGAAAATATAAATGTTCAACTAAAATTAATCTACAAACAATACTGGCAGAAAAAGAATATTGGGACAAAAAGGTATGTCATGGCTGCGTTTGTTTCCACCTACCCTCATCTAGATTTAATAAATTTCAGTACAATTGCAGCTAGTTCAAGCTGATGAGATGCATATCTATGATTAGCTCTTTCAATAATATGCAATTCATGGTTGCCTATATACTTATCAAACTCTAGAGCATCGTCAGATGGCACAACATCATCATTAGCACCATGTACTGTCAACACCCTGCAGTTTGGGTCAATAGACAAGCATGCAGAGTGCATATCAGACTTTCTTTGGTCACGCGGTAGATGATAATCGTCCTACTTTGTCAACCACATCAATGAAACCACGCTGATTAATCTTTTCCATGTAATCATTTCCAAAACGATCTCCAATTCCACGTTCCAGCTTAAACCTTCCAGACAGGTTGATAACTTTAGATACATCGTGATACATGGATGCATAGAGGATGACCACATTTCCTCCCTTACTATGGCCAGCAATAGCATGGGTCTCACGCTTGTGTTTTTGAAATGTAGTATCACATCACGTAAATCGTCCACTTCTTTAGAGTAGTTGCCATATTCAAAAGTACCTTCACTCTCTCCATTGCCAGAAAAATCAAAACGAAATATGCTGATGTTTTCTGATGTCAATGCATCAGCAAGACTTAACAGGGTTTTACTATCCTTTGATGACCTAAATCCGTGGCACAACACAACAAGGCCCTTAGATCCAGCTTCGTGCAAAACACCAACAAGTTTCTCTCCGTATCTGTTTATTATCACTATTTTCTCTTGTGATATATTTAAAGAATCACTATGAGAGGAGCCCAACTGTGAAAAGGGCCTTGCAACAATTTCTTTTTCCAGTAGTTCCATACAACAACTGCACACAAATATTCACGATGGACATGCTTAACAAGCAGAAACATGAAGCAGCAAAGTAAGCAACTAAACATACAATTGTAAGGACTAAGGAGTAGCCTCAATGGCAGATTATACAGTGTTAGCTCTGTTCTATTTTAGTACTCCCTCCATTCCAAATTGTAAGTCGTTTTGGCTTTTCTAGGTGCATAGATTTTGCTATGCATCTAGGCATATACTATGTCTAGATACATAACAAAAATGATTTACAATTTGGAACATGATCTTCAAAAACACACCCTCGTTCTTTTTTCCGAATTGACCATTTCCATGTAAGAGAAGTAAATAAGTTTATGCAAGTATAAAAACATCTATTTTAGAATGGAGGAAGCCACTCCAACTCCAACAGTTAAACACAAACCACACAGTTAGATATTGCTAACTGTTCAGGGGAACACTTTGGTTACATAAGTGGGGCAATTACAGTTACAGCGAGGTGGTAACATCAACGAATGCATCCTCCATGTTTGCGAGCACATGAGAAAAAGCCGCTATGTATTTCTTTGCTTCCTTTGTATGGCCAAACAATACTAGGCTTGAGTCATGACTCATGAGTCAGCCACGTTTTATTAATTAATTTTGTGTAATAATTGGTCTGATTCCTTGGTCACAAGAGATGAAGCTGGATTTTCCTTTTATCTAAGAAAAGAGTTAGATATTGCTATACATATGTTTGTCTGTAAAAATATTTTATGCAATTGTACTTATTACACAAAACTCGCATGCCTATGACAGCTTGCATATCTAGGATAGAATATATACTTGTATTCAGTACAGCCGTAGCAATGGTGGTACATGCATAGACGAATAGTGTATATCCTTCTCCCTTTATCTTGATTCAATGAGAGTTCCTATTTTCCCTATTACAAATTAATTAGGGGACTTCAAGCACTTAGAGCAAAGGAGGCGCCCTGTGTCCTAAGTTGCTCTATTGTTTATTGAATGAAAGAGCACGATGTGCAATTTACAAATAAAATATGCAATATTATGCAGCAATAAAAGAGAAACAATATATAGTAATAGTAATAAGTTTCCACTTTTCATTTGATCATAACAAATTATATGGTAATAATAAGTTTCCACTGTTCATTCGATCATGGAAACAACAATATTAGAAGAAAAGATTCAGTAACATAATCTGGGAACTTTTAGCTATTAGGAAAGGTACCTGCTCCCCATCATCTCCAATCGACGATGGCAACGGAATTCCCGTTCCCTCCCCTTCCTGAAAGAAAGCACATGAGTAACAATTTTAGTGCAATCCCCAGAGCCCATGCGGAATTCCTGGAACCGCAAATACCAATATCAACGTACTGGTGGCGCGTCGGGGATGCTGTCGTCAGAGAGGGTCTCTGCGGGCGGTGCCGCGGCGGCCCGGGAGCGGAGGGACACGCCGCGGAGGGAGGACGGGAAGGAGAGAACCGTGTTTGCGTTGCCGCGATGGAGGAAAAGGAGGGGAAGTGTGGAGGAGGAGGAGGTGGAGGTGGGGACGGCCATGGCGAGGGGAGGGAGAGGGAGGGGAAGAGCTCTCCCTGGATAAGGAAGGAGAAGTAGCCTTTTTTTTTTTTTGAGCAAAGTAGCCCGTTTGCCCTGCCGCGGTTTGGAAGCTTCGCTATAGAAGGCCTGTGATGCTGGGTGCGGAGCGGGCCTGCAGTTCCACGTGGGCCGGGGCGAGCTGAGCTGGAGCGCTGGCGGGCCGAGGGAGACGAGCTAGGCTGGGGCGCTAGCAGGCCTGCTGAGGGATTGGTCAAGGGGCCAGCTGGGCTGCGGGATTGGAGGAAAGGAGAAGGATTTCCTTTTATTATTTGCTAACTTGATTTGACATTAAAAAGGGAAGAAGAAAAGGTATTTCCCCTCTTGGTACTATATAAAAAATTTGATATGGAGCCAAAATATATTGAGAGGAACTCATCGGGGAGTTGGAAGGGATTGAGAGGAGGTCGAAATGGATGTGAGAAGGGACTCAAAAATATTTGCCAAGAATTCGAAAAGGAGATCTCAGAAAATAAAAGGAATATATTGAACAATGAATTTGGGATGGGATAACTGCAAATGAACTTTACAAACTACCCTCAGCACAAGTACGAAGCACCGAGATAAAAGTGCACCATCACAGGAGTATATCAATGACTATTCCGTCCCCCACAATTTCCTGAGCAAAATTGTCAACAATCTGAACATCGCACAACGTTATCCATGCTTGTAAAATCCAATCAAACTGCGAAAAAGCCAAGTATACTGAACAGTGTTCATCAGCAGACAGCAAGTTAAATCGTTCCAGAACAAATCAGAAGCTAAACCAATCAATCAGATATAACTGTTTCCAACACATCAGGTGTTTCGGTGTTGAGATGCCGGTGCTACAATTGCAGTTATATCCAACAGCATGTCAAGATGACGATACAGACCATGCCCAAGAGCTGAATCTACTTCTTGGGCAGGGCCATTCAGTCATACCTCTATGGCTAAACATATGCTCCTTTGCTACAGTTGAGTGGAGCAGAGATGGTCATTTACGCTCTGTTGACTAGATTGCAATTAGCCTATACAAACTGCAAAGATATGACAAAGAATTTTAAAACCTATTCCTGCTGCGAGATCAGGGATGCAGGTAGCTACAAGATGCACCCTTTCTCCCACACTTGCGAATATACATTAGCCCCTAGTTTGCCCCTTTGAAGTTGATCTTGATGACCCACCTCTGCCAAATCTATCAGACCTACTCCTAGATTGATTTGAACTAAGTAGCCAAGATTCATTGATTTGGGAGTACCTGCCACGGCGATCATGACTCAGTTGGCTGCCCCGATTAGCATTATCAGGAGGGTTCAAGCCCTTGTTTCCAATGGCCTCTCCTGAAATAGAAACACTGGAATTGGTGGTTTCCTGCTTCTTCGATTCTTCCAAACAGCTTTTACTCGAGGGCTCTGCTTTTCATTGCTATACATGCTGAGATTCTGACAAGTACTCCATGTAGTATCCCAGTCTAAGCTCTGATTGGTTGATGCTTGAGAACCTAAAACTCTGGAGTTCTCATGTACTGATGATGTTGACATACCATTTGGTATTGATGGGACCTAAAGTAGTGAAAAACACAATGTCATATGAAAACTATACAGGAAATAAATGACTTTAAAAATATTGCAACACCATTACCTGCTCAGACAGCATCCAATCTGCAATAGCACTCAAGTTTGCCTGGTTCACATTTTCCTCAATCATTGATCCTCTTTGAAAAAATCACTATTAACATGGGTCACAGCCACCTCGTTGATAATATCATAAGTTCCAATACCTGGTGGAGAGAAACAAATGATTCAATAATAGAATTAATGAAGAGTTGGGGAAGTGCTAATCATCGACATGCTGACTAACCAGATGAAGGTTGGAGCATAGGTCTTGGTGAAAGCAATGACCACATATCATTGATTGAATCTTGAATACCCCATAGTGCAGAATCAACAGCATCACCTTGGTAGTAACTAGGTTCACCCCAAGGAGATAATGGGATAGGGCTGTATTGTGATTCTTCCTCGGCTGAAGCAGCTAGGAAATCCTCTATTGATCCTGGCATGTACGGTTCCACCCCTTTCTTCCATTAACGATTCCAATACATCTGACACATCTATCGACTCAGCACCACGGAAGGATCAATTAACAAATTCTCTCTTGTCGCAACAATAGATTCACTCTCACAAATTTGTTCTTTTGAATAATTTCTTCACCTTCAAAATCTGATTTCCTGTCACCTAATTCCCCAGTAGGAGCACCAGACTTTGGTGGTACAAAATTTTCAGGTGCTGCAGATGCTAACCCAGAGCTGTCCACAACAGGTTCCTTAAACTCAGGCCTAGGCGTTTCACTAGAAAATTCACGCTCTAGGATATCAGGAGATGGTACAAGGAAAACCTTGGATAGAGGAGATTGAGTAATCGAACCATTTGATGGGTTTGCTTCAAGTATTCTTTTCTCAATCAAGATCTCCTCCGTCATGCATATGTCAGAAGCAGATGCAGAAGTAGAAGTTAGATTTTGAGGCACTATTGATGTTAACCCTGAGTCATCCATGAGAGGCTGCTCACCCTCAGGTCTTGGACCAGTATGTTCACCAGAAGATGAAGCAAAAACGCTAGACTGAGGCTGCTGATTAAGTGAAGCATCTGATGCATCTGCTTCAAGTGTTCTTTTTCTTATTCAAGATCTCCATCTTGCATGTATCAGAGGCAACTGCAGAACTTGTCAGTAAATTTTCAGGTGCTGCTGGTGTTAACACTAAGTTTTCTACGAGAGGTTCCTTACTGCCAGACCTTGAGTTGGGCTAGGACATTCACACTCAATATCTTGATCATTGGAAGATACAGTGAAAAATGTGACAACGGGGAGGCTGATTAAGTGAAGCATTTGATGCATCCACTTCAGTTGGTCTTTGCTGATTCACAGACTCCTCCATTTTGCATGTAACAGAAGCAGAAGATGTGCCTACAATTTCAGGCGCCGCTGATGTAAATACTGAGTTGTCCATAAGAGGTTCAGACCTTGGAGCTGGGCTAGGACATTCATGCTCAATGTCTTGATTATCAGAAGATACAGTGAAAATGTGAGGAGGCTGATTAAGTGAAGCATTTGTTGCATCCGCTTCAAGTGCTTTTTGCTGATTCACAAACACCACCGTTTTGCATGTATCAGAGGCAGAAGTTGTCACTAGCATTTCAGGCGCCGCAGATGTTAATACTGAGTCATCCGCAAGAGGTTCCTTACTGTCAGATTTTGGAGTTGGGCTAGGACATTCACGCTGAATATCTTGATTATCAGAAGATACAGGAAAAATGTGAGAATGAGGATGATGATTAAGTGGAACATTTGATCCATCTGCTTCAAGTGCCTTTTGCTGATTCACTGACTCCTCCATTTTGCATGTATCAGAGGCTGCAGAGGCTGTCGTTAGAATTTCAGGTGCTGCTGATGTTAACACTGAGTTGTTCACAAGAAGTTCCTTAGTGTCAGATCCTGAGTTAGACCTGGTTCACGCTCAACATCTTGATTTTCAGCAGATACTGGGAAAATGTGAGAATGAGATTGATTAAGTGGAACATTTGTTGCATCTGCTTCAAGTGTTTTTCCTGATTCACAAACTCCATTTTGCTTGTATCAGAGGCTGATGCAGAAGTTGTTGCTGAGTTGTTCACAAGAGGTTCCTTACTGTCAGGATTTGGAGTTGGACCTGGACATTCACGCTCTATATCTTGATTGTCAGAAGGTACAGGGAAAATGTGGGGATGAGGAAGTTGACAAAGTGGAGTATTTGATGCATCCGCTTCAAGTGTTTTTGGCTGATTCACTAACTCCATTTTGCATGTATCAGAATCATGGGCAGAAGTTGTCTTTAGATTTTCAGGAGCAGCTGATGTTGAAAGTAAACTGTCCCCAGCAGGAATCTTATTCTCAGACCCTGGGGTTGAATAGGGGAATTCATGTTTCATATCTTCATTATTAGGAGAAGATACAGGAGAAACCTTAGATTGAGGAGAATGACTATCTGAAGAATTGATGCAACAGCCCCAATTACTTGTTGCTGACTCACGACCTCCTCCATCTTGCATGCATCTGAACCAGGCAAATTCTTAGTAATATTTTCAGGTGATGCTGGTGTTAATCCTGAGTTGTCAACTGCAATGTCCTTATTCTCAGATCTTGGAACTGGACTAGGAACCTCACGGTCAATATCTTGGTTATTATCAGGAGAGGATACCGGGAAAATCTTTGATTCGGGAGACTGGTTAACTGAAGCATTAGATGTATCCGCCTCAAGTGTTCTTTGCTGATTCATGATATCCTCCATCTTGCACATGTCGGAAGCAGATGCTGAAGGAGCTGATTGTGGACTGCAGATTGGAACTCTTTCTGCATGACTCAGCATGCCAGATGGTGAACTAGAACCTCTGTCTTCAATAGGGGTTGCTGGAGCACAGCTCTTAGGCTTTGCAGAAGCAATAGACGAATGAAGTTCATCGAGAAAGCTTGGATTAGCTGTTGAACTTAAGCAAGAGCCTTCATGTTGACTTGAAGCTGTCCTTGACTCAGCCGGACTCCAAGCAAACAAAGGACTGGAGACATCTTTCCCGATACGTTGAGTAGGTAGATTTTTTCGATAGATCCCGCCTTGAATTCATCAGATCTTTAGCAGGTCCTATTTCTGAACTATTTTTAGATTCATGTTGACTTTGTGACCAGGAAACGTGCTGATTCTGATGAGATTCCACATTACCACGTCCACCACAACTCATATGTGCCACGGTAGGACTCCGTGGGGCTCCACTGCTGTGATGGTTGTTTGATTCACCAGAGCATCCCTGTATTCCATCATGGTTCAAGTCTGTGTGCCCATATGAACTTCCAGGAGAATGAATGAAAACAGAATGCTTATTCTGGCAGTGTGCTTGGCTGTTCACGGTACAAGCATCCTTCAGTGGAACCGAACTAGTTGACAGCGACAAGCTATCATCTGGAGAGTACACACTTTGCCTTTCTGGAACAGAATACTTATTATACTGAACAGTTATTCCAGAAGAACTAACCACGCTATGACCAACAGGGGAGAAAGCATTGGTCTGATCCACACTAGGGCTGTTCCTTGTATGTCCAGTGCCAACCAGTGTTGCCTTGCTACTTGTACGTGATGCAGCCTGTGTGAAATCTTTCTGCTGTTTTGAAAGCACTTCAGTCAATAGCAATGATCTCTCTTCACTCTCAAATGTAAGCCATACTCTCAGATCACGTGGGAAGTAACTTGTCCACTTTGATAGTTGCAAAAGAGTAAATGGACCTTGAACATTCCCAGAAGGATCCTTGTAGTGCCAGACCTTCTCCGGCTCTGTGTCATTTGACATTGTTACTCCAGAAAATGAAAGTGATCCAGCTTCATATATAGTTCTGTTTGCTGTACTGTTCTCCAAACTTTTTACCCCTGATTCACAAATTGTACTCTCTGTGGACAAGCTTTTTTTGGATGGCGGCTAGAATCATGAGGGTGGTTTTGCTTAGTGCTAAGATATTTTGATATTCTTCGTGATATGGTTGTATCTGGTCTTGTCCGATTTACCAACTTTGCAACTGCATATAATAAACAAGTAAATGCTCAAACACTACACTTAATTGACGCTTAGACTCAGAAATGTGATTTATTTTAATCAGTTGATGCTTATCGCAACATAAATTCAAATGTACTGCATTGCAACTTTGCAGGAAAATTATAGTGCAGAAACTTAAACTAGATGGATATTTTTTAGAATATACTGCAACAAAAACATGAAACTATGCTACAGTTGCAAGATTTATTCGATGCAAGAGAAATAGTTACATTCTAATATTTATTAATCAACATGCAACTTGAAGCATTAACATTACAGCCAAGATATATACCAGTTCTTTTGTCATCTGTTTCTTCAGCAGACTCATAATAGGGATCCATATGTGAGTCGACATGCACATCCAGAACTTCATTAATCCTACGAAGTTCTTTCCCTCAGAATTGTCGAAAGCTGCAGCTTTTTCTACATATTCTCTAAGTGTATGATACAGTCAAGGATCACACAATAATGAAGCAGTACAAGTAGTAGCCTATAGTTCTATAACAAAAATAAAGCTGTACTTGATTATCATAAATATTCACAAATCCTGAGCAGAGAGTTACGAGTTATTAGAAGCAAGCCTCTCTAGCATTAAAAAGAACTATGGTGAAGCTATGACAAGAAAAATGGGAGCTGCCCTAAGTTAAATAAAATTATAAATGAAGCATATCCAATTTTGGGAAGGGCCGAATAAGAATCCACAAATCAAGAAATGGCAATTCAGTCAATGAAAAACATTATAAGTGATAATAAAGGCATCAAACATCATAATATAGTCAATAGGATATTGTTTTCTGCGCCCAGTTTCGCTTTTGCACGGTCACGAAGATGCCCAAGCCTCTGCTTTTCATTTTCAAACCACTGTAAACATTATAAATACCAGCAAGTCAAGTTTGAGATCTTTTCAAAGAAAAAAAACGATCATTGAATGCATGTCGAGTTGTCCTTACATCTTTCACTCTTACAGATTGCAATATCATGGCTTTCTCTAGGATATCCCCCTGCATTAATAATACAAAAAAAAAACACAAGTCAAACCTACACATATCTGATGGGCCAAAACAAAATTAGGTCACGAGCATTCAGTCCCATGAAGCAGTACCACTTTTAGTCTGCTAATTACACCACACTTCATGCTTTGCCTTAAACGTTTGCACTCCTCCTACACAAGCAAATGTAAGCATCAAAAAAGAGGTAAAACTGAAACCCAATGTAACTAAGAGTACTGCCTCTAACTTGTAGGGAAGAACTAGGGCCTGTTTGGGACGGCGGGTGAAAAAATCACACAGCGTATAAAGCGAGAAGCTCGAGGGGCTCGCTTCTGCGTTTTCCATCAGCGCCAGTTCAAATCCCGCGATTCCTGGTTGCCGGCATCCAGTGAACGCATCGTATTACGCGAGACATTCAGCAGGTGTAAATCACTTTTTTTCACGTTATAAGCGGCGTAGTCGCGGTTCCAAACAGGGCCCTAGAATTTGATCATACTCTCCCTTGGGTTAAAAGGTACGACCATAAATACCAAGCATTCAACAACCCAAACTAGACAACAAAATCAGGTAAGGACTACTAAAAATGCTACCTTTGGGAGCTAAACATCAGACAGGATAGTAAGCAAAAGATGTTAACCTCTGTAAAATCATGATTAGATATTGTATCCATTGTAATAATCTCCTTTTTGTTTAAATTCAATATTTCAAGTGCAAAATTTGTCATTTTCTTTCCAATGTTATACTTTTCGGAACCTTGTGTGTTCCTGCAAAAAGAAAAAATAAAAAAAAATGCAAAAAAGAATTAGCTCACCGTTAAAACAAACTATAAGAATAAATTTAATAAATTACTTTTTACTAGAACGATATATATCTTGTTTCTGGCACACATCAGAAATTTTTATCCTCACAAAACCATCAAGAATTTTGTCTGAGAATTTGGCATCATCAATTAAATCCTCCATCAGGCTGCGCCTCATGTAAATTAAATTTATATTATGCATGTCAATTGCTGCATAATCATCAAGATTAACCTGTGTGTCTCTTTCCATCTTTCTATGGATCCTTCTCCTCTTATCAGGAGAAAATTTTTGCAGACATGTCATTGTATCCATTGGTATCTACATGAGCTGAATTGAGATTGATAGTCACTTGGCTACTATCAGAAACTGTTGAAGTCTCATTCATAAGAAAATGCATTTCCAAAAGCTTTAACATCTCAAAGTGAGCAACTTCGTGCTTTCCTGAACAAGCGGTGAAGTCTCGAGTCACAAATAATTTGGCTTTTCCTCTTAGGATTGCGAAGGTCATTCTTCTTGATATAATCAAGCAGAAGAGTCTGAACATCAAATTGAGAAATGAAAGATTGATCGCCATTTCGCATGTGTCCTATAAACTCAATAGCTCTGGTGATGCCCATTTCATGTTTGGTGACAAGGGCACTGGTTCATTTGGTACTTTTGTGTCTACTGGCAAGGGTATCCGTCCATTTGGTACTTTTTGTGTCTACCGGTTCATTTGGCACTTCCGTGGGAACGTTCTCAGTATTTCTAGTTGGAAGCTCGACCTTTTTTTGCAGCAGTACTACAATCTTTATTTACCTTTCGGCGTTTTTGACCCTTTTTCCTTGAATTAGTTCTCCTTCGTTTTCTTGAGGAGCAGTCAGAACCAGCATCATCATCATCATTAGCGTCATACAGGTCATCAGATGACTCCTCTTTTTCTTTCCTAGCAGAAGTGCTAGGAACATTCCATCTGTTCTTGGCAGTAGTAAGTTCTTCCAATGTTAATGAAAGCTTCCCTTTCAGATCTAACCAATATAGCTTGAAAAGGTACTCCCAGCTGAGTATGTCATCAAAATCAACCTGAAATAGGCGAATAACATGAAAAAGAAAGGGTCAATTGAGCATGTAGGGCAGTGCATCATTAATATCTGAAATATTTAGTTTCCTCAAAGTATGGACCATATGAGGTTCGGGTGCTAAGCAGGACAGTGTGGGCAAGATAGGCAAAGAATAAATATTGATCTCTCAGAGAGCAGGAGCGAGTGAATGACCAACTTGCTAAAAGGCTCGTAGGCAAATAACACAACACCAAGTTGAACTGAAACATGCTGATGACGTTTACCTTTGTTGCACTTTCATCTTTGGATTCTATCAAAAGTATAGTCCCATAACATGTGTCGCAGAAGCCCTTTGTCCCCTGACACTGAAGAATTTACCCTGCTTGATGCATACTTTGCAGAGGGAGTATGTACATGTGTAGCACATGTAGTGCACTGCCTTTTCACAGCTGCTGCATATGTGCCAGCCTGGTGTACAAAATGACAAGAAACACACAACGGTTAAGTAGGTTTATGATTTCAAGATTAAACATCGCATTAATAATACATACTCCATCTTGTACTACCAAAAATCCAAATAAGCTGAGCTTCATTACAGAACTACAATCAGTTATCATCACACCCTTACAAACACGAACATGATACACCTCAAAAAACAAGAACATCTTGGTTTTGTACATTTGCCTCAAAAAAAGAGGAAAAAGTTAGACAATCACTGAATCACAATCCCAAGAACTGAACATAACCACGCAAAGAGCCTACACAAACACCTCCAGGGGAAAAAAAAAAAAAAGGAATTCTTCAATCATAAAGGATAGATAGTTGAGCATTCATACCAAAGATACTAGGTTAATGAATCCAATCACATGTGTAAATGCAAAGAAGCACGCAAAAGGTGTTGTAATCATATTGCCCATAGCATGACACGTGACCAGTGTCGCTAGGAAAGTGGTAATGCGATGCCACGTTCCTTGTCCTGGGATTGTGTAAACCATCTCACCCCTGGCCTTGGCAAAACCTTCCTCAAGTAGCGTACCATGTTCCTCAACCCCCAGTCGACTTGGGGAATTCAGTTACTGCGCCGCGTGACTGTCCCACACCACACGTGAAATATTCTACTTTCCCTTGGGATCTGTCTTCTTAGCTATCAGTTATCACATACCATGTTAGCTATTCACATTCCTAGAATCCAAGCGCAGGAATGTACCAAGCGGTAACCCCACTCAAAGTAAACAAGGGAATAGTGAATACAAACTCGTGATAATGAGCTATCTAATTTGTAGAGGCAGGATTATTGTCTCAATATCGGGAACCCAAGTCCGTTAGCATTGTCCGAGAAGCTAGTGACACATGAGTCATGTGGAAAGCGTGCATGAACTCATGATACGAGCCATCTTAGTGGTAGAGGCAAGTTTAATGTCTCAATATCGGGAACCTAAGTCCATTAGCATTGTCAGAGAAGCTAGCGACACACGAGCCACGTGGAAAGCATGCACAAACTCATGATACGAGCCATCTGATTGGTAGAGGCAAGTTTAATGTCTCAATATAGCTAGCGGCACACGAGTCCGTGGGAAAGCGTGCACGAACTCATGATAGGGGTTATCTGATTCGCAGAGGCAGGATTGTTGTCTCACTATCGGGGAACCTAAGTCCGTTAGCATTGTCCGAGAAGCTAGCGACACATGAGTCACGTGGAAAGCGTGCACGAACTCATGATCTGAGAGCCCTCTGAGTGGTAGAGGCAAGTTTAATGTCTCTATATCGGGAACCTAAGTTCGCTAAGCGTTGTCAGAGAAGCTAGAGACACACGAGCCACGTGGAAAGCATGCACGAACTCATGATACGGGCCATCTGATTGGTAGAGGCAAGTTTAATGTCTCAATATCGCTAGCGGCACACGAGTCCGATGGAAAGCGTGCACGAACTCATGATAGGGGTTATCTGATTGGTAGAGGCAGGATTGTTGTCTCACTATCGGGAACCTAAGTCCGTTAGCATTGTCGGAGAAGCTAGAGACACACGAGCCACGTGGAAAGCGTGCACGAACTCATGATACAAGCCATCTGATTGGTAGAGGCAGGATTCTTGTCTCGATATCGGGAACCTAAGTCGGTTAGCATTGTCCGAGAAGCTAGTGACACACGAGTGCATCTCTAAATCAGCTGAAAAACAGCATTGTTTGCAAGTGTATGAAACCGTCCAGCAACCAATCTTGGCTTCACACAATTGCTAGGAAAAAGGAAAACATATGTGGGCAAATATAACCAGTAACACATGCATGATTCCTAATTTTGGGTATTAGAATTCCGCAGCAAGAAAGGCAAAATAATCCCAGCCTGGCACAACAGGTTTAAGCAGTGGATGAATGAAACGGGCTTACCGCAGTTCCACTTGCTCCTGGACTGGAAGAATGCCTCATCACGCTTGATGCACGCCGGATGGTAGACCTTGGGGCAACCCCTGAGCAAGAAACAGAGACGACGAAGCAGGCGGGTGAATCCCCAATCCGAATCCGAATTTTATAACAAGAAGAAGAAGCAGCAGAAAATTCCAGCGCGAGGCAACACGTGCGGGGTAGAGAGCCCGCCTCGGAGACGCGTCCCGCAGTCAACACGGAGGGAGGAAGGAGCGCTGCACGGGCACCTACCTCCGATCGCAGACGACGAGGTTGCCGCCGTCGAAGCAGATGAAGCAGACTACCTCCTCCTCGTCCTCCCTCCCTCCTCCTGGGGGCTCGCGCCGCCGCCGCCGGTACCACCGCGCCGTCCTTCTTCCTGGGCGGCCTCCCCGCTTCCGCGTCTGCCCGAGCGTCAGCGGAGGCGGCGGGGGCGGGAGCGGGGATGGGGAGGTGCCGCCGCGTCCCCGATGATCGAGCTGAGGAAGTGCGGATCGTCCGTCCCCGCAGCTGGTGTCGGGTCCGGAGGCGGCGGCAGCGGGAGTCGGAGCTCGGGCGGCCAGTCTGCCTCCGCGGTGGCCGGGGACCCATCGGGCGCGGCGGCCTCCATGGATCGGTAGGGTTTAGGTCGTCGCCGCGGCCGTGGAGCGAGCTGTCGTCGTCGACGACGGGGAGGGATGGAGGGAGGGACGCCGCCGGATTGTTCCTCGTCTCCCGCCGCTGCGGCGGTCTCGTCTAATCCCACCGCTGGAGGCTGCCTGCCGCTGCTGGGCTCTCGCGTCGCGTGCGATGAGTACCCACCCGTGAGCCTCCCTCGCTCCTACTGCCCCCTGTCCCCTCCCTCCCTGTGGGCGCGACGAGGAGGGAGAGAGAGAAGGCAGAAAGCGAGCTGCTGCTGTGCTGCCTGCCTGCCTGGCTGCCTCTCTCTCTCCCCTTCCCTCCTGGAATTGGAAATGGAACGGAACGGACGGAATAATTAGCGGGGTAGATAGGGGTCTCTGGGCATAAAGACGACGATCCGGCAGAGGTGCGGTCGGCGTCAGCCTGCCGTCCGTCCGTCCGTCCGCTTTTGGACTTGGGGCGGTGGCGGTGGGAGCGCACGCGACTACGCGACCGCGATCGGCAGAATTTCCGTCCAGCGGGGCGGAAGCGGACACGCGGTGACGTTGACACGACCACGCGGGGATGGATTTCCCGGTTGGGTCCCTGGGGATCCGGGGATTTTCGTTCGGGCGTCCGAGTGGTTAGGTGCGGTTAATAAAGACGTGGAACGGGGACGGTGGAGGGAGGCGAGGCGAAGACTACCTGCTAGGCTAGTCCGTCCTGCACGCTGCACGCCGCACGCCACCACGCACGCCGCCACTCGCCGGCCACGGACTGGACTGGGTGCGGCCCCTTTGTGTGTTGCTTGTGGGCTTTTGGACCGCCCGGCCGCGTGGTTCGCTAGAGACTCCGTGTCCGTCCGTCCGTCCAGACGCCGGATAGGATACTCGTGCCACCGTTGCTTTGACTGACTCGGTCGGCTGCAAATGCAACTTGGAAGGGACAGCAGGCACCCCCGCCCTCGGCCGCCACCATTCAGTCCACCGCCACCACCAAGCACCAAAGCCGTCGTCCTCCTCCGGCCAGGAGATGCAGATTCCTCCTCCGCGCAGTCCGTCCGTCCGTCACTGCCGTGTCCAGTACTAAGCGTGGACCAGACTAGTATACTACTCCGGGGAGGCACGACAAGTGCTGACTGCTCGGAATCGGAGACGCATATTTGTCGGCCCCTCGCTTTTCTTCCGTCCCTCCCGCGGGTTACACATGGGTTGGGCGCCACGCCTGCCTTTCCTTTTTTTGGGAGGCGCCGCGTGCATAGCATAGCATTTTTCTGTCTCTCTTTCAACTGCCGCTCGGGCGGGCTCGGGTTCGGGTTGGGGCCAGCGCGGCCGGTCAAAGAACACACACGGTCGACGATGCTGCGCGGCAGACTACTGCAGGGCAGGCACTGAAGATCAGCCACCAAAATGACAAATAGGTGCCTCTCATGGTCACGGCTGCTAGCGTTAGCGCGGCCATCCCGATCCCGGTGAGCAGTTGCAGCGCCAAGATCGATTGCGTGGACGCTGGCACCTTGCTCGCCCGCCACTCCTGTCCCGCACAAAAGGACTAATTTCACGTACACAGGGTACGCTCTCGTCGCCCTCTCGTGACAGGCAGAAAACAACGACCTTAACGCCGACTGAATGCGTCCTTTATTTATTGCTACCAAAAGTTACCCCCTCCGTCCCATGTAGTATGTCCACTTTTGACTTTTTAAAGTATCGTGTTTGTCAATCCGTTTTATTCAAATTATTTTTGACAAATTCGTTTGACTTTTTCAACCCTAAATTTGAAAGATTCGGTCTTGTTCAAAAAAATTTTATGTAAAATATCACTTTTTTGTCGTGTCATGCTTTATTATCAAATGTTCTTTAGAATGACTTAAATTTAACTGTTTTATATACAATTTTTAAATTAAACGAAATGGTCAAACGTGAGATCAAAAAAATCAAACGAATTATAATTTAAAACGGAGGAGAGCGGGCCGAAGAAGAAAATGCATGGGCGTCCCATCGCCTGTGGAACAGCAGCGCCTCGATGGCGTGGACGCTGGTGCGGTGCTTGCACCGATTGTTGTCTCCGGGACGATCTATCGTCGCCCTCCGATCATGACAGGAAACGCCGATTGCATGCGTGCGTCCTCCCAAGCGAGTGACGTCCTCATGAGTCATGACAGCAGCGCAGCGGGGGGCGAGCGCGTGGCGGTGGCGCGCGCCACAGCCGCGATCGTCGTCGTTATCGGAGGCAGGCGCAACCAGCAAACCGCAGCCCCGCGCAGCGCTGCATGTGTTCCTTGCATTCTCAAAGGATCGCATTCGCAGGTGAGGCCAACACAAGGCCGAGCGTAGCGTATCGACAAGGAATTAACCGGCCGGCGAGCGAGCAGCTACTGGCCATCTCCCGGCGACAGCGACGCCAACCGGCCGGCCGTTAACCTGGCGATATCGACGTATCGTTGCTGTCAATTGTCATGTCACATAGCCTAACTAGCTAGCTACTAGTAGATGATATGGGATGGATATGGATCGATAGCTCTCGTAGCTTAGCTAGCTATATAGGCTGGATATGGATCGATCACTCAGGGCTATATAGTAGGTATCACTCAGGGTGTGTTGTGCACCCACGGCTTTGCGTTGCTCGATCTCGTTGTTTTGTTTCTTTTGGTGATGTGATTTACCACAGTTGGGGAATTGGGATTTGGATGCAGCAATTACTTACTCCAGCCACTTCCTTCATCCAGCTAGTAGAGTACTCCCTCCGTCTCAAAATAAACGACGCGTTTTAAACTTCCCGGTAAAACATCTCCGGCAATTATATATTAAAATAGGATTAATATTTATATTACATAATTAGTATCATTGGAAAGATCTTTTGATCTTTTTTAACAAATTTATTTGGAGATTTAAATCTTCTACGTATTTTCTACAAATCGAGTGAACTTCATAAGACGAAAAACCCAAAACGTCGTTTATTTTGGGACGGATGGATTACGTGTTGCCATCCTCGCTTAATTACGTACCGTACAAGTACGCATCATCGATCACGTGTCGTGTTATCGTGTATAAGACGAAGGCCTTGTGTGCAGTAGCAACTCGACACTGGGATCTTAGAAAGGTACTAGACCCGAGCTACTAAGGACAAAGTAAAGTACGCTTTCCTAATCGAACAAGGCCGGCAATTCAAGTTGTGTGCAATTGGGCCTTGCTTCGAACCTTGGAATAATTAAGGCCCAGGTCTTTTCAAAAGCAGAAATAATAAATTAGTTAGTTCAACGACTTTATCTCCAGCAAGTGTTGTTCACACCATAGATCGGTTGTCTAGCGCTATTGTTATCGTACAAAGTACGCACCACCATGTGTCTGTCGTGTATAACGCGGAACACAGGTGTGCAGTAACGATTCGTCTGTTGGTTTTCGAGAGGTACAAGACGGAGGCACCAAGGACAAAACGTATGATGCTTTCCTAATCCAAGCACGAAAAATCTTTCCCTCCATCTGAGATAGAGAGTGAGAGGCCATTGCTGGGAACGATGGGAAGATTTCATGGTGCAGGATGTCATACGCTGCTTGAAGGAACTGCTGTCGTCATATATACCTCATCAAATTATTGATGGGTTTAAAAGATCATGCCTTGTGAAGTTTTTGTGGCGGAGGTCTCTTTGCCTCTTCCCCAATGGATAGGAGGAGGGGTTGACATTTCATACAGTTGCTTATGTTGTTTGTTGATGTTGTCAGTGGTTTCTTGTTGGCAGAGTTGTCTTAGTCATAGTTATTTTGTCATTTGTTTTGCCTAATCTGATCTTCATTATTCTGCAGAGCTTCTATTGCCCTTTCCATTTCAAAAAAAAAAAAAAATTGGTGAGGGTAAAAAGTGCCCAACATTGTGTGTGCAATTGGGCCTTAGGGACCATGGATCAAGGCCCAGGCACAATCACGCTGTAGCTCGATGTGCATCGATCAGACAGCTCCGTGTATTGTTTCTCCTTGTTTTTTTTAGAGAGAGAGAGAATTCCGTGTATTTCGCTTTTAGAAAACATACAAGTACTGCAGCCAGAAATTGCAGACCCCAAGCGTGGGCTTTCATCGTCAGCAAAAGGAAAACCAATACGGTGTGTAGATCGTCGTGCAACGCGCAGCGGCCATGCTGAGATCGCAAAAAACATGCGAACCATACATAATGCTCCAACACCACCTAGTAGAAGCCCATGCATGTTTCGTAGTTGCCCTGAACTGGGAACTCCATAGAGACTGCATGCGCCGGTGCCAGCAGGAGTGAAGAAAAACAAAAGCAGTCCAAGAGATCGGAGCTATGGAAAACATAAAACATGCACAAAACAAAACCTCTATTCATTTCTTTTCCCTATTCCGATCTTATTGGTACAAATCGTAATGCAATGGCACTAAAGGTAACTTTACAATCGGCATGGTGGAAAAACCTAGCACCTTATATTAACACACAAAACTACCGGTTGTCCACCACCAGACCTGGTCAATACATGTTATACAAATGGGCCAAAAGGGGATGATAATGAGAAACAACAAATTACGCTTACACAATATGGCAACTGCTCGTCTGCTCATGGAGGGAAGGGGCCCCTTGAAACCGCCCAAAAGAATCTAAGCTCTTTATCGGTTTAGAATCCAGCTGAAGACTACTCCGCCAGCCCTTTCGTTGCTCCACGTGTTGTCTTGGCAGCAAGATGCTTGTGGAGATGTTAGACCCTCGTATTAAACAACTGTCATGTATATCAAAACACTATTGCTTTGGTTTTTTACTTCTCATAGCAATCCAGCAAGCATGGCACCAGGGTCATTGTATGTGGCAGGTGCTGCAGTGGGCAACTGTGGCTGGAGGACCGCTGTACGAGGTGGGGCAGCCTGAACCCTTGGGATATCAATCAAATGTTCCTTGATGAACTCTTTCAACCTGTTTACCAAAAACTTTCGATCAAATTTTGCATTCACATTAGCAATAAGCCATGATAATTTTAAAGAAAAGTAGCAAGACTATACTCGAATGTCAAATATTGGTCGCCGAGGCAACTGTAAGCCGCAGTTGGGTCCTGTCTTGTGGATCTGTTTCAACTCTTATCTGCAAAGAGTCAAAAGATAAGCAGCCAAGTGTTATATCTCCCTAAAGGGATACAAAAAACAGTTTGCGAGCAAGACTGCGTGTACAGCTGCTTATGTTAGTTTGCAAGTCACAAAAGATAGCTGGGTGCAAGTTACTACCACTTCGAGTGACATGAATTGAAGTTTTGCCTAAAATTAGTACAGCAGTAGCATAATTGTTTTACACAGTGGTGGCACAATACAAAACCAATGGCAACTATCAAAACCATAATTGATGAGGTGACACAAACCTATTATTTGCTGTTTGCATAGTTTTTGCTAATCTAGATCCAACTTGACAGTCACCCTAATGGGTTGCTGTTCAGTGATGGAAATGAACCTTAAAGAAAAAAATTGGATTGGACCAGCGTGTATTCTAAAGTCTAAACAAGGTTGATTTCATATTCTAATAACTGAATTGTGCTTGTCAGTGACAAGTTGCTCTAAGAGCTAAACAGTAACATATCCAATATTTAGTGGAAATATCACCAAGCACAGATGCATTCAGTAGCCGTAAAAATTCATCACAGGGTTCATTTCTTAGCCATGGCACAGCTAAGAATACAAACAGCAGTAAATAATCATGCTTACCAGACAAAGCATGGCACGTGTTGCTTCAGAAAAGAATGTTGTGCATGCAACCAGATTGTTCGGGTTGGTATCCTAAAAAGAGCAAGAATGTCCAACTGTTTGAAAAACAAAAATGGCTCAAAATGGAGAGACAAATATCAAACTACATACAAGTCCAGGAGCGACCCGCCAAGTGAAGGCTCATGAAAAGATTAGCCATCTCAGAAAGAGGCATTGGTTTCACACCTTTAACCTGTGCACATGAAAATATGGCCATTAGAAAGATTGCTCAAATATTCATTATGAGAACCTTTCAGTTTCTACATCATTCAGAAGACAAGTCACCACTCCCACCATGTTGCCCCTTCCTATCCTCAACAATACAATTGAGGCCTTACCACTTCTTGAACCTTCAGCTTAATGAACAGTCAGCGCTTTCCACTGGGGAAAAACTCTTCAGGGGTAAGAGTTATAGGCTGCAAAAATTTATTCAATACAACAGGGAGTCGAAGTTTGGCATCCACCTGCATAAGCAAAACAAGGACAGCATTGTTACCTGGTGACAATAACAGGTGAATAAACATTCAGACACTCAGGGACAAAAATATGATAGTAGAAGAATCACCAGTGAAGTTCCAAAAGTATACGAGAAATCTAGAACCGCGACATCTTTACTTGCACGGAGATTTGCAATCTCAAGTGGAACTTGGACCTACAGAAAATAACCAAGGAATTGAAGTACGACATGAAAGAAAACTAAAAAGGTGCAAAAGCATTATACTGCATCACCAGTACCTGCGCTCTTGGAGGAATAGTATCAGGAACTGACGAAAGTTCCATTTTCAAATGACTAGGAGGCAAAATCAGTGCCCGTACTGACGTAAGGGCTGAGGTATTTTTGTTACCCAGGAAAAGAACAAGACGGCCATGATGGGCACGCCACTCCGCTTTCAAACCAATCTAGACACAAGGTATAGTAGGAAAAAGAAGATGCATGTCTTTAGTGAGGATAAAAACATACAGTTATGTGAAGTGATGCAACACAATCAATTTATGCAAACCTGAATGTGAGGATCCTCGTACAGCACTCCACTATCTTTTGTGCACAATATATGAAACTTTTCCTCAACGTTGACAGTTGGCTGTGTAAAGCAGAATTCATTTCACAGGTGTCAGAAGAGAACATGCCCCTATAAAAAACAATTTTTACCAGCACAATAGTTTGACTGCCATACAGCCTGATGAAGGAAATAAGAGTACACATACCTGAACTGAGTTGGACGGATCATCAAGGGTGGCAAGTGCCATGTCACCAACTGGACTTTGATTAGCATTCAATCCTTGCGCAGGATTTTGCTCTATTGCAGGAGGACCCTCTATCGCAAGAGGACCCAAAAGATCTGCCAGGAGGTCTGCGGGAGAAGTAGACTGGGATGTAGAGGGAGGTTCAGCTTTTAATCTCATTGTTGATTTCAGTAATGTCTGTGTCCCTGCTCTCCACTTCGACAGGAGTTCCATTTTCTTTGGGAGTTTCAACAGGAGTCTTAGGAGCTTCTTCATAAATTACTCCACTCTCCTGAGTGTCAGAAACAGTTTGGCTAGGCATCTTCACAAGAGTGAGATGATTAGCTGGTGGTGCAGATCCATTTGCAGGGGGTGATCAGCTACTTACTAGAGCACTGGAAGTTTGTTGCTGACTTCGTAGCTTTATAGCACTTTGCTCTGCTGTGTCAATTTCAGCATCTTCAGCCTTCTTCAACAGTGCAGACTAGATTTGGCAAATAACCCACAGTAAGAAAAAAAAATCACTCTCAATGGAGTAAATTGACCAAGAGAGTAGTGTATCCTATCAATGGAGTTACCTCGCGTTCAGGGAATTTCGGCATTTCAGCCAACACATCTGCCAAAGCAGGGCCTTTCCTGCTTAGTTCAAAATATTCAACTGCTCTCTGCTGTATTTCAACATCAATATAGCTCTCGCACCTGGAATATAATGTAAAGAAAGAGTAACAAAAGTTTAGTAACACATAAAGTGGTATATCACTAAAGCTTGAGCTTGAAGAATCATTTGTTACTTTTAAATATTGTGAGGATCTGTTGCTGCAGTCCAACATCAGGAGGTTGAGTGTGCATTAATATCTTGGCATAGGTTGACAGAAGAATAGCTACAGTACTTGTCCTGATGAATGGATAGTGCATGCATTAGAACATGATAGAAAATGACACTGAAGTTGCTCAAGTATGAGTTTTCACAACTTACGATACTGTCGGAAGTTTATCATTTATAATAGCAAACAATTCCTTAGGGCTACAGCCAGGTCTCCGGGCCAAAAGATGGCCATACTCCCCAAGAAGGTAGGCACTCACCTGTATAGTTGTGAAAGAAGGATAATGTAATGCAAGAAAGAAAGTACGTAGGCACAAATAGGACAGTACTCAATGCCCAGGCAGATTCCATTCTCTTCTTGTAAACAAATAAAAGACACAATAAAGGTTCTAACTTAATCAATGGGCAATTTCATGTAACAGAATATGTATTCAACATAAAGGTAAAATTATCATACTAAGGATTGTATATCATGTTTCAATGACAATTAATACTCCCCTCCGTTCCAATTGGCTTTTCTAGACATAATGTATATCTAAGTACATGGCAAAAGGTATGAATCCAGAAAAGCCAAAACGTCTTATAATTTGGAATGGAGGGAGTATCATCCAGTAGCTCCGTTAATTCAGTCTTCATAAAACCACAATTTCAGCTGATAAAAAATACCTTGACCATCGCCTCATGTAAAGCAGGCTTGTCCAGATATTCTCTCGCTTTAGCTGCAGCGTATGACTGGTAAAATTGCCAAAAAAAAAAAAAAAGAACCATAAATTCACTAAACAAAGTTAGAGATGATTTTGTTCAGCTAGATATATATATCTATATATATATATATGCAAACCTGTAGATCTTAAGTTGTTCGTGACAAATTGTACCACTCGATACCATATATCGTCACTAACAAAATCTCCAGCCTTGTCAATAAGCTGAAGAATAACATCAACATACCTACACAAATACAAGTCAGATACAACAAAAACTTATGGTGAAGAAATTGCAAAAATTAAAATGTGCATATAACTAACAACACAATTTGCTACAGTTGTTAAATCCAAAAACGAGATCCAATCTAGGAGGAACTAGGTGTTTTTTTTTTTAAAGATAAATAAGCACCCAAATTCAGTCCAAGAGAGGACTTGAACCCCGGAGGTTGGGTGCATAAACACAATTAAATACCAGGTTGAGCACAACTATAGCATTCCTCTTTAAAAAATTTACATCTAGAAAGATGTGCAAGCAATAAAAGCATCAAACAGTTACTGGTTTCAAAAAAAATCATTCCTTATCAAGGTTATTATCATATAATTAGGCAAAGCACAGTTATAACATGTAACTTCATGGTTGCAATTGTCACATATGTCCTACAGATGCCAAATTTGCAACAATAGTAACTGGAAAACTGGCAGATCCTGTGATCAAAATCTTACCACAATAGTTCTGGAGCAAATTTTTCTGCAAGAATAGCTGCCTTCAGAGACAACTCTTCACGCATTGCAAATTCAGCTGTATTAAGGTACTGTGAGGTAAGAGAAGAGGATTCAGTCTTAGAAAGTAGGAAAGACACAAATAAACAATAGTACAGTGCGCACTGTGCAGGACACTGAAGATTAATTACCTGCAACAACTCCTCAACAATTTCCTTTGCGTTTGTAACATCACACATGCCATATAATAAATCAAGTGCCCTCCGTCTAATGCTGCAATACAATAACATGAAGTTGCAGCAAAGTTGAATGTGGTATAGTTTATTGAAAAGAAAAACAGAATCCACAGACAGGCAAAGAGCTAATACAAATTACATCCTGCACAAGTGAAAATTTAAACACTGTTTATTCTTAGTTCCTCTTCTTTCTCCCAATGTGCCACAAACCCATCAAATAGTTAGTTGTGGGAATCATGGGGTTCTTTTTACTTGATTTTTGGTGAGTGAGTTAAAAGAGACAGACCTACCTCTGTAAGAAAACACATTAAGTAATGTATATTATTTATCTATAGACATGGTTTGTAATACACAAGCCCGACCCATGCATTTTCATGGATATCTAATCTACTAGACTTTTAACATGAAAAGTAGATCATTTGAGAGTGGGTTCGCTGTGATTGTTTTCAAGTGATCTGCCACTGGTTTTCCTGAGGAGTCCAATGGCTGCTTCTTTTCTACACTACCTGGGAACTTTCTTCTTTTTTCTACACTACCTGTTCACCCTTACTAACATGTAACATGATACAATCCAAAGTCGCTCCCCAATGCAAGAGATTGTGAGTAACTTCAGAGATTCTAAGACAATTACAATATGAATATGATGAATGATTGAATGGGGCACTTTACACATAAACCTGAATGACTGGACCCACTACCATCATTAAAAAAAAACAATAAAACTGCATTTCAGCTAGTATTTGTGACTCGTTGATTTCATTTTATCCCAACCCAACTTGATTCAGACTAAAAAGGTTTTGCTGTTGTATTTGGAAAAGTGTGGAGTTGATGTAGAAGCCACCCTAGATAATTCAGAATATCATATCATCCATTGGGAAAGAGTCTGGATTTCATGTTATACCATTCAATTCTTTTGAAAAGTATAGAAAATTACAGACCGAAGATAGTCAAACCTGATATCTGGATCCTTCAAAGATGTGATGATCTGAGCCTGGTGCCTTTTAATGATATCCTGCACATCTGTTACTAACAGCATCCTAGTCATGTTTTCCTGAAAGATGGATTGATTACTGTTTCAATATGGTAAATTTACACTTACACAACTTGATGTGGAAGCAAGACTGCCAGCAAAAGGCATTAATCAAGTTACATATTAGCAAGAAATGCAATTACCAGACCGAGGTACCGAATGTTTGGCTCCCCGACTGCAATAAACTTCCCAAGAAGAGCCACACACTGTGACATCATCTCCTTTTCAGCATCCAGATGCATGACCTATATGGAGTATTATACATGCAAACAGACTTCATTAAAAAGATAAGATACTAAACTGTTATTTTGTGTAACATGACTTAATGGATAAAAGGAATTTGCAAAACAATTTTTTAAAACTTTTGGAGAAAAGGAAAATGCAAGGTCAAACATGTGGGGGGGGGGTAATCGCTAAAGTCAGTGCAAACTCACCAGAGCAAGAGCTTCAAAAGAACAGCATGTGAAGCATTGTTCTTGTTAACATTTTTACAACATCAGTACCCATCAAAATGCGCTGTAAAACCTGAAGGATGATAATAATATCATTATAGTCCACACATTTTTGTACAGGTGCAGTAGAAAAGTTTAAAGAAAAGCCAGTACCTCAAACAAAGCCCGTCTTGCGTTGGGATCTTCAATGGTAGGGAAGTACTGAAGAGCTCTCATTGTCTTAACCTGTGAAAATAAAACTTTATCCTTAGTTACGGGGACCATTTCCATCCAATGTGTATGCATGTTTTCCTTCAACACACCAACATAGAACCAAACATGTAAAATAATTCAACTCCGTAAAGAAAGACTCTATAATATCAAACGATCTGCGCCGCTGCCATGGCCAATGCACTACCTAAGTCTACTATGAAGAAAAAAAATATTCAATCTCCCTAACGACAAAAAGAAACAGGCATCCTAACAATAGGAACTCCACATGTTTAGTTTCAGTAATTAAGGCATGTGGTAAGCTTCAAAAAAAACTATCCCTGCATCACAACTTACCTAAGTAGCTTTAGAGTGACTCTTATGGAAGGTTTATTTAGCAACCATATAGTCATGACTAATTGCTTGTGTTGCTATTTAAATACCTCCAAACGCAGCCTAACTGGAGTTACTGGTCAAGTTTAATAGAAGGTAACAACCTAATGGCCACTAATTAAATACAGATCTGACCTAACTTTACTAATAAATAAGCTGAATGAATGGGTGATAGCATGAAAGGGGAGTACCTGAAGCCAAGGAGATGGAATTCCATAGTATGTGTACTCTTGAATATCTTGATTTCTTGCTAACCTCTCCAATATTCTTACACATTTTGAAGACAATTCCAATATGCTTCGCATTGTTGGATACTAGTGAAACAAAAAAGACTCATGACTGATGTTAGCACACCTAGATCACGTTCATCTAGAAGTTGTGCCATTCGATCAGCCCTGATATACAGAATTCAATCAGCCTATTAATTAAGTAGAGTATAATATAATGTAAAACTTCCATATTGTATAATGTTAGTACCAGCCATCAATATTCACAACATCAGGGTTCTTCCTATAAAGCCGCAGAAGGCATAGAGCAGCCTTCTTTCTGACAACAGGACGGCAACTGCTTGAAATCTGACATAAAAATGTTTTTATTAATTTCATCATACAGAAAACGATGAAAGGGAGACATTAGCAATAGAACATTCGCTACAAGAAGTTTCTGGACATCTGGGGCTAGTGACTCAGAAAATTCTTTCCCACCAATGTTACCTACCTGAAAAATATTTCAATAAAAGATGACACAGGAGACAGTGAAAAGGTGTAATTGCATGGGAGAATAATATAAGAGCTAGACTACAAATCTTAGAGCTGGTGAAATAGACTAAATTCAGTGTTGACATGTGGTAGAGGTAGCAAGCGTGCAATATCATATGTCATAAACTAACTATTATGAAGCTCAAGCCACAGAAACCAAAAAAAAAAAAAAAACAACAAAAAAGGGTAACAAACATAAGGCGCACAAGTTACAGAAAAAAAAAAAAATTAACATAAAAATGCCTAAAATATAGTAAAAGTTCTTAACAGCATGCTCTACAAATTTGACAGTGCTTTCAAGTTTGAGCTGTTTATTTTCCTTAGTAGTGTTTGTACCAATTTTATGTCCTTAACAGCTTATTTTCCTTAATAGTGTTTGTACCAAGTTTAAAATGTGGCGTCAGTGTCTGTGTGAGGTGTTGTTTGGCACTTGCCCTTTTACCCTCTACTTTATATGAAAAAAGATAGTTTTAATATGACAAAAGTGCTTTTTCTAAGTCAAATTTATGTGATAGTTAGAAAAAAGATATGACCAAGTCCCCAGATAAAACAGAGAATGACAAGACAGGATGGCATACCATTGTCAATGCTAAGCACTGGAAAGTCTCATTTCGTCCGATTATGTCATTCCTTACTGTATTTATTACCATTCTTAAGAAATCATTATTCTCATTCAGTAAGCAAGATGTCACAATATACCCGACCTGCAGCATGCATTAAAGGATAGCATTTAGTAAACAGATACACTAAGAAAGTAAGAAACCTTGATTATTCTACATCAAATTTAAGAATACCATTTGAGCAAAACTGCTATGACAAAGAATATTAAAACTGAATGCCATACCTGCTTCTCAGGATACTTTGGTGCAGATATCAACGAGACAGTTTCCAAATGCCCAAAATCAACATCATAACCCAGCATATAAATATAAAGCATTTTCCATACATATTTTTCTTCTCATATGGTGATAAGCCCTGCAAGATAAGAAATCACATGGTTTAGCATTGGTTGCAAACTAGTGCCCACGGTCTGGGGGTTCAGGAACATTAAGGGTAGGGCTACAACTGCATGATATAACAAAATTACTTCAAGGGAAAGCAGGTCCTTGGTGATCAAAGTTTTTCTTCGATGGAAATGGTTATCTTTGGCACTCTACTTCTACACAAGGTTAACAAGAACTTCCTGCCATGGCCCACATAGTTTTGATGCATTGGCAAAAACATAAGTACACTCCTCGACAGGAAAAGTAGTTACCAGATTTGTCGTTTTTATGGGGCAGTTTGCATGCGTTGATGAGATTGATATCCCCACATGATTAATGTTGTATAGCACAGTGTGTGGTGATATTTTATTTTAGTGCAGAACTACATTGATCCCTAGTGCAGGTCCATGAATTTAAGAACATCTATATTTGGCAAGTATATCAGCAGTTTCGTTTCATATGTCTAAAATTTAGTATTTGTGCAAACATCAAATGCCAAGCATGTCATGGAGCATTGTTATTGGACTATTAGTAACAAAACTCACAACAAACATTCAGATTCCGTAATCCCACAGTTAGAACACATCTCTCTTTTCGTGAACAAGTTTCAAATAACACTTAACTAGAGAAAATGAGGGGCAAAGCAATGGATAAGAAACCTTAGTGAGTCTGAAAAAAAAAACAGAGGGCGAGAACTATTGATGCTAAATCAACATAAGATGCTGCAAAAACTGGAGAGGGTCAAAGAAAATCAGCTAGCTGTTTGACCCTGGGGTTCAAAGGTGCACTATAGCAATGCCAAAAGCCCACTATCTATAACTTCCAAGAGGATCCAAATCTACCAGTTGCAGCGTGAGTTGATCATTTCATAGTTGCAAGCTGTTTCCAGATAAGCTCAAACAACCAAAGGCTGAAATGGTTGAGCTCGAACATAAGTCATTCGGAATGATCAGCGTGGCAAAACGCTGTTGCAACCATTTCACGATTAAGACTTAAGAGACAGGATTGCCCGCCCTTGCAGCCTCATGAGACCGAAACAGTATAGTTCAGCATAATCCTGTCGGACAGGAAACAAGTTTGAAACTAGGACAGCTCGAAATGACGCTGGGGAGCTTCCTGTCCCAAACACACCACTAAACAGTAAGCACCAAATCGGCTCCGTGCAGTTCCTGAATTCTCGTCTAGCTAGACAGCTAGAGCAAAAATCCCGAGCGCTCTACGCCTCAATTACGCAAATGCGTTGGCAACTAGCAACCAGCATCAAACAAAAGTCTCAGCGGAGAGGGAGGGAGCAAGCGTGTGACCTTCTCGTTTTTGAAGCGCGTGCGGATGTTGCCGAGCTCCTTGTCGACGCGGAGGCGCTCCTGCTCCTTGTTGTGGCAGTTGCGTATGTCGCTGATGAAGACCGAGAGCCCCCGCATCCCCGAGAGCGCCATCTCCTCCTGCTACGGCCGCCGCCGCAGCCGCCGCCGCCTCTAGAGAAACTCCAGATCCGCGTGTCGCCACGCGAGATCTGGCGCCCGGATCGGGGAGCAAAACCCTACGGGTCGCCGGAATGGATCGGAGCCTCC
Source organism: Hyparrhenia diplandra (assembly GCA_015847255.1). Taxonomy (NCBI): domain Eukaryota; kingdom Viridiplantae; phylum Streptophyta; class Magnoliopsida; order Poales; family Poaceae; genus Hyparrhenia; species Hyparrhenia diplandra. The sequence goes on along the minus strand of JADLZK010008854.1, from coordinate 91,258 downwards.
GCGCGCGGAGGCGACGCCGGGTCGCCGGGAGGAGGAAGCTGTTTTGATTCGTCCGCGGCGGTCGTCGTAGGTGGGCGGGGGCTGGGGAGGAGGTGCGCGGCTGATCTGCCTGCCTGTCTGCCCCGCCGGTGTGTGTCTGCGTGTGCTGGATTGGGGACGCTTTTCCGCTCGTTTCTGGAAGGTTTATTATTGCGTCTGCCTGCCAAGGAAGAGGAAAAAAATTGGCGTGACTGGGTTGAAGTTTAAACTCGTCCACGACCAGCAGGCCCCGGATGGCTGCTTGCTTCTCGGGCTCCAGCCGCCCTGGGAGTGACACGCAACACGGGCAAGCAAGAACATGGGCATAGAGAGAAATTTTCTAGAAATGCAGTTGCAAATAGAAGACATATAGAACTAGAAGACATAGAAATTTTAAATAAATGATTATTTGCATATGTCGTAGGAAAATATAGAATTTTAATTAAGAGTTTTAAGTGGAAGCTAATTTTATAGTTTTTCACCAAAACGGGAGTAAATAAAAAATCTACACCAACTCCGTTGGTGTGAAGAAAAAAAGGCATCAACAGCAGTAATTTCTATAGAAATCCTAATCCTATGTCTTTTCTCTGTTTTTTTTTCCTGTGAACGAAATGGTCCTTCACCTCTCCATCTAGATAGAGATTTAGGGGTTGACCTTCATCTCCTGCTTCAAGTGGCCTGATGGTTTATTTTGGAGCTATCAAAAGTTCTAATTCGCGTCGGTTAAGTTCTTTCATTTTCATATGCTCATTTAAGTATTATACATATACTCCTTAAATCCAGAAAAACCAACTCCTCGAGTTGTCTTAAATCAATTTTCTCTTATATTCGCCTTCTTAGTCTTCTTCTAAATTCTCATATTCTTCTGAGTCATCTTTAGAGCTCTCATATTCTTCTTTTTGAGTCAACTTTTTTTTTTTTTTTATACCTAGTTAAGTTTACCAAAAACACATACATTTATGTTACTGAATGAGTGTATTATGAAAATATAATTTATGATATATTTAATGATATAAATTTTATTTTTCTCTATAAATGCAGTCAAATTTAAAAAAGAATTGTAAAAATCAAATAAATCAGCCGCTTATTAAATCGGGCCGAACAAGTTACAGACGCAGCACACAAGTAGCTATGAATATGGAGTGAGCGATTATGGTTTCAAACACCAGGTGGCCTGGATGGTTTACTCGGAAGCTATCAAAAGTTCTAATGATTCGGGTCGGTTCAGTTGTTTCATTTTCATATGCTCGTTTAAGTATTACATATACTCCTTCCATCTAGAAATAAACCAATTCCTCGAGTTGTCTTAAATCACCATTTTTTATATCTAGTTAAGTTTATTAAAAACACATATATTTGTGTTACTAAATGACTATATTATGAAAATATAATTTATGATGTATCTAATGATATTAATTTAATGTTATAAATTTTGTGTTTTTCTCTGTACATTTTTAAAAAAGTGTAAAAATCATTCAAGATCTCGTTCCGATGATGCCACACGCAGGGGGTGCATGCCCGTGCTACACCACAGCCCAGGGGCGCCATCACCCTCCTATGGCGCAGTGCATTGAGTCGGGCGCCGCTAGGGCTCGCCAACACGTTGGCAGCCACCGCAAGCAGGCCCGCGGACAGCCGTTGCAAAACCTGTCCGTGTGGTGATGGAGAGGGAGACAGAGAGATCGATGGGGTGAGAGAGAGGAGGAAGCCGGATGAGATTTTTGTTTCTCTAGATCCGGGCGGAGCCGAGAAGCTAAAGAGGAGAGAAACGGGCAAAGAAAAATGAGAAGCGTAACGAGGAGCCACTTCGGGCAAAATCCGCTTCAAGCAACTCGCCACCTGATTGAGGATCCGACGGCCACGAATTTTGGGAGACGTGGTCTTTTCTTCCGTTGGAAGCCGCGACATTTACCTAGTAGTAGGGGACAAAAAGAATTCGCTTAGACGTTGTCGGGGCCATGTCCCGCTCGCCGCTACAGTGGGGGTCGGGGGTGAAGGAATCTCCCCCACCGCCGCTTCTCTCGCACGCCGTGAACGGACGGATCGGGCCGGTCTCTTCTCCCCATCTATAAACCGAGCAAAACCCTCCTAAAACCCCAATCAACACACATTGGCTTCCGCGAGAGGAAGGAGGAGCACCGCAAATAAGAAGGAGCACCGCTTGGCCGACATCTGGCCGCGCTTCTCCTCGGAAGTGTTTACTTTCTGGTATCTAGTGCTTGTCGCCGTATGAAATGCTGGTCTTTTGCTTGATCTTGCCACAAAGGCTTGCCGCCGTGCAAAATGCTTGGTCTTTTTGCTCGATCTTGCCACGGTCTCGCATCAAAGGCCCGGGATTGTGCGAAATGCTGGCCTTTTGCTCGATCTTGCCACGATCGCGTCGGAAGGAGGCGAGGAGTTGGTTTGGGGACTGGGTCGTGGCTCGGGAAGAGTTGCCTCATTCTGTGGAGGAGCCCGGGCGGCTGGGCCGGGGTTGCCGAGCGGCGACGCAGTCCGCACTCTTATGAGGACGCTGCAATCTGTATCCCTTACCTCGGTAAGGGTCTTAGTAGCTTCTTGCTACTAATATTAATGCATGTTTGTTGTAAAAAAAATCTGGTTTTTATTATCGGTCGAATTATATAAACGGTCTTTAAAGTGAACTGGATGATTTATTAGTTTTTTTATTTACCAATTGGACTGCGGTCCGGTCCTTAATAACTATATGTGTTGGTGCCGTAGAGGTCGTGCCGATGCAACAAAAAAACACGTAAAAATGCTAGCCATCCAACCATGACACACCTGAGTAAGCCCGAAGCGCATGCTAATCCTGAGTAGTACAGTTTTTTTTTTTTTTTTGACAACCCTGAGTAGTACAGTATTATTCCACTAACAAGACTGTACGTACTGGCGTGGCGTAGTGTAAACCAGTGGCTGTTACTTACACAAGTCAACTGTTACAATAGATTATTTTTTCCAAAAAAAAAAAAAAAAAAGAGAAAAGCAATAGACTTGGTAGAATTCAACCACTTAAACATACATGGAACAAGAAATAAATATGCAAGGTACACTCATTAGACTTCACTTCAAATTCTAAACGAAATCCAGACCCATCTGGCCATACAATAGATACTACGGCTGTTTGCTAGCTTACAATAGATACCACGACTACGGCACCACAATTCAACTATTGATTGTATAATAAAGGAAAAAGTCTACATCACCCCCTCAACTATGGGTGGGTAAATACATAACCCCCCTATGAAGCCTACATATCAATTTCCATCGAACTTTCAAAAACGGTCAAATTATAAAGCAGTTTTGAAAAATCATAGTAAATTACGTAAAAATCGTAAAATGAAAATAAATTGTGTTAGACTCTAAATGAGTAGATCTACACAATGAACATATAATATGGTATGCTTTAGTTCATTTTTTTTTGCTGAGCTTTAAATTTCTGTTTTTCCTCATAGCTGTAAAAAAAAATGTACTAAAGCATACCATATTATGTGTTCATTGTGTAGAACTACTCATTCGAGTCTAACACAATTTGAATTTTCATTTTACGATTTTTCTCGCGATTTACTATGATTTTTCAAAACTGCTTTTAACGACCTTGGAAAAAAAAGTTCAAAAAATGATATAGACCGCTTCATAGGAAGGGGTTATGTAGTCTATCACCCATAGTTGAGGGGGTGATGTAGACTTTTTCCATAAAGGGTGCCCCTTTATTTCACTTAGCTCACTCTTAGCTTATTTCTTATTCCCCTTAGGAGTAGATGCTGGTAGCAGTGTGGTACTAAGATCACTGTCGGCATTGTTGCTTCCTAACATCCGCAGAATATTTTCATCCTTAATATCACGGAACTTCCAGAAGAGTATAATCGCACCAAGCAACAAGAGAAGAGATAGCAGCCATGAATACCACGTGTTCATTGTCCTGTACATCGACACCACCGCGACACTGCTCGCCGCCAAAAAAAAAGCAGGGGTACATACTGCCCGTCCCAAAATAAACGACGTTTTTGCGTTTTCGTGCCACAAGTTTGACTCGATTTGTAGAAAATACGTAGAAGATTTAAATCTCCAAATAAATTTGTTAAAAAACTAGATCAAAAGATCTTTCCAATGATACTAATTATGTAATATAAATATTAATCCTATTTTAATATATAATTGCCGTGGGATGTTTTAAGGGAAAAACGCCGCTTATTTTGGGACGGAGGGAGTATGCTACAAGGGCAGAGACATCAACAAAAGATTAGTAGGCAGGCATGATAAATAATGTGTTAATTAGTTCCTCATCAGGAAACATAAATTGTACTCGTACTGTGTTAGAAATTATATTATATTATATCAACAATAACGAACAGCATGACATGCATGAGCCAAACATATATTGTATATTGGTGGGTTCAAATAAGATTAACTCATAGTCATAGGATGCTATTGCTATCACGCAGGCCCGAAGTAGCAGAAATCAAAATCAGGATGCTATTGCTTCCAGGCCCGAAGTCATTTTGGTATATAACTAGCAGAAATAGAAATCGAAATCTAAAGAGGAGCAAGTAAACACAAAATAACCGTAGGGCAGAGAATTCCTCACCAGTAAGCTACGTTACACGGATACGGATACGTGTATCGGATACAATACGTATCCGATACGCGGATACACTATTCTCCAAAAAACAAAGGACACGGGATACGCCTAAGATTTTTTTTAATAATATTAATAATAACATGATTTAATATAAAACATAGTTCACAAATTAAAATATCGCTTAAAGTCATCCATAAGTCGTTCACGTGGACACTATTCTTCTTCTTTTGCTGGTTATCAACTTCAATGGAGCACGATCATCACACGATGCCATCTACATGGTGAAATGTAAGTACATAACTATAACTACAAGGATCGTTGATTGCCGGAACTAAAGCTAGGGGCTAGAGGAGATCACCAGGACGGGAGGAGAGGGCTGCACCTGCTTGCATCCTTGCACAACCTGGCCGCCGAAAATCCAATCGCCGGATCGCCGTACTGTTGGACGCCGCCGGAACGCCATCGCCGCCAGGACGAGTCTAATGGAAGGAAGTGCGAGAGGCGAACGACATTGTAATACGAGGCGACACGCATATAATATGAGCGCAAGGCCGCCGCCTCCAATTTCAGGGAAGGCAAAGACGTCGTGTGGAAGAGTGGAATTTGAGCCATTTAGCTTCATGGGTGTAGGATCTCGATGGAAGCCTAGAGGGGGGGTGAATAGGCTTAACCCTTGAAAATCGACTGTTAAAACTTAAGCACACTGTCAAGACACACAGCGCGCGGCACTGCCGTAGGGAGTGGCACCGCCGCACAAAGCCGGCTGAAGGAGACAGAAAAACCGAAATGGACTTCTCTCTCGGCCGGTGGGCGCGGCAATCGCCGCTGCCCCTCGGCGGCGATCGCCGCCGGGGTCACTTCACAGAAGTGACCTCGAGGTGGATCTCGTGAGCTTGCACTTGCTTGATGATGATTCACCTAGGTTCCTCGCATACAAGTACCTCACAAAACACAAGCTAAACCCCGCGTAAACCTTGCCACAAAGTAGATCGGGTCAAGCCCTTTCTCACAAGACAAATATGCAACAAAAGTAATGAGACAAGGTGACACAAGGATTTGACCCGTGGTTCACCGCGCCACACGCCGGGCTACGCCCACGTTGTTGAGGTTGCCACACAAGGCTTAGCTTGCCCACCGGGCTTGCTTTTTCCCTCGCTCACAAGTCTAGGAGTTAACCCTAGAGATGTGGGGTAATGTATTGTCAGTAGATCGAGGTTACAAACCTCCCAAGGCTGCCACACGAAAGGGGCAAGCTCAAGGGCGACGCCTAGCCGCCTAGGAGCAAGCTCCAAGAGTAAAGAACCCTAGGGTTCCGCCAAACGTGAACCAAATGCTCTTTTGAGTGGGGAAGTCGAGATCCGGTCTCCAATCGAAGTTTGCAAAATGCTTCCCTCAAGAATCCCCGTGGGAAGTGAGAGATTGAGTGGGGAGCTCAAGGTGCTTCAATGGAGGTGAGAGAGAGCAAAAGGTGGTCTCCTGGCTGTTCTGGTCGGGAGGAAGAAGAAAGTGAGCCAGGTGACCGCTGGGGGAGGGGTAGAATGGGTATTTATACCCCACGAACCCAACGGTACGATTAAGTGTGGCACCGCCAAGATCGACACGCCATCATCGCCGCGTAGGGCGCGGCACTCGCCAAGACCATTGCGCAAGCATCGCCGCCACCAAAATGACAGCCAGGCGTGTGAAACACGGTGATTTGCTGGCCGGTCGCTTGGAGTTGTGTGTGGTGTCCGGATTTGATGTTTAGAGCACTTGGTCCACGTGATACCCGAGAATCCTATGATCCCTCTTAATAGTACGGCATTTCCTAAACTCAAGATTTCAAAATATAAAATGATTTAAATGCCTTGATCCGGAAACACCATCATCTAGCTTATTTGGTACCTTTGGACCTGTTCACCAACTCCATATTTTACTCCCTGGCATGTCATCTTCGTAAATCTCATTAGTCCCCTAATTCGGTGGTCATCAACGCCAAAACCCACTTAGAGCTTGATTGCACTTACAATCTCCCCTTTTTGGTGATTGATGACAACCAAATTAGAGCTTACATAAGATGTAAAGTCAAACTTAGATTACGAAGATCATGGATGTAGAGCCCTTTACCCAAATATGTAAGTGAGATTTGAATTCTCAATATTGACATGAAAAGTCAATTTTCACATATTTTAGGTGTAGTAAGGCCTCCCCCTAAATGTGTGTGGGAGATTTGAATTCTCATTTTGACATGGAAGTCAAATCACACATTTAGAAGTGGTGGAAGACCTCCCCCTACATCCATGATTGCTGTGGGGTGCTTAAATAGTGTCATACAAATATATCCGTGATGCATATGACAAGATAATGAACTAAAGCACAAGAATTATGTCTGCTCAGATGAAGTCTTGTGCGCTGCACGCCGGCCAGGTGCTTGTAATTGACCCTATCAAAGATAGACAAAGACAAATGTAAAACATCAAACCACAAAGATATGTGACATGATTAACAAACTAAACCAAAGAAGAAGATATATAGAACATGAGTTTAAGCAATCAAATGACTAAATCCGAGAAGTAACAAGTCATAGGTGGCATTATTACATAAAATAGAGTTTCTCTCAAACTCACACCTAACAAGCTACTCTCAAAAGATCTAAACTCAAGATCTCGCCGCCGCTCCATCCTCGAACCATCTCCGTATGCCGAAAAGTTTGACCCCCTCATTTCTTCTAATTTTCTCCCCTTTGGCGTCAAGCACCAAAAAGATCATAGAAAAGAGAAGAAGAAGAGTGGAGTCACTCATCACCGCCATCCCCACGCCGAAGAAGGTCCTCAACCTCCTCGAGATAGTAAAGACGGCCCGAAATGAATCGGCGAGTGGAGCGGCGAATGAGGAATCTGGCCGAGATGGATCCAAGCATCTCTCGACAAGTCCTGACCCCGAGCTACTAGTGGCCGAGAGCTCGGGAGATCGGTGTAATCGAGGTGGTCTAGGGATAGACGGAGGAACCGGGAGTCCTTGCTTCTCCCCGACACTCTTGAAGGCCTGCCTCACCTCCCCTCGCGAAGCTCATAGGTCCGGGCCGAGATGCATAAGAGCAATGCCCAAAGATAGCCTTGATCCACTTCCTCATCTTGGATCCGCACTTCCCGCCCTCCCCGGGCCTAGAGCTAGAGGGCTCCTCCAAGTCCTCTCTCCGCCACCGAGGTGCCTCTCCGCCGAGGGTCTTGCCCCCGCCACTAGTCTTCCCACCATCCAAGCCATGGGTCTTCTCTATGTTGTAGACCGTGTGGAAGCAGTCCTTGGGATAGATGTTCCCGAAACCCTCTCAATCATGAACATGATGTAAGGAGCATATGGCGTGGTTCCTCCTAGCATCATCCATAGCATTGGCTAGTCGTCTCCAAATGAACTTTCCAACATTGAAAGTTTTATCATTCCCCGAAATGAGCAAGTAAGTTCCTAGCATAGCCATTGATGTCGAAGTTGCTCCATCCTTTGGATCAATAGTGCACCTGCAGAGGTTGTTCATCACATAGAAGAAATCCTTCAACCCCTTCCTTCTCCCAAGGAGTGCGTGGATCGCCAAAGCAGCTTCGATGGCCTTGGCATCAATGGGGTCAATCTCATGTATGTCGCTGTACTCCCCGTGATCGCCTCAAAGCCAAGTATCCGACGAATGTGACAAAGTCCACTCAGTAGTGCCTCCCCGTCGTCATCCAAAGAATAGTGTCGATGGCCTGTCCAAAGAGTAGGTGGCGTGAAACCGACTAAGGATCTCTTCATTCCAATCATGCCTCAATGACATGATGTCCGCCACCAAACTTCTCACATGCTTCTATGGCCTCATCAAATGCATCCTCCTCCCTATCTCTCATCCTCTCAAAATCAATGTAGTGCATGGTAGTGATCTTGCTCTTGGTGGAGTGGAGAAGGACCGCCAAGTAGAAGTTGGAGTGAAAAAGTCGCCCAAAACCTCTCATCAATGCCTTCCCGCCGCTCTTCTCGCATAGACATTTATAGCTCTTGCATCCGCAACCTCCCTTTGCTTCTTCGTATAATAACTCACTACAGGAATTGGTGGGTCATTGACAGAGCAAATATCTCAAACACACCCTCAACCTCGCCGCATGTAGCCAAGTATCAAATACTAGAGGGTGGTCCGAGTGCCTTGTTCCCCCGCAGTACAATAGTGTACCCATACCGCCGCCGCCGCTCCTCTCGTGAGCCGAGCTGCACCACCGCCTCCTCGCCATGTTCAGATTCTTTTCTTCCTCGCCCCTTCTCGTCAATCACTTTGACCCTCTCGCTTTTCTTGCCATGGGGATCACTTCCGGGTCCATCTATGTCAAAGATAGGATTATGGTAAGAAATCGCTTTCGTAATAGTATGCATTGTCCAAACATATGTAGGAGAAAGATTAGAAAAGTGAAAATTGATGACAAGAGCAAGCCGTCCAGGGTGAAATCTCGGGTGCGCAGCATCGCCTGCTGAGGTAGGGCACAGCATCGCCATGCGCATGCACGGCACCTTTGCCCCCCCCTTGCTCAAATCATCAATCTCTACTTTTCAATACCTTTCTAACACATCTATCTCGACTCAATATACATGCCTATCACAATTTCATAATCCGTATCTTAAAACAAGAGAAATTTCCCATGGATTCAACATAGTTATGAACTCTAGTAAAATATTTCTTTGGTATTTCAAATCAACCAATTTCCCATCTTAATTTGATAAGTGCTCGGAAGCTTATGTTGTTTGAATCAAAAAGAAACCGTTAGGTTTCATGTTGGGGTCACCAACATCCTCATCCTCTAAATCACTTAAATAATTAAAACACGAAATTTATTGATTCCAAACCACCAAATCACTTTCCTAGTGTTCATACATCACTAGTCAACGCAAATCCAAGAGAAATTTCTACTCAATCCATAGATCGGGCAAAGAGTTCATGGTTAGGGTTAGGTTGTACCTCGTTGATTGAAGGGGAAAGGAGAGAAAACCGCCGGGGAGAAGGGAGCAGGGCCGGCCGGAGACGAAGAAGATGGCCGGCAGGGGCGGCGCGACGGCACCGCCGGCGCGCGCGGCAAATGGGCGGCGACGGCGCGGCGGCCCGGCAGGGCGGCGGCGCTTCTTCCTCACGCCTTTCGGGAAGAAGAAGTGGGCGCGTGGGGGGAGGAAGTCGGGCGGAGGAGAGGAGAAAACCGGTTGGGCCGGGGTAGAAAAGGAAAGAAGAAAGATTTGGCCCAAAACGGTTCGGACAGAGGCGGTCGGGCACCCTAGGCGCTGCACTCGCAGGGCCGCGGCTAAGCTGCTTTACGCTGCACCGGACCTGACACGCTGCATTGCCGCACTTGACACCGCCGTCCCCGCTATATATTGCCACTTTTGACTTATTTCTCCTCAAATTTGATCACGAGACACCAAAATTCATTGCCGGGACATATCATCAATACGTAACTATGGCATTGAATTTCGGATCGAATTTGAAATCTTTTGAAACACAATATGAAAGTTTTCACAAACTTTTCCTATGTCGATCTAGTGTCTCAAACAGTTGCATGTGTGCTTGAATTCAAACCAAGTTACGAGAATCGAGAATATTTAGCTCACTACGCAAAAGCACAAAACCTTGACTCATCGAGAGGCTTGGTGAAGATATCGGCTAGTTGCTTTTCGTGCTCACATGGCGAATTGCGATATCTCCTTTGAGTTCGTGGTCTCTCAAGAAGTGATGACGGATGTCTATGTGTTTTGTTCTAGAGTGTGCTACCGGGTTATTTGCGAGTTTGATGGCATTCTCGTTGTCACAAAGAAGAGGTATCTTTGTGAAATGACATCCGTAATCTTTTAAGGTTTGCTTCATCCAAAGTAGTTGAGCACAACATGCGCCGGCTGCAACATACTCGCCCTCTGCGGTGGGAAAGGGCTACACAATTTTGCTTCTTAGAGCTCCAAGACACTAAGGACCGTCCAAGGAATTGACATGTCCCCGAAGTGCTTTTTCTATCTACTTTGCAACCGCATATAGTCGAATCAAATAGCCAAGTAGATTGAACTTGGAACCCTTGGGATACCACAAGCCAAGGTTAGGAGTGTGTACTAAGTATCTCAAGATTCTCTTAACAGCCACATAGTGACATTCCTTTGGATTAGCTTGAAAACGAGCACACATACACACACTAAGCATTATGTCCGCCCTAGATGCACAAAGGTAAAGTAGGGATCCAATCATGGAGCGATATACCTTCATGTCCACTTTTTATATGGCTGAACCCTCCTCATCAAGATCAAGATGTCCATTGCTTGGCATTGGTGTTTTGATAGGCTTGGCCTTCACCATGTCAAACTTCTTTAGCATATCGTGGGTGTACTTTGTTTGGCTAATGAATGTCCCTTCCTCCATTTGCTTGACTTGAAACCCGAGGAAGTACTTCAGCTCACCCATCATGGACATCTCAAATCTCTTGGTCATTGTCCTACTAAATTGCTCAACATACACATTGTTAGTGCTACCAAATATTATGTCATCGACATATATTTGGCATACAAATAAATCATTGCTAACTTTGTGAGTGAAGAGAGTAGGGTCGGCTTTGCCTATCTCAAAGCCTTGTTTGAGCAAGAATTCCTTAAGGCATTCATACCATGCTCTAGGTGCTTGCTTAAGTCCATAGAGCGCCTTTATGGAGCTTGTAGACGTGGTTGGGAAACTTGGGGTCTTCAAAACCGGTGGTTGCTCAACATATACTTCCTCTTGTAGTGGACCATTGAGGAATGCACTTTTGACATCCATTTGGTATAGCTTGAAGTCATGATGGGCAGCGAAGGCTAGAAGAATGCGAATTGCTTCTAGTCTTGCCACCGGTGCATAGGTTTCATCAAAGTCCAAGCCCTCTACTTGAGTGAAGCCTTGAGCCACCAATCTTGCCTTGTTTCTTGTCACCAACCCATCTTCATCTTGCTTGTTGCGAAGACCCACTTGGTACCAATGATGTTAGTCTTGGGTCTTTCCACCAACTCCCAAACTTCATTTCTCTTGAAGTTGTTGAGCTCTTCTTGCATGGCCAACACCCAATCCGAATCCTTGAGAGCATCATCTACTTTCTCGCGGGTTCCAAAGAAGAAACAAATGAGAAATGTTGGCGTAAAGCGCCTAAATGAGATCGAAAGTGGTCACTCCCTTCGAAGACTCCCAAGGATGTTGTCAACGGATGATCCCGCTGGAACCGCTTGTCGTAGTCGTGGGTGATCAACGCCTTCAGCTTTTGTTCTTCTTGATCTTCATCATATTCATCATTAGCTTCAAGTATTGGTGCAAGATCAAGTGGTTGAATGGGTGATGTAGGTGGATCGCTTGCCGCCGAGGTAGGTGGCGCGGCACTGCCGCTGCGCTTGTGCGGCACCGCCACGCCGGGCACTTCCAAAGCAGTGTGTGCTGCACTTGGTCTTTGAGTACGCCAAATGAATCTTGTGCAAAGAACAACCGGTGGATCCTCCTCTTCATTGGCTTGATCTTCTTGAGGCCTTATGTCACCAATAGCTAGTTGCTTGATTGCCTCACAAGGTGGATCCTCCTTTCCTACAACACTTTGATCAACTTGCTCTACTTGAGAGTCGTTAGATTCATCAAATGTCACATCTATAGTGATCTCAACCCTACCCAAGGTTTGATTGAAAACACGATAGGCATGCTCATTTGATCCGTAACCAAGAAGAAAACCTTCATCAACTTTAGGTGCAAACTTAGAGGTTCGGGGCCTTTTGTTCAAAATGAAACACTTGCACCCAAACACCCTAAAGTATGACACCTTTGGCTTGTTACCTGTTAAGAGTTCATATGAAGTCTTCTTGAGTTTCTTGTGTAGATAGAGACGGTTGATGGCATGACAAGCGGTGTTGATAGCTTCGCACCAAAAAGATGTCCAAGTCTTGTACTCATCAAGCATTGTCCTTGCCATCTCTATGAGTGTACGGTTCTTCCTCTCTACTACACCATTTTGTTGAGGGGTATATGCAAATGAGAATTCATGCTTGATGCCCTCTTCATCAAGATACTCTTCAACTTGGGTGTTCTTGAATTCGGGTCCCATTGTCACTTCTTATTCTCTTGACAGAAGATCGAATTCTCTTTTTTGCCCCTCTTGATGAATGTCTTCACCTTCTCTTGTACCTGCACTTATCAAAGACAAAGAAAACCCAAGTGAAGCGGAATAATCATCAACAATAACAAGTCCATATTTGTTACCCCCCGATGCTAAGGTAGGCCACCGGTCCAAAAGAGATCCATGTGTATCAACTCCAAGGGTTGAGTAGTGGTCATCAAGCTCTTTGGTGGGTGAGGTGCACCTACTTGCTTTCCGGCTTGGCAAGGTCCACATATCCCCGCTCTTTGTCAAAGTCAATGTTTGTTAGTCCAATGATGTGGTTGTCTTTTCTCGCAGCTTGGCCAAGTTCTCATGCCAACATGTGCTAGACGGCGATGCCATAACCAGCCCATGCTAGATTTTGCCATTAGACAGTATCAAGCTTAGCCTCACTTTTGTTGAAATCAACTAAGTAAAGCTTATTCTTGAGTTTTCCTCAGAAGACAACAGAGGAATCCTTCCCCGCGAAAGACTTCCACACCAACATCCGTAAAGAGACAATTGTAGCCTTTCTCACACAATTGTGAGACCGACAACAAGTTGTATCCCAACGAATCAACATGCAATACATCCAAATATTATGCTCGGGCCAGATAGCAACGTTACCAAGACCGATCACACTTCTCACATCATCATTTCCAAACCTTATGTTATTCCTATCGCCATTGGTTTGGGAATATGATGAAAACATACTCCTTTCTCCTGGTCATATGATTTGTACAAAATGTGCCAAACACCCAACTTGACCCACCGGAGGAGTATGCCTCGCAAAGCAAGTTTAGTTCATTAAGTTTAGGTCCCCCAATATTCTTGGGACCTTTTACCTTTGTCACAAGAACTTTGGGAACCCATATAGAGGTGTTGCTATAAAGCTTCTTTTCACTGCCCAAGTACTTTGCAAACACCTCCCCCTTGCTGTTTGCCTTCACTTCAAAGCAAGGATTGGAGTTCAACTTGCTTGCTTTAGCCTTCCATTGATAGGAGTAGCTTCTTGGAGTAGCCCAGACAAGATTTTCTGACTTCTGGACCTTCTTCACAGCCTTTTGGACCCTCTTCTTGGGTCTATTCTGAGCTGAGGCAGTGTAGGTGACCTTCCCTTTAGTTGGGGGCGCGGCACTGCCGCCCCTCAACCGCCAAGGCAGCGCAGCTCGGGGTTGGCTTGTGTCCAGCCGCTGTGCGGTCTCTCTCTGTACCCACCGCGGCCTTTGCTCAAGAATTTTACACATTCAACACCATTGATCATCTTTTCGACCATTGGTCTTGTTTCCTTGTTTGTGTCCAAGTCCATCCTTGATTCTTGGATTTCTCCCATCAATGTAATTGAGCTTCTTTGGAGCCTCAACTTTATTGCTCACTGTGGCTTTGCTGTTTTCACCTTCTTTTCTCACCATAGCCGTGAGCCTAGTGATCTCTTTCTCCATTGCTTTCATGTTGGCAAGGTTAGTGGTATAAACATTCATATCAACATTATAGCATTTACCACAACCTTGACTAGTGGAGGGAGTAGAAGTATCCTTTGTGGTTGAGAGATGTGAGTTGCTCTCCCAAAGAAGGCTATATTGAGCTTCAAGCTCTTTGTGCTTGTTTTGCAAGTCACAATACTTCCCATTTAGGGCAACCATAGCTTTCTTTTGTGAGAGCATGGTCTCCTTGCTCATTAGCTAGGCTCTTTTTTGCAAGGTAGCCACCTCACTTCTCTCAGCTACAAGAGCATCCTTGTTGTCAACATAGAGTTTTTCAAGTCTATCCAATTGACTATCTCTAGTTGCCAACTCCGCTTGGGTACTTTCTAAGTCCGCCATTAGTTGAGCAAGAAAGCTTCTAGTTTTAGGATCTAGGTTCTTGGTGAGTCTAACATATTCTTCATCATCACTAGATTCATCTTCACTAGAGCTTTCACCAAGATCACTAGATTCATCACTAAGAGAGGGAGAGGGTTTGGATTTAGTTTTTACCTTCTCATGCTTGGCCATGAGACAAACATGAGTGGAGTCAAGGTCCTCATCCTCATCATCGACATGTTGTTGAAGAGCTTGGGTGTAGAGGCTTCTTGCATGGCAAATGTTGCAATGTGAATCTCCTCTTCACTTGTCTCTTTGGTTGAGTCCCACTCATGACCGATGTGAGCTTCACCCATGTTCCTTCCCCTTCTCTTGTAGTCTTGCTTCTTATCTTTGCCATTGTCCTTCTTGTATTTGTTGTTCTTGTTCTCATGTGGACAATCGGCAACAAAGTGTTCGGTGCTGCCACAATTGAAGCAAAGTTCTCTTTTTCTTGTTTGGGAATCTTCGTTGCACCATTTTGTAGCCATTTGCCTTCATCCCCTTTCCATACTTCTTCATGAATAGGGCCATATCATCAATCTTCTCGTAATCAGCCCCATCATCTTCATCATCACTTGAGGAAGAGATTTCATCAATATTTTCTTGCATCTTCTTCACTTCCTTGTCTTGACTTATGGATGCTTGCTTGCTGCCTTTTGTCTTGTGTGATGAGCATGACTTGCTTGTCTTGGATGCCTTTAGAGCAACATCCTTGATCTTGATGCCCTCAAGCTTGGCTTGCAACTCACCAAGCTTCTTTCTCTCATTTGCTTCTTCCATTTGCATATCATGAGTGATCAACCTTCCAAGCACATCATTGGGTGTAAAGTGCTCAAACTTCTTCTTGTCTCTAATCAAGGTTACCACGGTGGGATTCCTAGGTGTGTAGGCCTCTAGCATAACCTTGACAACCGTGTGGTCATCAAGATCCTCATCTCCAAATCCTCTAATCTTGCCAACTAGGACCATCAACCTATCAAACATTTCTTGTGCACCCTCACCATCAATGATCACAAACCGATTGAGCTTTGCCTTCAACATGTCAATCTTTGCTTTTCTCACTTTGTCAACACCTTCATGTGCAAGCACCAAGGTGTCCCAAATCTTTTTTGCAATGTTGACATTCATCACCCTATTGTACTCATTTCCTTCTAGAGCACTTAGGAGTATGCTTGTAGCTTGACCATTGATGTGGGCAAGAGCTAGCTCTTCATTTGTTGGCGCCTTTGGGTTCACCGGTGGTTGAAATCCACTACACACAACTTCCCAAAGACCGGGGTGAAGTGCTTCAAGGTAAGCCCTCATCAAGTGTTTCCATTTGGCATAGTTGGTCCCATCAAATTTGGGCAACTTCCCCACGGAACATTGATGTATGACTTCTTGTCGCGGTTAGTCAAATAAGAAGAGTAATTGAAAGAGATGGCAAAGAAACTTGTTGTTGTTGACGCTGCCCTCCTCCTTCTTGCTTTCCTTCTTCTTCTTCTTGTTGTAGGAGACATCGTCATCTCCATCTTCGGAGCTACTTGATAGCTCACTTGACTCCGCTTCTTCTTCTTGTCTTTGCTTTTCCCTAGCTGCCCTTCTAGCGACCCTTGCCTCACGAATCATCTTTCTTTGCTCTTTTTTTTTGGAGCTTCTCGGCGAGCTTCAAGCTAGCTTGCTCTTCTAGCTTCTTCCTTTCTCGCTCTTGTCTTTTTGCGGCTCGCCGTGCTTGTCTAGCTGCCTTTCTCGGGATCGGTAGCGTCACCCTTGATGGTGCTCTCGCCGGCCGTACCAGAAAGCTTCGGCCGCGCTAGGCTCTAGCTCCTCCACAGCGACGGTGGACTTGCCTCCTTTGTTCGATCCCTCCTAAGCCTCCATACTTCACGCGGTGAAGCGTATACGGCATATCCTAGCTCGATACCACTTGTAGGATCCGATGGAAGCCTAGGGGGGGGTGAATAGGCTTAACCCTTGAAAATCGACCGTTAAAAAACTTAAGCACACTTGTCCGCGACACTACAAGCGCCGCACCGCCGCGAGATAGGAGCGCACTGCCGCACAAAGCCGAAAGGAGGAGACGTAAACAGAATGGACTTCTCTGGGTGGTGGGCGCTGCACCGCCAAGGTCCCCTGGGGCATCGGGGTCACTTCACGTAAGTGACCTCGAGGTGGATCTCGTGAGCTTGCACTTGCTTGATGATGATTCACCTAGGTTCCTCGCATACAAGTACCTCACGTAACACAAGCTAAACCTCGCGTAAACCTTGCCACAAAGTAGATCGGTCGAAGCCCTTTCTCACAAGACAAATATGCAACAAAAGTAATGAGACAAGGTGACACAAGGATTTGACCCGTGGGTTCACCGCGCCACACAAAGCCGGGCTACGCCCACGTTGTTGAGGTTGCCACACAAGGCTTAGCTTGCCCACCGGCTTTTTTTCCCTCGCTCACAAGTCTAGGAGTTAACCCTAGAGATGTGGGGTAATGTATTGTCTGTAGATCGAGGTTACAAACCTCCCAAGGCTGCCACACCGAAGGGGGCAAGCTCAAGGGCGACGCTTAGCCGCCTAGGAGCAAGCTCCAAGAGTAAAGAACCCTAGGGTTCCTACCAAACGTGAACCAAATGCTCTTTTGAGTGGGGAAGTCGTAGATCCGGTCTCCAATCGAAGTTTGCACCGCTGTTTCCCTCAAGAATCCTGTGTGGGAAGTGAGAGATTGAGTGGGGAGCTCAAGGTGCTTCAATGGAGGTGAGAGAGAGAGCAAAAAGGTGGTCTCCCCGGCTGTTCGGGTCGGGAGGAAGAAGAAAGTGAGCCGTGTGACCGCTTGGGGAGGGGTAGAATGGGTATTTATACCCCCACCTAACCCAACGGTACGATTAAGTGTGGCACCGCCAAGATCGACACGCTGCACCGCCACGTGGCGCCGCAATCGCCAAGCACCATTGCGCGGCATCGGCGCCCGCCTGACAGCCAGAAGTGTGAAACACGGTGATTTGGTTTGGGTCGGTCGCTTGAGTTGTGTGTGGTGTCCGGATTTGATGTTTAGAGCACTTGGTCCACGTGATACCCGAGAATCCTATGATCCCTCTTAATAGTACGGCATTTCCTAAACTCAAGATTTCAAAATATAAAATGATTTAAATGCCTTGATCCGGAAACACCATCATCTAGCTTATTTGGTACCTTTGGACCTGCTCACCAACTCCATATTTTACTCCCCGCATGTCATCTTCGTGAAATCTCATTAGTCCCCTAATTCGGTGGTCATCAACGCCAAAACCCACTTAGAGCTTGATTGCACTTACAATGGGCCGTATCCAAATCGGCCCACGCCGTATCGGATACTAGTATACAAAGGCAGACGTATCCAATCTTCTTAATACGGCCCGATAATATCCATGGCGTATCCATGGTGTATCGGTATCCGCGAGTATCGGATACGCGATACGCAACCCCCAAGTAGTATCCGCGCATCGTAGCCGCAAAGACCTTGACACACATGACCTTGACCTTAAGATGTTTGAATTGAACATCGTCTTCCTCCTTCTTCGGCCGGTGATGCCTTTCAAGATCTACGCAAGGATCCGACATCTTCGCTCCAACGACTCCTATCCTTCATCCCCCTCGGGCGGCACGACATAATCGTGATCCGCCGACGGAGATTGAGCAGATTTGCTGCCTCACTTCGGCCCCTCTGGTGGCGCACACAAAGTTGATTTGGTTCACGGGAAGGGGCGGAGGCCTGAGGTTCGATCGGGGTTTTATGAGGCTAGGCCCTTTTCTAATCGGGTCACGGCCTCACGGGCCCGCCCTGCATCGACTAGGACTAGTAGGACGTGGTGCGGTCCGTCGCTTCCTTCCCGCCCGACTTGACTTTCTCCCCGCTCCTCTACTCTAATCCCGCCTCCGACGGTCCCTATACGGTTCATTGTCGATTTTTAATTTAGGGAGTTGCTATATCTCTTTTAAAAAAAAAAATAATCAATATTTTTACAACGTGGCGCACCTTTGGATCATCACCCAAGAGTGAGATCGTCATCAACACCGCATGTACAAAGTGTTAGCTAGCGAGACGGGTTAAACAATTTTACCACAGCGCAAGTGACAATTAACAAATTTTTCTATGGAAAAACAAGGACAAAAGAGGGTGTTATGTCCTAGCACAAAGCACAAGATACAAATTTGAACAGTTTTACCACAGCGGATAAATTTCTTGGCACACACCGACGATAGCACACGTCAAGATAGAGTTAACAAATTTCTTTCAACATAGACATAGGAAAGGTGTTAATGTAATCATTAGGTGTTAAAAATAGTAGTTATATATATTTTAAGTATGTTCCCTTATTATAAATATAATATATTCGCCGGTTCATCTAATCATCTAATGATATTAACTTTACACCATAAATATTAATAGTTTTCTTCTATACTTGATTTTGATCATCAAAGTAAGAAATCTTTTAGGAGGTGAGAATAATATTTTCAGATTGCACAGTTACCCTCTAAATTTTGGCCAGGAATATATAGGAATCGAGCGAGTATATTAATTCAACTCTGATAACGAAACTGCACGGAGGACTATAGGGTCTACTGGTGGTGTGGCAACATATATTTTGAGACACCTATTAGGCTTTATAGACTAGTGTATTTGGCTTTTCCCAAACATGAATATGTGTGTTTGGTTACGCGCAAACATGAGCCTGGCTTAGTCGAGTTCTTGTTTGGTTCATTGCGTTCTTTGGATACAATCACCAGGTCTCAACATCGGTAAGTTTACCTCCTTAGAAGCAATTTGTCGAATAAGCACCGGATCTCGCACCGAGCGAGAGCTGGACGCTGCCGGAGGATGGTGGCCCCGCAAGGTGAGCGAGAGGAGGGGCCCACGGAGGAGGGAGACACGGTTCCGCACGGAGGCGGAGGAAGTGTTCGGCGGCGCGCACGGCTCGAGCATGCATCGTGGAATTAGGCGGTGAAGGAAACAAGCAAGAGAGTGAGACGAGTGGGCGATCGGCCAAAGCCGGGCTCCCGGAAAACAGAGGCCCCGTAAAAAACGGCCACCCCTCCGCTTTTCTAGAAGCCCGACTATGTGGTGTACGACGACCGTGGAAAACCTGGCTAACATGTCGCAAGAAGCAACCAAACCTCCGATTCCCCGGCCCGACCGGGCCCGGCCGGGCTAGAGCCAGCCATTCAAATATGTCCATACAAATCGTCTTTGCTCCCCACGCCCGCGAAAAGTAGAACCCGCATGGCCGTAGCACTGGCTGGCTAGGTAATGCAAATGAAACACTCGCCGACCGCCACACAACACAAAGCCGCTTGTAGCTGCCGTCATGCTCGGCGCTGCTGCTACCAACCATAGAACACTTTATCTCTTTGTCCAAAGTTTAGCCAACCTTGCTCATAAAATGGATATTTGTTCACTGGACCATAAGTTTGAGCTAAAGTGGCCTGAAATTTAGTCCCAAAATTTAACCAAGTAAACTTAACGAGTTCCAAATACGGCCTTAATCTAAGAGCTCATGGAATCCCCGGATAAAAAACGGACTAGAACAAAATTTAGCCAAGTAAACTTTACGAGTTCGAAATACGGCCTTAATCTAAGAGCTCATGGAATCCGCGAATAAAAAAACGGATTAGAAGGATCTTTTGGTGACATACTTACATTGTAAGTAGAGTGGAGATAGGTAATCAGAGATGGATGCACGACAGCCTTGATCGGTTAACTAATCTAATCCAAACTGGTTGCGACGCAATCACGCAACGCAATAGACTAGTAGTGGAATTCAAACACAGCATGAAACAGGAAAAAAATAGACATGGAAAGTGCGATATAAGGTGTTAAGTTACACGACATATACAAGGGACCATTCAATTCACACGGCCCAACTTATATAAAAACAGGCGCAGTACATATTACCAGTCCAACACTATCGGGCCATATACTAGTAAGTATTACCTTATTTTAAATTATAAGACGTTTTGGCTTTTCTAGATATTTTTCTTTTACTATGTATCTATTACGCATAGTGCTTAGCTGGCATGCAAGAAAAAGAAATGTATCTAGAAAAAGTCAAAATGTCTTATAATTTCGAACGGAGGGAGTATTAACTAGAGAAAACGGTGCCCCTTATTCATTAGCTTGCTTATTAATTCTTATTAGAGGAGGATGCTACTAGTACCTTGGTACTAAGATCGTTGTGGTCGTCGCTTGCCAGTTTAGCCGCCTCCACTCCCTGAATGCACTCCTCCTTCATCTTGACCATGAGGCAGAGCGACACAACCAAGATGACCAACATCATCAGAATAGCCGGCAATGAATCCCGCTAGGTGTTTGAAACCATAATCGCTCAGGCCGTGAAGCTGACAAAAACATGACATAGAGCAAGAAAATTACATCCTGCAGAAACAATAATAGAGGCATTTGATCAAGAGGAAGGAAGGAAGGAAGGAAAGGCGGGGAAACAGAAACTCACTAGCAGCAACAACTTTATACGCATGGACTTGCACGGTTCACCGCAAGCAGCTCCTCCTCCTCCTCCCTCTTTCCTCAGCCCGGTGACACCTTCCTCCAGATCTATGGGGTCGGAACTCGCCTTCGACGACATCTTCCTTCAAGCCTTTCCTCGGCCAGAAGGTGCTCTGCGGTGGCAGCGAGAGAACAAGTTGGCAACAGAGGAGTTCACGGGTAACGCGGACGGGCGTTGTCTATCTATATACCCCTCCGTCCCCTTTGAGAGTGTCATTTTTAGTTTAATCATTTTGTTGTTTGATCACTGCCTTATTCAAATTTTTTTTATATAAATATTATTTATTTTATTATAATTTATTTTATCATTAAAATACTTTAACGATTATTGATTTAATTTATTATTTGTAAAATTTTTTAAATAAGACAAATGGTCAAAACTTGATAGCCAAAAAGTCAAAAACGATAATAATTTTATAGGGGTGGAGAGAGTATATGGCTGCTCGGTCCGCTGATCGATTGCGAGCTCTTTCTGTGCACGTTAAAGAGAACCGCCGTCCGAACCGGATTCCGGAACCCGATTACCGTCGTTTCCTGTCATCTCCCCTGCCGCCTCCAACTGAAAGGCCGACCTCAACAGCTGTCCCTGTCACGTGACAACTAAACTTTTTGTAACGCACCACTGCGGGTCCACTTTTTCCCACTTTCTCTCCATCACATCACATTAAATACACCAAAAAGACATATGTTTGAAGTATTAAATATGGTAAAAAAATAACTAATTACACAGTTTAGATGTACATCATGCGAGACGATTCTTTTGAGCCTAGTTACTCCATGATAGGATGATATTTACTACTAACAAACGAAACGCGTCTTTAAGATATACGATGTGACATTCGGTTACAATTTTTAACCATCTAAACAAGGCCGTCTGGTGTCTATTCCGTCTCCTCGCCATGGCCTTTCTCTGCCCAAGTCTACGATCTAGCATCGATCTAGCATATATCATCTATATACTAATCGTAGAAGTAACAGGTGGACTTGGTTGCAGGGCAGAGAAAGGAAACACATACAGTATTATCATGAGCGGTGCAGGTTTCATCAAAAAAAAAAAAAAAAAAAAAAAAAAGAATAAGCGGTGCAGGCAGGAGCCACCACTGTGCCGACGTCCGCTTCCTATACATCCTCGTGGTATTTCTTTCCAATTCTTCCTCCTAAAATTAAGCAACCCTTTCATGCAAAATATTCATCTACGAAAGAGAGGGGAACTACACCCTGCCCCTAAGCACCAAAACACTTCAAATAACAAGTTGGTTCCTCCGTTTGTTCCACTTCCATCCTTGACAAACAAAAAATCCATCGAAGTATAGAACTTCATGGTCCACGCGAGGTGAGCAAAAGTAACATCCATTAGGGTCGCAATCATTTAGTCAATCATCTTCAGGTGGTGAGAACTCGACCATTTGCATACCCCTTCCAGCAACAGCAATGTGGTACTTCCTCTTTGCCCTAACAAGGCAACCAACACCAGTATTAGAATTCAGAAGCATCAGAAGTTAGAAGTAAACACACACATCGTCAAAGATTTGCTCACCGATCATGGAAAACATCTAGAGTTTCAGGCTCGGGCACGCTAATGATAGCATGGGAGTATTCCGTGAATTGGCCGGTTAATCCCATCTTCCAGCATCTTACTCTTTGATCAAGGCCAGTAGAGAAAGCCCAAGTGCCGTCTGTCCAGATTCCTAGTGTAAAACATGCAGATGCTTTGCATAACTCCAACAAAACAGGCTGAAATAATGGGATATATGAACTACATTGGAGTAAATGGTGACAAACCTTTAACTGCTGAACTATGAGCTGATGATGCCTTGTGTTGATATAGAATTTTAAGTGTGTCATTGTCATGCGAATTTAGCCTTGCTGTGGTTGTTAAGCAATCTTCCGAAGATACTACTCTGAAGCTGAAGCACTGAACAGCTTGATCATCCCCACCACTTATGATGCAGTATGACTTGTCACGTGTTGAGTATGATATGTGGAGGCAATTAACGCCTGACTGGTGAACACCGACAACAGGTGCATTGGTCTCAATTCAGGTATATCAAATGATTGGGTACTTGAAGGCATCTCAGTGTTCGAGCCGTCACTTGCTTCATGCACTATAGTCTGAGTGTTTTCCACACCAGAAGCTTCAGCTGAATTTTCAGCAGCATTTAGGCTACCCAGGTTGCTCCCATCAGAGGGTGACATATCTCCATCTCTCTTCTTCAAAGCGTATGTCAGTGGTCTCCACCGGCGACGGCCGCCTTGACTCCCTCTTCCGGTCCTGGGACGCTTTTGACAATCAACACTCATGTGTGGTTGAGTCTCCAATATTAGTTGCATGAAGCCATGAATGGTCTCTGTCAGGTTCCAAAAGGTAATGCTACCATCTGTTGATCCACTGGCAATAAGGTATCTGTCTCCAGCATCATCTGAAAAACAGAGCACTAATTTCATTAATACAAAATAAGGTATCTGTCTCCAGCGCCATCGAAAAAAACAGAGCACTAATTTCATTAACATAAAACCATTGTCAGGTCAGAAGAAAAGAAAGATAGAAGTGACCTTTATAGTGGCTACCATCGATGATAATATGCCGCAGCACCAAAACTGGTGATGCCTGTGGAACCAACAATGCAACATCAAACCTGTACAAAAAGGTAGCAGCTCAGAAACAGCCAAGAATACTACAGATAGAAAAATTGTTCAGAAACGCACAATGCATACCACAATCGAGAAGGTAACAGAAGAGCACGGAGCACAACCGTTGCATCCGAGCAAGCAACAACAACAAAACATACTGTCAACCTGCTGCGGACAGAAGAAATTAAATTAAGAGTACAGGATGCAAAAGGATACAACAAAGGCTATGCTAGCTACACTCTATTGCCAGCAGCACATGAATCACAATACTGGATCTTACCTGAGAACCGGATGTTTCAAATGAAATGCTGTAACAGAAAGGTAACGCCAGTCATTTTCCATGTGATCCATAACGTCCATATTTGGCTGTACAACAGAGGAAATTCCTTCCTCAACACTCTGTTTTATGTGTCCAGATTTCAGCCCGCTTCTAGGAAGCTTTGGTGGCATGTGAGTAGTTAGCCATTGAAATGACACGGCTGAATCAATTTGCTTGGAGTCAATATCTAATCCACTCGAACATACTTGTCTATTTTCTGCATTCCTCGGTTGCAAAATCCAAGTAGTGAGGACTTGCTTTGATCCAACAGATATGAGTAAGAAAGTCTCGTCTTTTTTCAACAGCAGTATCATAAAAAATGTCATTCACATTGTAATTACATGATTTATATGTTACTGTGTAGGTCTTTGGGATGAAGCATGTAGCTCGCACAGCTGACCCACCTACATGCTCCCCAAGCAACTTTGAGGAATGCCACTTTCCAGAACTACCAGTCAAGAATCTGTAATGGACATCAGTATCAGAATGGAACATAAGATTCACAAACACTTATCAGTTAAGAAAAAAATTTACCCTGTAAGACGACAGTTCCATCTTCACATCCGGTTGCTATCAATAGATCTGAGCTATTATCAGGATCTGAATGGCTTGCTGGATCTATGAAGCACAACGAGTGCACTTCTCTACCATGAAACTGCAAATGGAGAACTTGAAGGAGTAATTTCTTATCATGAGTTTGATCCCAGTGCCTATGAATGTGAATATCATGATCCTGCTTCAAAAAAAAAAAAGTTAACTATGTGATGAAAAATGATATAGTCGACTCACCAACAGCAAAACTCAACAAGGTGATGAAGTATGCCTTAGGTAACTAAGCAAACTGTTCTTTTTTGGTGGTAAAGAAAATAATGCCTTAGGTAACGGCCAAAACAAAGTAGTCTACACTTTACACAATCGAATAATAATTAAAAACTAAGAACCAGTTTGCCCGATAGCATTTTAGAGTTGAGACAAGATTGTGCATGCTAAGAGATGAAAACTGAAGTCGCACTCTCTTGTGACTAATACAAAATTACAAGCTCCTCAAAATAAGCTACCAAAAGCAAGCCACGTGGAAGCTTCAGAATGGAAGAAATAATTCCCATGAGGTGTGTTAAGTTTCACTAGAACATCAGCTTAGAAAACAAATCCACAAAACAGCAAAAAGAATTTAGAACACAAACCTTTACAAAGGCGAAGCAGTTCTGATATTCGGGGACTGTCCCAAGATAATAAGAATAAGGGCGCCGCCAGCCTCCACAAGACACTTGTGCCATCTATATAGAACATAAAAGTTTGAAACTGCTGATTAGCTGAACCGTTGATTCTGACTGGCCAATTCATATGATACATGTATTCTGTTACCTTTGTTTCATTCTCAAGGTCCCAAATGATAAAATCTGCAGAGGTGAAACCTATTGCGTAGGTACTACTCAATTGGCTCTCAGATGCAAGATTAGTGTAGACGGATTGAATGGTTCCCAGCTCTTTTACTTGCCTCATTCCAAAAAATTCAATCTTCTGCACGTTTCTTCCATACTTGAAAAAGCAAATGCAGCCATCTCCCCCGGTCTATAAAATTTTAAGGATGAGGAGCATATGTCAGACTGAACCCATGACTTTGATAATATCAATAACAATACCATTCTCGACATACAGTGTGAATTTCAATATGATCAGAAATTGAGTCTTTTATATGAACACTTGTGACACTGGAAATGCCATGAGCTCCTTTTAAAATGATCACATGGAAGCATCTTCTGTTGCATCAGACCATTGTCATGCAGCACCAATATTTTAGGGAAAGGAAAAACTGTGATGTTACCCCTTTTATCACCAGTTATAAGGATCTGCACAAGAAAAAAGAGAATAATTATGTTTTACATATTCAAATCTTATTCTTAGTTATATACTTCTGTGATAAGTTCAAAAAATTATCAGTTAAATGAAATGATATATTTCTCCCCAACGGGGCTGTATCATCCTCTTCTAGCTTGTACAAGCTTCCAAGCTATAACTTACAATTTATTTAAAGCTTAGCATCATTCTTCTGTTGGCTAATCCTAGATATATTATCACTATAGTCCCAGTTACTAATGCATAAATATTCACATAAAGGATTCTATCAATAAGAATTTATGATTTTGTCTTCAATTGAAATCCAAGAGGCTTTAAGATCATCACCTCCTCTCCAGGAGATGCATCTAGACACATGATTCGAGCTCCAAAGGGGATTCAAACATTGCTACAAGTGGAAATATCTGAGGTGCATTGATAATATCATTACTTGAGAACAGGGCATCTCTTATGTTCCACAACTTAAGCACACCCCGAGGATCAGCTGTGAAAATGTGGCTGCAAGTGAAAAAAAATCTGGTGAGAATAATGAATAACTGCTATTTAAAATGTCTTAACCAGAAATTTAACAATTCACTGACCTACATTCAAGAGTCTTGCACCAGTATACTGCTAGTAGTTGCCTATCTTTTTCTGCTGACCAGGTAAAAGATAGATCTAGTTTAGGTTCACTGCTTCCACTGGTTAAACGGACAACAGTAACATTTCCCCGTCCATCTCCAAGGGCAATTATGTCCTCCCTATTCAAAGAAAGGTTTGAGTATGTTGTCATGACATCCATGCAGATAATTGGTGCTTTCTCAGCGACCTGAATAATCTCCGTCCATCTTACATCCTCTATGTTAGAGAGTTCAGCATGATGTAGATATCCATTATTTGTGGCAACATACAGAACATTTTCTTCTGCAAAGTGTAGACAATCGAACATACTCGCTTTTGCTGATGAACCAATGAATAAACAATTTCACTGTCAAAAGATGAGAGATAGAGGTATTATGTAATTTGTGAAACCATAAAGAAGTGCATCCCACCTATCCAGGGGACCATACTGCCCGGAAGCAGAAGGGGAGGATACTACAAAGATCTCAGAATCATAGTTCAGATCATCAGAGACCCTTTTATCTTCCATTATGTCATGAAAAATGGAGTTGCATAGATGGTGCACTTTGATTGCTGAATCAAACCCAGCAGTGACCATGAGCAATGAGCTTGGGTCAAATAAACATCGCCATATTCCTCGCCCACTGTAGATAAGAGTAGCGCAATGGATTATTTTTGCTTTAGATTCCAGATAGTTAAACACCAGCTTACTAAAAAGCTATAATCTAACAGCGGCATCTTTTCAACTTACATGTGTTCTTTGAACATCTTGATTAGCTTCCCATCCATTCCCCAAATGCAACAAGTACAATCCTCGCCAGCAGTTATAACCATCTAGTATGCAAACAGTAAGAAGTCTAAAACTTTTTAAGAAAATGATGAACTACAAATTTTATAGAATTTCTATGTCATCTTTCCAGACTAGAAATACAAGTAAAAATTAGTATAGCCAAATGACACACATACAAAGGGAGAGGGAACAAAGTATCACAAACTTACAGAATCAGAAACATAGCAGTCCCATATCCTAGCACTATGTCCAAAAAGAGTGAGTTTTGGTATAATTTCGACATTGTCTTGGCTGGCTGTCTGGTTGACAAAACCCTGTGATTTGAAACTCAGCATCCACACGCGAGCACTGCCACATCAGTGAAACCAAATAGGTCAACAACATCATGAAAGGCAGTCTAAAAAAAGCTACTGGTGCAGGTAGTGAGTTAAACCAACCTACGGTCATCAGAAACAGACATAAACTTTGATCCATCAGAGGACCAAGCTATTCGAATATTGAGCCTTCATGCTCCTTCAGCCTACCAAGATGAACTGTCATGGGCTGATTATCATCAGGATTTATAATTTTGGGGCTTCTTACATCAGAAGTATCTCTCCTTCGTTCGAGCATACCATGGAGGATCCTATAACTTGTGGTGCCAATTTCCATATGAGAATCTGGAAAATAAGACTAAAGTTGAGAGCTATATTTCTGATGGATGTGAACTTCCTCGTGGACATTCAGAAAGGTTCTCCTCAAACAGTTAAACTGGAACTGAAGCAGAAACAGTTTGAGAGACTGGAAAGGTTACCTCGTTTAAAATGGTCCCGGATGCCACAAGAAGCTCTCTAACAGAGTCTCCCCACATTCTCATGGAATACAGAAGGCACTTCTCTGCACCCAGAAGGCAACTTTGTAAGCAAATATGAACGAGGAATTTAATACAGATCATGCCAATTGGACCAAGGTTAGCAAGGAGATGCATAGTCATCAAACCTGGAGACTTCACTCGGGTAACCAACGCACACTTGCGCAGATCCCACAGCGCTACTGAATTATCACTCAGACCAATCGCAAGCAGCCCATCGACCTGCACCGGAGCCGTTGCAAGGTTGGTGAAAACGAAAAGCACCTGTCCAGACTCCACAGTATGAGCGCGAACCAAGCGCGGTACCTCCAGGAAACGAGCGTCGAGCACCCAATGGTCGAACCCCGGGAGCCTCTGCTCCAGCTCCAGCCGCGCCTCGCCGCCATCTGCTTCAACACCGAATCCGAGGGAGAATAGCTTCACCCTCCTCTCGCCGAACACCGCGAGCGTGTAGCTGTCGGGGCCTCCGCCCCGGGGCTCGATGCCGTGCACGCGCACCCCGTCGAATACTGGAACGACGCGACGAGCCTGGAGGCGCCAACCTCGTACAAAAGCAGCTGCGATCCGGTGCCTGCGGTCACAGGGCGAAGGGCGTGGATGTTATCACCCCGCTCGCTGAGGCAAGCAGAGACGACACACGCATTCCAAAGCGGCGCGGGCGAGCTAGGGTAGCTAGGGCGCGGGAGGGCGTGCGGCGAGGAGGGAAGGAGACGGGAGCGTACCGGCGAGGAGAGGAGAGGGTGCGGCGAGGAGGGGAGGAAGGAGAGCGCGGAGACGTCCCCAAGATAGGAGCCCGGACGGAGGTGGCCGCCGGCGGCCATCGGCGAGGCGGCGTGCCGTAGGCTGCGAGAAGCGCTTGGAATTGACGGCGACGGCTGCCGCTCGAACCTCGATTAGGTTTGGGGTTTGTTTGGGCTCGATTTGCATTCCCTCCCTAACCTCCATCAGTTCCTTCAAACATTGGGCCTGCCGCCGCAGTCTGGGCCGACTTCGATGAAACATGACGTGCTGAAATTAAAACACATTTTTCTTCAATATGAACTTTTTTGAAATTTCTAAAGCACACTTTTTTTCTTTTTCTACCCTACTAATGCACCAACTTAGCCAGGCTATAAATGGAAACAAATGGAAACAAAAATTCAAAATCTTTCAAAATGGACACTCCGCATTTAATCTCACCTTTCTCTTTTTACTCACTCATAATCCAAAGGTCATGGTTGATTGTGTCAAGGTAATTCCCACCACGCGCTAATCCTTCCCCTCCCACGGCCCGTCGGACGCGCCGTCATTCACGCGCGCGCAGAATGGGAGCCCTCCCAACGACGGAGCCTTCCAAAAATCCTCCCACACGCGTATCCTCCTCGCGAGCCGCTCCGCCCGCGGTGGTGCGTGTGGGTCCGAAGGTCCGCCGTCGCTCCCAGTCCCGCCGACGAGGGTGCCGGCTTCCGGCTTGAGCGGCAGCCCTTCCCGCAGCCTCCTCCAAATCCCTCGACACCGACCACTGCGGCAAGGCCGCGGCCGCCGCCGCCGCAACGGCCTCCTCCTCGACCCCATCCCCATCGCTTCCTCCACACCTCTCGGTCCGACGCGGCGACGACGCCCCACACAAGCGGTCGGTCCTCCTCCTCGTGGGCCAAGGCGGTGAGGAGCGCACGCATCCCCGTCGGAAGCGTAAAGAGGAGGCGTGTAACACCGCCACCAACTAAAAAATTTTGCCATGTCATCATGATCATCGCAAATCATACTTGTTTAGAAAAATTTGAAATGCATCAAATTAAAAATAAGTTTATATTCGAGGAATTGTTTGTGCTTAAGAATTTTAGAGTGATTTAATTTTTTTTTTATAAATGATTTTGATCCTAAGTGTGTTGTTGAATGATGGTTTGATAGTTATATGTTGGGAATCTGAATTTTGTATCAAATCCAAATTTGAATTGGATTTCAAAAACCCTAATTTCTATATCCTATTTTATTCCCTTTTGGATATCTCAAAATCTATGCAAAATTTGACAAAAGTTCCAAAAGCCAATTTGTAGATCTTGTTTTGTTTTATCAAAGTGATTTTGGAAGTTTTTAAAGTTGTTTATAAAATTTTGGAGCAATTTTGAATTTATTCAAACCCTCTTTTACCCCCTTTTCTATAGTTCAAAATCTGAAAAGAATTTGGGGTGGGTTTCAAAAAGAGAAAAGGTAGAGCTTTCAAAATTGAACCAAAGTGGTATTTTTGAGTTTTCAAAGTTTAGTTCAAAAATTTTAAAGTAATTTTAAATCCCAAAATACTTTTATTTTGCCCCGAGTTTGTATTTCAAAATCTAGGCCGAATTTGAAAATGCTTCAAAAAGTGAAAATGTTCATCTTGAAAAGTTAAGCAAAGTTGCTCTTTGGAGATTTTCAACTTCAGTTCAAATTTTAGGAGTAATTTGCAAAATTTAGAATTAGGGTTGGCCTCGCTCTTCTGATGTCCGGGGTTTGACCTCTTCTTCCCCAAGCCGTCGCCGGTACCCGCCGCCGTTGCCGCGCCTTAAAGTGCGACCTCCCGCGGACGCCGACCACACGGACACCTTCGCGACTCTCCAACTTCCTCGTGATCCTCTCCTTGCTATAAATAGCACACCACCGGCGACTTTCTCTCTTTTTCTCTCCATTTCGTCCGCCGCCGACCAACTTCCGCTCACGGCCGTTCTCGCCGTCGTTGCTCCACCTCGGGCCACACCACCTTGCTACCATCGCCGCAACGCGCTTTTGCGCTTCTTTGGAGCTCACTTGTGCAGCCTCGCATCGCCGGAGTCGCCGTGCGCGGTAGCTTTCTTTCCTCGCGGCCGGCGGAACTCGGTGAGATCCGCTTCACCGATCAAATCGCCACTCCGGTGCGGTTCTTTCCCCTTCCGACTCTTGTTTTTGTACTCAAACCACTCCGTGATGCTCACCCGTGCAATCTTTTTGAACCCAATCGCCCACAATCGATGGGAACATCACCTCGTACGCCCGATCCGAGCCGCGCCGCCCCTCTCGCGCCCGGCTGACTCGGCTCCACCGCGTCTTTGCTCCAACCGTCGGCGTCCTAGTCTCGCGGTGAGCTCCCCGGCCATGATCGTCTTTACCTTTTCATCTGTACCTGCGCCGCCGGCGTGGCCGCTACCGCGCCGCCGCCGCGGTGAGCATCCGCGTCGCCCGGCGCAGCACCCCTCGAGATGGGCCAACAATGCCCTTATGTGGGCCCCCATCATGAATAGTAATGGGCCATGAACGATTATGGGCCAAATTTCAACAAGTCAACCAAATTTATCTTGTATAGTAGCAGGCCGTAACAGTGTTGGGCCATGTACGATCATCGGGCGAATCAGCCCGAAACCCTTTTTCCTTTTTATAAATGTTTTATTCTTTTCTTTATGTTTGAATAGTGCCTGGTTTTGTAAATTTCATATAAATTCAAATAATGCTTCTAAAATTTTGTAAATTTTTGTGTAGCCTTCTTATGATGTTGTTTATCTATGAAAATTATGAAACTTTGATTTTGAGTAGTTCTTGCATGATTTAAAAATACAAATTTTAATTCAAAAATGCATCTTCCATGATTTTTTTTTAGAAAATAAAATATTTATTTAAAAATCAAAAAATTTATTTGGTACTGTTTTTATGCTATGATCTAGCCGTACAAAAAGTTTGAAATTATTTTGACAAAGTTTATTTCTTTATTATTTTATGCTCTATTATTTCATGTGTTAAATAAATTGTTTAGTGTATCATAACTTCAGTTTTTGTGTGACCTTTGGGTTGTCTTGTGAATCTTGGATCATACCGCAATCAAATGGTACTTGAGAACTCCTTTAGTGTTATTAGTAGTTCAACAAGTTGGTTTTGTTGGGTTGCAACTTTATCGTGAAATTAAGTTATTATCATTTCATGCAATATCATCAAGCATCATGTTTATGTTTCATCATGCTAAAGCATGCATCATCATTTACGTGTAGTATATACGAGAGAGTTGGATCGTGTTGAGGAAGCTTCAGAGAAGGTCCATCCACACGTGGTGTTGGTGTCAAGTGTGATTTCGGTGATCCGACTTTTGGAATCTAACTTTTCCTCGCAACACGTGCAAGCCCCTGGATACATTTAAACCTTTCCTTGTATTTTACAAAGCTTTTACACTTATGTTTATGATATGTTGCATTAAGTTCTAGGAGTTGAGTGATAACCTAATTGCTGCATTATCATCCTTGTTTATTGCAATACCCTCCTTGTTAACCTGTTTTATTTCGAAAATGCTTAGTGATGCTTAGCCCTCGCTTAATTAGTTAAGCTATTTCTTCAAAATGCTTTACATGAGAATATGGTACCTTTTCGAAAAGAAAGAGAAGTAGAAATGAATTTGAGATCGGACGGGGACGTAGGTTGAAAGCCGGCGGGATACCTAGCCGTGCTTGTCCCGTTGGTCGTTTAAGGACCGTCCGTGGATTGGCCCTTGGATCAAGAATTTGTTATACCGCCACATATACGAGTAAGCCCGAGATCTTGGAGGTGAGCCAAATCGAACGCATAACCGCCAAGACCGGGAGTGGAGAGATGGCGGGAGTACAAGTTACCCTCGTGGGTTAAAGTCCCGGATTAGAGGTGTATGGTACTCTCGGGTGGCGTGGGGACGCGGTCCCGTTTTGGACGGTCCGAGTGAGGGTTGATATATGCAAGCTTAAGTGCTACATATGTCGTGTGGTGAGGTATCCCCACCGGGTTGTAAGCGGTTCGAATCGGCGTTTGCTCCACGAGAAAAGGAGACTTGATCCTCGCACCTTTCTTCGTAGTAATTGATGGAATATGGTTTTGAGGAAAAAAAAAAAAAAGTTGGCTTATGAAAGAAATGTTTGCTCTAGAGTAGGATAACCTAGAGTATATGAGCTACTAATATGAATTAAAAATATTAAAAGTAAGGATTCACTTTTAGTAAGCTTTTCTGCAAAAGAATTCTTGATTCTTGTTAAGCCTTACCTTAAATCCTATTAGACCAACATTCCCTCGAGTCTTCTTCTATTTTCTTTAGTCGGGTAAGTCTTGTTGAGTACTCCCGTACTCGGGTTTGTTAACCCCTGCGTGCAGTCTTGACTCGTCTTGCTAACTAAGGTCGTGTCGGTGGGCTCGACATGATCCGGTTGTCCCCTATAGTTCTACTCTACTTCCGTATTAAGTTAAGTTTACTCAAATGTAATCTACTCATATTTTGTAAAATTAATGTTATTATTCTTCCGCACTTTTGATCTATATTTTGTAATAAATGTTGTAATGTTGTAGCTACTCCTTCGTTGATCCCGTATGAGTTATCAACGGGGCTTCTTAAGTTATCGGGTGTATCTGCACAACCGGTCGAGGTCTTTGGGACAATGACAAAAAGGTGCGGGTGGACCCGTAATTAGGAGGTTATGTTACAAGGCGGAGGAGGCCTCGTGACATCGGGCAGCTCATGACCGCGATCTGCAATCGCCCAGGACGGTCCTTCATCCATCCATTCGTGTGAGTACAACCTTAGAGCAAGTATTATAAGCGGGTTTCCGCCGGCGAAAAGGCTCCACATCATCAAGAAAAACACCACGTTAGGAGAGAGAACGATGAGCGGGCGATAAACTCCTCGCCGGCTGCTCGCCGATCGCAAAGACACCAATCGAGAAAAAAATAATCTTCTTCTCGCTCCTCCTGATCTCCTGCTCCGTCCATCAACTGCACGCCAACTCCCCAGGCGCCGCCGCCGCGGTCACAAAGATATAGCCACGCCAGATGCTATCACGCACTCCCTCCGTCTCAAAATAGTTGTCGTTTTGGGTGTTCGTGCCACGACTTTGATTCGATTTGTATAAAATACGTGCAATGTTTAAATTTTAAAATAAATTTGTTAAAAACTAGACTTAAAGATCTTTCCGATGATACTAATTACTTAGCATAAATATTTGTATATTTTAAAAATAAAATTGCCGGCAGTTGTTTCTCGGGAAGCGAAAACGATAACTATTTTGAGACGGAGGGAGTATAAAGTATCAAATAGTTAAATCTTTAAAATAATATGCTAACAGCCAGCTTACCGTCGACCTATTATACGAGTACTTTCTTTCGAAGGTTATAGCTGACATGGCGGTTGCATACAGCCGGTCGCCGGCTGGGTTATTAAACTTGCTCTTATACACTATACCCTCCCTTCCATCTCGATCTGATACTCTGTTGATCTAGAGATATGCCTGGCGACCAAACTCTGCCTCTTTGTGTTGCACGCCTGCGACCTCTCCCTAGAGGTACTCCTATCCACTCTCCCAATTGTTGCATAATCTACCAATTTGACCCATCGGCGTTGGAATTTTGTGATATGATATTTGGTTGATCTAGATCCTTTCGTATAATTAAAGTGGAAAAAATAGTATGAATTCCTCCTCAATCATTGTTCCAATCTTACTTCATTATTTCCAAGCAGAAAACTTCGTCAGATCTTTACAGTTCATCTGATAATGGGTTAAAGCCAAAAAAAAAAAACAACCATTATACGCATTTGTCTAATCACATGCTATATGGAAAATGGATTGAAAAGGGAATTTGGAAAATGGAAGAAATACATAAAAACTACCTGACACCCCTCTAGCGAATAAAAGTTGATCACTGCCACAAGAAGGTAGTTTAGTACTTATTGACGTAACTGAAAAAAAAATTACATCAGACCTTTCAGGTTCCATTTGAATGGATGTGATAGTGCACATCTACTGTGTTGAAGAATTTGGCTCTTTGGGCACATGTATTTTATTTTAAGTATGCAATTGAAACGATTTAGCCATTAAGTTTCACATCCTTATATGGTTCTTTATATGCTGGCTCGTCCAACTGATTTTTTTTTATCAATACTGTTTGAATGGTCACTGTTCATTTGTGCCATGTATTTTATTTTTTAGTAGACCTATGGAGCTACTGATTCAAATGAGCATTTGAGGCTACAACAAACACTAGCCCAAACTGCCGCCCTTATCTGATTTTGACAGAAATAGTAATAACATCACTTCTCTCCATGACATTAGGGCTGTCTCCAACAGGCTAGGCAAAGTGGCATCTAAATGTGAAATACATCATGCACAGTGCAAAACACAGCCTCCAACGGTGTAGGCAAAGCAAGCAGCCATTTTGCGCCGCAAGGAGAGAGAATTGGCAAATTAGCGCCGTCCCTCCCCAACAACCCAAACCTGCGCCGCTCGTCCTTGGTGGGCCTATACTGCCCCCGCGCCCCACGGACCGTCGGCCGGAGCCGAGGAAGGGGATCGCGGGGGCAGCTGCCGGCGAGGCGAGACAGGGCCGCGTGCCTCGCGGGAGGCTCGTGTCGTCGTCGTCCGCGCCAATTCCTCGCCGTGGAGGGATGCGTGCTAGCACGGAGTCGGGGAGGGCGGACATGGCGGCTGCTCGGTGCGCAAGATGTCCTTTCTCGCCGCCCACCGGCGGCGCCCGTCCGAATTCACCGCGTCACGCGCGCCGCCGCGAGGTCGCTTGATCCGCGACTCACGAGGTCCACTGCGATCCACGGGCCGCGCGGCCGTCAGCGGGTCGCCGTCCCGGTCCTGCCCGTCCTCCGCCTAACGCCGGCGAGGTCCACCGCGCGGCGAGCTCCGGCGGGCGGCCCTGTCGCGAGCTGCATCCATGCTCGTCCACCCATGCGTGAGTTGCATCCATTCCATGCTCGTGCTTCGTGGCTCTTCTAGCTGAGCGAGAGAGAAGAGATAAAGCGAGAGAGAAACCACATACGTATGGGTTTTCTTTTTTGCGTTGGCTGTTGGAGCCGTCGTTGTTTTGGGTACTAAACATTTTACTGTACACGACTTAAACCACATATAGCTATCTGTATGCTGTTGGAGACAGCCTTAAGGGATAAAATGCTATTTTGACACGGTGATGCCTACTCCTACTATCTAGGTGAAGAATGGCAACACTGGATATGATGACATTCGTTCTTCAATAAAGAAAGCAAAATGATTTAAAGACAAGCCAACACACTTATCAAGATAACTCAGTCTGGCAGTAATATTTAATTATTAATTTACTTGCCCTTTTGGTGCATCTTCCTCATTAAATAAACGTCACATTATAACAATTGGTTCTGATCTCCAAACAAGGTGAACACATATACTGATTGTGGGGAGTGTTTATATTTTTAATTTGGCTTGTGTAGATAGTATTTATTGCAGTGATTATGAACATTTCCCAGTTCTAACATGATTTTCGTTGCTACTATGCTTTTTCGACAGCATGCAATTTCTGAAAATAATTTTCCTGAATAATGCTTATGGATGCTGTTTGGATGGATGAATGTGCCATCAGAACATGGCATACAAGTTTTCACTCACGTTGCTGCTTGAATGGAGCTCAATCACCTTTCAAAAAAAAATATCTCAGAGTTAGTATGTGGTGGAGTGTCTACATGTTTTCTGCTTGTGTTTTCTGAAGTTGCCTCATGGTTGGAGATCAAGTTGCGGCTGCCCGACTTCACTGGATCTTAGGGGTTTAGAGCAACTTCATGGATATGTACAAGCTGCGGGCATTCGTGAGCTCGTGGACAAGTTCTTGGAACTCTTTTTCTGAATGATAAAACAAAAAACTTTCATGGTGGAGGCAGACACTAGCACCAAGAAACTAATCACACCTGTTGTCGTATGAGGGTGAGTTTTGTGGTTGCCAATTGTATGGTCAATTGGTCATGATTAATTTGTTAGATCATGTCAAATACTGAGTATTGTTTTCTGTTTTGTGTCAAGAATTTTGTTTTGTAATGATATTGTTGAATCCATGATAATAAAGCTCTCATTGTGTCCAATGTTTGATAATAAAGCTCTTTTAGCAAAGGTTTGGGTGTTCCGTTGTAATATTGGATCCATATCTTTTGAAACTAAGTATGAGTAAATCATTTTCCTTGTTTGATTTGTTTTATCAATTGTTATCGAGCGTTAGCACGGGCATTATATTAGTGATATAGAACTAGCTAACATGTCCATGCATTGCATTGCAATGGGAGGTAATTTATTATATAATAAAATAATTTAGCTATTCGAGTTTATTTTGTGTAGATGTGGTTGAGTACACGTGAACATAATAAAAGGGGGTAAAGTACATCTTTCAACCTCCAACTCGCATTGAAGTTCAATTTTCAATCTTCAACTATGAAACCGGATAACAGACATTCTCTAACTGTCAAAACTGGACAAATTTGGTCCCCGGTTGGTTTGAAAAACAATTTTCTAGATGGAAGGAGTAGGAAAGTATTAGTTTTGCAAAGGTAACTTTGAAGCATCAACTTTTTTGATGAAAATTGAAACATCAACTTCACCGTAAAGTAAATTTACTTCGCCGTAACGTTGGCATCCCACTATAGGTCGAGACTTGTAATTTAGCTGCAGATTAAAAATTAAGCTTTGGTTGGAACAGTCCTTTTGTGTCCTTTGCGGAGAGCATAACGCACTACTCCCTCCCTCTTTTTCCAAGAGCTAGCTAGGTTGAATATTTCCAAGCTGTTTGATAAAATGCTATATATAAAAAGATATTAATATTTATGTGTATAATTAATGTACTCCCTCCGTCCCTTTATCTGTGTCGTCCGGAAAGCGTTTTTGTGAAAAACACGGTTTTGTAGACAAACATTTTTGACGGAGGGAGTATTCTAATCCTCCATGGGATTGGAACGGCAATGGAATGGAAAGTGGGGTGTGGGCTGTCCCCCAACCCCACACGACGACGATTCTCGCCACAGTTTCTCAGCTAGGATCAGCCATTTTATGCCAGGCAGGAACCAGGAAGGAACGCGGCGACCAACGACCGATGGACGGTCGTCTGCGCTTGCCACCGCCGCCGAGGTTGACGTAGACCGGTTGTCTCGTTTCTGCACTGCACAATGTGAATGCTGGTGCTACGTTAACAAGATTTCATGGAAAGCAATGGAATGGAAATAGATAGTGGTCCGATCCCGCGCGTGACGCGACGGAGAAGAAGGTTCAATTAAACAACGTACGTAGGCTTAATCATTCAATCAGACATGCATGCGCACCAAAGTCTGACTCTGTTTGACAGCAGCCTCAACTCCAACGTACGCCGGCCGGCCAATAAAAAGAAACAACAAATAAAAGATATTATATATATGGCAAAAACAACAATTTGAAACCCAATTTTAAACAACCAAGGCTGTGGCTGTCTATTTAGCCCGGCATCGGCGCCCGCCCCCCTGCCTCCCCTCCCAGACCGGATCCACCATCCCCAAGCCTCCTCCTCAAGGATCCGTTGGCGCAGCACCTCCCCAATGCCCCCTCTGCCAAGATCCGCCGGCGCCGCCCATGGAGCCAGCGTCGGCCTCTTCCCCGGCCGGCTCCTCCCACGCCGCCTCTCCGCGCCATGGGGCGGCCAGCGGCACCCAGGCCGCTCCGCTGCCTCCCTTCCGCGCGAGGGCCAGCCGGACGACGCCCACAATGGGGAATCGCCTCCCGCGACGTCTCCGCGTCGGGGAAAGTTGTTGTTGGCACCACGCCACCACCAGCCCCGATGGAGACCGGGTTGGGCGGGTCTGGGGCGAGAGACTCACGAGCCACCTCCACACCTGTTCGTCGGCCGTGGATGCGAGCTCCTCGGCATCGCCTTCGCCGACGCCGGCGGCCTTCCGCGCCGGGGCTCGGGTTGAGGAGGACGCTATCAAAGCAGCGGAAGCGATGCCGTTCTGTCCGCTCAGAGCCACCGCGGCGGGTCTCTCTCACCGACGCGCGCCTTCATCCCCTCCATGGGCAGATCGGCCGATGCGGTGGAGTGACATTCTCGGCGAGGATTGCTCCGAAAGCTCCGACGACGACGAGGAGGATGGGGGAGCATATTGGCTGACATCCCTACCTCCATGCGGCTCGCCGAGCTCTCTCCCCGCCTCGGCGCCGGCACCCGGATGGCGTTCCGACCGTCGACTCAGCCGGGCGTCGAGTTGGCTCGGGCATCGACGCCGACGCAGCCGTGGCTGTTGTCGGGCGATAGGCCCGGGCGAGGCGCAAACGCCGGCGCCGCCACCGTCAACGCCGCCGGAGGGTGCGAGCTGCTGCGGCTGCGGGCGAGCGCACTGCGCGGCGGTGAGCCTCAACGATGGTGGGGGCGACGGCGCCGGGCGGCCAATGCCGGGCGGCCGAATCCCCCCACCATCCCCGCCCAAATCCCCTATGGGAGCTCAAGCAAACGATCACAAGAGAGGGTCCAACAAGCCACGAGCAATCCACTAGTGCTCCTTTCGCGAATCTCCCGCGGGTAAGGAACGACCCCTCACAATCACCACTGGTGTGGCCTCAAACAAGCTCCACTTGAGCTCAACACCGCCTCTTGCTCCAAGCCGCTAGGGAACCGGGCAAATTTCAAGAAAACAAGAATCCCGCGGCTTCTCCAAGGATGAAGTGCCTCTAGATGCAACCACCAATGCAATGCACTTCTATCACTCTCAATCTCACCAAGAATTCGAGTTATGGATGGAGAGATGAGTGGAGAGGAGTCTCACAAGCTCACTAGCAAGTTAGAGTGTTCAAATGTGCAAGAGAGGAGCCAAGTACCCGGCCAACCAAGTATATATAGCCTCCTCCAAAGAATAGAGCCGTTGCCTTCAAATTGAGCTCTCTGCGCGCTGACCGGACGCGCTGACCAGACTCACCAGCGAGTCCGGTCGCGGGTCCGGTCACTGCTTCCGGTCACAAGCGACAGGCATCGGGCCCACAGCTGGCACCCACCTTCATGCGTCCGGTCACAGGTTCCGGTCGAGCACCGGATGCGTCCGGTCCAGCTTCCGGTCACCGCGTCCGTAAAAACACGGCTGCAGAGCTCTCTGCCAGACGCACCCACCGGAGCGTCCGGTCAGAAGCAACGTGCTTCCGGTCGGTGCGTCCGGTCACCGATTTCAGCGTGTTCTTCATCTTGTTGTCGCCCTTTGCTTCAACCTTGCTTCGCCTCTTGCCATAAGTTGCCAACACGTCCAAGATGATCACGTTATCATGCATGTTAGCTCGTCGATAAGTTAGGCAAGATCGAAGTTAGTGCTCTCATGTCCTAAATGCAATATGCAAGTGAATTGGACCTAGAAGCACTTCACCAAAGGATTGTCGCGGCATTCCCTCTTGATAGTCGGCTATCTATCCTATAATGTGATCACACGCTCTATCGTGTCTTGATCACTAAAAGGAAAATCCTATCAAGATACCTTTGCCTTGATCTCCCGGGTTCCTCTCAAGCCGATCACCGAGCTTGACGATCCATCAAGTCCACCGACATTGTCCATGTTCATGATCATCATGCTCCTTGTCATCCACCTAATCCTTTCTTAAGTCACACACTTAGAGCAAAGGATTAGTCCACAAGTGTGTCATCAATTTTCAAAACCAAACATGAGATTTCAGAGGGCGCCGACAGAGCTGGACGGCGCGACGCCGGGCGACACAGAGTACGCTGTGGTGGAGGGCAGCATGACCAATGAGGTTGCTGCCACCTCCTCTGCGGTGGAGGTCGACGTATCTGCTACACGCCACTCTGCAGCGCTTGAGCCTCAGATGCCGGTGCATTGCGTGGCGGAGGAGCATCCGGCACGGGTTGACCTTATGTTGAGGAGCTTGCCGCTTCGCCGCCATGGTAACCGAGCACCGGTGGC
This sequence comes from Hyparrhenia diplandra, assembly GCA_015847255.1. Lineage (NCBI taxonomy): Eukaryota > Viridiplantae > Streptophyta > Magnoliopsida > Poales > Poaceae > Hyparrhenia > Hyparrhenia diplandra. Next base: position 50,497 of record JADLZK010008854.1, on the reverse strand, counting down.
GGGGTTCCCAAAATCTACACCCGCCGTCTTCGGAGGTAGAAACGCCGTTGGAGGTCGGCCTCCCCCGGGCCGAGGCTTCCCCGGATACGGCCCAAGGTGCAGATGTTGAGCTTCCCGACTTGGCCACACCCCTCGGAGGAGGAGGAAGTGGACGGGCAGGGAGCAAGGGATGCCGATGAATGCACCGAGACGAGGACAACAAAGGCTTGCACATCCTTCGCAAGAAGATGTTCGTGAAGGTTCCCCGAGCCGCGCTACCAAGGCCGGTCTCTCACCTCCGGCTGTTGAGAAGCAGCCCAGCAGGTCGAGGATCAGACGACGAAGGCCACTAGCTCCCACACGATCCCGCCCCCGCCAAGCCGCCGTCTTTCCTCCTCCGTGTCGGGTGGTATTGAACGCGCCCAGCCTTCAAGCTTGCGCGTGAGCTGGACTTCATCAATGGCGGGTCGTCGGCGTCGACATTGCAATCACAAGCTACGTTGACAACTTCGGACAGACCTACCCGAGAAGACGGTCAATGCATTACGGGCTGCAAAAATGGGCTTGATGACATGGAGCTTTTGCAGGGCGCTAGCTGCACTTGGGGGCGGAGGCAGGGGATGCACATGGGGAGTCTCCATGACAAAGTGCAGCTAGATGTTGCTCTTCGGTTGTTTCTAGAGTGTGAGTAGTCAATTTAGTACCCCCGCCCAGTTTTGGCGCCATCAACTGGGAAGTTGTTTATGCCGCTATGCATGTAATTCTCTACTCTTCTTCTTGTTAATATATGCCGGGCTTTGCCTGCTGCTTTTTTTTTTTTTTTTTAAAAAAATAAGACAAAGAATATAGACGTGTGTTTCTCCTGCCTGCCGTGGTTAATTTAATTCAGAGCTAGGGAGGACTTTTGCAGTCCAGCTCTAACATGGCTGAGAGAGACGCTGGTGGCAGTAGGCGATTTAACCAAGGAGAAGAAAAAAGGTCTTCCCTTCCTCATCCCAACAGCTAGCCGCTCTCTCCATCTGTGTTGTGTGAGGACTGCTGGAAACATCCAGGATAACTAGACGATTTTGTTCTGTTCTGCTCTAGCTAAGTGCTCATCCAATCCAATCGAAGTGGACAGGCCGCCGGACCTACACTGACTTCACCTCACCTCAGCTAGCGTACTTTTTATTTGTTCACATTATTCCTGCTATTATTTAGTTGGCGCCAGTTCTCAAGAAATATATCATCGTTCTCAGCTGCTAGTAGCTCTCCCCGGCCGGCGTCTCAACTCTGACGAAGGCAAGGCAAGGCAGCCAGCCTGCTCTCCGGCCGATCCGGTCCCTTCCCTCCTGTCCTGTACTGACTATAGTACTAGCTATCTACTGCCCTCCATCCATCCAAAAATAATCCAAGAAGCTAGGCTAGCTACTCCGATCCTAGTTGAGCAAGATCTATCGATCGATGGCCCAGGTACGTTCAATTCGCCCGTGGTTCCTGACACGATGCATGCATGGCTAGCTGAAGAGAATTAAGAGATCAATCTGTCTAACCTGCAGAAGGTGGTGCTCCGGGTGCCAACCATGACCGACGACAGGACCAAGCAAAAGCCATGGAGGCCGTCGCCGACATCTACGGTAAGCATAGCAACCGATCGATGCAGAAGCATGCCGTTGCCGTTCCTTCCTTGTCCTTGCTTTTTGTTTTAGCAGTTAGTTTAATGGATATGCATGATCGATCGATCTCTATCTGCAGCTGAAATCCTGATACACTTACTAGTCTAGGTTGCTTGCTTTCATCTTTTCTCTCCTTGGTTCATTGCTGTTGCTAGCCTTGTGAGCTTTTTGCTAGAGCTGCTACTATGCAGCTGTCGTTTTATATATTCAGAATCAGAGAAATAAATGGCTTTACGATCAATTGGTAGCTGAACTATCAATGCGATCTTGTGATCGTATCATCACGATCATCAGGTCAGATCGTTTGTTGGAGATGGAGTTGGATTGCGATGCCTGATCAAACACGGGACCCACAGGACCGAGAGAATCAATCAATTGTTAGAACCTGGCCGGGATGGGCCATCACTCATGACTCATGACTGATGACATGAGATCAGAAGATAATTCTAAACAGGAAGAAAAGAAAAGTAGTAAAAAGATGTTGCGTAAACGACATGACCAGCTAGCTGATCGATCCATCGAATCCAGAAGGCAGTAAGGCACTCACTACAGAATCCACTTCTTTACCGAAATTGAAAATCATTTGCCGAGAGGAAAAAGTCCGAGTGCCAAACTGAGCACTCGGCAAAAGACTTTTTTGCCGAAAGGCCGCACCGGGCGGCGGCGGCGATGTTCAACACTCGGCAAATTATGTTTTTGCCGAAAGTGCTTAGTCCTCGCAAAATAAAGCACTCGCAAAGCATAACAGACCAAACGGCCACGTTGTCCGTCACCTTTGCCGAAAGTGTCCGACGTTAGGCACTCGGCAAACTAGTACCCTTTGCCGAAAAACCGCACGATACGCACTCGCAAATAAGGCCTTTTGCCGAGTGCCCGACCCGACTCTCGGAAATTATGAATTTTTTTTTTTTTTTTTTCGTCCCATTTTTTTTTTTGTGGTTTTGGTATAGTAATTACATCTCATGTTCAAAATTTAGGACAATTTCAAGTTGTTTTGTTATATTTCATGAATTATTTCTATTTTCTTGCATTTTTGGACCACTCCAAATTTGAACTAGCAGTACATGAAATAATGGAATGTGGTCATTCAAAAAATATTGTTCATGATGTTTGGCGTATGTTTAGGCTCAATCCAGGAACTCGCGCGAAATTACGAATATTTATGTGTCGGAACATGACGAGTTACATGCGGGAAAAGTGTTTTTAAATTCTATAAAATCCAAAACAAAGTTTAAAAATCACGAAACTTGGCGAGGTGTCTTGTCATCTCATGAGGAGGCTGTGGTAAAAATTTGAAAAAGTTTCGAGCAAGTTGTGACGTCGGATGGCTAAAACTCGCACATTCCCACACTTGATCACATGTGGAGAGTGGGCTTCTCCGAGTTGGGCACTCGGCAATGCCTTTGCCGAGTGCATAGGTGCTTTTGCCTAGTGCATCCTGCACTTTCGGCAAAGCACTCGATTCCTGTAGTGACTGATAAGTAGAAACCACCACTTCTATCTGCCTGCTTGCTTAGCTGACAGAATTAGACCCTGTATTGTTTTAGAGTTCAATAGACCCTGTCTTGTTTCTACTTTTTAAAAAAGTATCAGGCATAATTGACTGATGGATCGAGTGCATCATACATATATCTTGTTGGTTGGTTGGTTGATGGTATCAGGCATCGACTCGATCGCGGCGGACGTGAAGGAGAACAAGATGACGGTGATCGGCGACATGGACACGGTGGCCATCGCCAAGAAGCTCAAGAAGCTTGGCAAGGTCGACATCGTCTCGGTGGGCCCCGCCAAGGAGGAGAAGAAGCCCGACAAGAAACCTGAGGAGAAGAAACCGGAGGCGGCGCCGGCGAAGAAGGACGACGGCAAGAAACCGGAGGCGGCGGCGGGAAGAAGGACGACAAGAAGTGAGACGTTTTCAGCGGCTGAGACAGACTGGGAGTGAGTGCCGAATCACCTTGCATTGTGTGCCCTGCTCGGCTTTTGTTTTAAGTAGCAATTACGTATCCAAGAGATGGAGACGTTGTTAGACTTTGGCTCATTTGAGATTTTCGGTTACGTGATGAATCACTTGACGCCAACGTGAATCCTACTAATATACAGTAAGCCTGGATTATTAAAGTATTGGTTCTCTTGGAACATCTAGGCACTGATGCTTCCCGGTCTCAGGTATCATCATCCAATCGAATCCAACCATCAATTTCTTCTCTCACATGCTCACCGCAATTCCTAGCTGCGGGCGGGGCTCAGGGCTTCAGCCTTCAGGGGTCTCCATTGGTTCAAGTGCCTGCGTGAGTGTAACAATTCATGGGCCTCTGGCCAGCATTGGATTTGGATGGGCTCTACCAACAATAGGCCCAAACATATCCTGTAGGACATTCCACCCCACGGGCCCAAAAAGAGGTCCCCTACTTTCGAAGCTTGAGCCTGCGATGGAAAACACACGCTCCAGCCAACTCAACTACTCCACCCATCCCAGGCCATAATGTCCTCTCAAAAAAAAAAAAAAAAAAAAAAAACAGACCATAATCATATTTTGACGGAATGCTATACTCCCTCCGGTATGGTATTAGAAGTCGTTTAGGGCAATGACACTGCCTCCAAAACATAATCTTTGACCTCTTATTATTATAAAAATATTTATGAAGATGTGATATATGTATACTTTTATCAAAGTATTTTTTAAGACAAATCTACTCGTATAATTTTTACATTTACAAACTCAACAACTTAAAAGTTATTGATGATTTATATTCCCGATGTTTGGCCCAAACCTTATCCAAAACGACTTCTAATACCATCCCCGAGGAGGGGAGTACATTCCCTTCTAAATCTCTAAAGATATGATGTCCTAACCACCCAGACAGCTATGAAATCTTCGTTTGTCCAGTGATCCCGCTCTCCCTTCGCCGGATTATTAGTGATCGATGCACTAAAACTTGTTTCTCGATCGGTTTAGGCTAAGCTTCCGAAGCTTCTCGCCCTATGATTATTGGAGATGTCTGGGCTAGGTTAAATATGGTGACTGTTGAGCTGTGACGTGTACAGCTGAGAGGTGGACCGACCGACAACACGGGGAGTGTGGACCGTCGACCGACGCTGTGTTTGGAATTGTTGGCATCAATGGTGTCGTTGTGTGTCATGGCACCGCCAACGAGCAACGACCAACCTACTCAATTGACGTGTGCAATTTAAGGATAGAGTAAATGCAGTCCAAGCATGGCCGTCACGCCGGCGCCGGCCATAATCACGCCGGCCGGCGGTCGTTGAGGGTAAGTAAAACAACATCCATCCCCCCGTCGTCTCATCTTGAGTTGTTGTGTACTACGTACTACTGATGTGCTAGGAGTACTGGCAATTTACAGAAAACGCCGGCCGGTCTAGAACGTCTGCCAAGTTCAATTGCCCCAGCCTGAATAATCCAACCTTAGCTTAATTACGCACAAGCAAAAAAAAAAAAAAAAAAAAAAAGGCATCGTGATGCGGTGGCAGTGCAATGGAATGATTGGATCGGACGACCACGACACTGCATTTAGGCGGTCAAGTTCGTGATGGATACTTTCCTGTACTAGTGCAGGTTATGGACTGTGTATTCAGTGCACACCGGCCAGCAGTGTCTGTTCGATCGGTGCCAACAGTTGCCGGCATCTATCGATCCATTACTGAGGTGAGGGTGAGGCCCGCATCATACAGTACGTGTCGCTCGTGTCCCTGCCACCCGGCGCCCGCCGCCCGCTGGCCGCGATCCGTCACACAACGGCCGGCTATAAATGAGCGACAAGGCGAGCCGGGCCTCTTCAACCGGTGCAGTGCGGCGCGGACACCACAAACACCACCCACTCTCGCGATCGATCGATCGACGCTAACATGGCGAAGCAGCAGCACGGCAAGGCGATGATGGCGCTGGTGGTTGTGGCACTGCTACTGGCCGCGGCCGCGGAGACGGCGTCGGCGGCAACGTGCGACGTCGGGCAGCTGGCGGTGTGCGCGGCGGCGATCACGTCCGGCGCGAAGCCCTCGCCGGGGTGCTGCTCCAACCTCAAGGCGCAGCAGGGGTGCTTCTGCCAGTACGCCAAGAACCCCACGTACGCGAGCTACATCAACAGCCCCAACGCGCGCAAGGCCGTCGCCGCCTGCGGCGTCTCCCCTGCCGCGCTGCTAATTTAATTTAACCTCCACCGCCACCGCCACCGCCACCAGGCGTCTCTGCCGTGTGCCAGCGCCGCTCGATCTCTCGAGCTAGCTACGAGGAATAAAGGATGGATGGGTTATGCACTTTGGCGTCTGGTTAGCTGCTCTGCTCCGACCCGATCCCTGCTTAATTGCTTATTTTGCTTGTGTATTATATACAAGTATATGTATCTGTGTCCATCGACATATTATATATACTATAAGTACAATATATATACTGATCCTGGTGCAAGCATGGTTGATGTCCTTCACGGCGCATGCATGATGCATGCGTAGTATGTGCACAACACCACACATGCATGATGGATGCATGGCGATACCATCCAGTTTATTCGTTCCTCATCACTGGACCGGTTCGTTAGCCTGGCCGTTTGGCTGGGTTTATGTTTTTCACCTTGTACTTTTTTAGAGTAAAAGGGTTGATACCCCCGTCTATTAACCAAGATTAATAGACAAGCATTCAGTTACAGCTCAGGCAAGATGGTGATGCCATCTGCACCTCTCACAGTTCAGACCTTGGCTGGCTCAAACAACACCGTGTTTGCCGCCCATCTACTCTACTTAACGATCTAAATGACGGTTTCAGAGTTCACCGAATTATTACAGACCTTAAATTGCTAGAGCACCTAGCTCAGCAAACTCAAACAGATAGACCGGTAAAAGTTTCACTCAACACAACGATAACAGGAACAACATTCACTGTAGAACATCCGACAACATCGCCTTGATTGTCATCATGTCTTGATCTCCCAGAATCCATCACCTCTTCCCACTTTGACAGTTGACATGTGTCTTGACCTTCCCTTGCTACACCAGCCACGACACTTGCATAGCTTCTTGCTTCATCAGCTTTGATTTCTCCATTAGCGATGATCTCTTTTCCTCCGGACAGAGTACAGACCAATTTTGTATAGTCTGAGCAATTTTGTAGAAGAGTATAGCCATACTCTCCCACTGGAATTTCTGAAAGCACAAAGAGTTTCTAAGTTTCCATATGCACCAAAAACCTGCTGAAGTAACAATATTAACTACACAATTTCTCTTATTGCTAAGCCAGAACTGACCAATTGAATCTAAAGAATGTCCTAGCTGAACACCCAGGACTCTAGATAGCACCTCCCACATGTTTATGGCTACCACACAATCAAAAAAAAGGTGCTGTACAGATTCTATTTCACAGCAGAATAAACAAGTTAAGTCTTTAACCTTCTGCCTTTTGCTCAAGTTATCTCTAGTCAGACATCTATTTTTACTCAACAGCCACAGAAAGTTATGCACTCTCAGAGGGATCTTAATATCCCAAAGAGCAGGTACTAGAGTAGAGTGAACACCCCTGAAATTTACAATTTTATAAAGGGATTGAACTGAATAAACACCTTTGGAGGTGAACTGCCAAATCATTTCATCCTCCTCATCAGTAAGGTTAATGGTACTAGCTAGCTGGTACACTTCCTCCCAGAGTTGCATCATCTCTTCATCTCCCATCCTAGAAAAAGGTGCACTTGAGATTTGTCCCATCCCAAAGCTCTGCTACAGTTTTATCTTTTCATTGACTGATCTATATAACTTCCAGTATTGTATAGCTAAATTAGAATCCCCTAACCAATTATCCTCCCAAAACTTGACTTTCTCTCCATTTCCTATTTTCCACTTGTATCCTATCCTAGCAGCTTTAGTAGCCCACATGAACCCCCTAAAAAAAAGGAGGCACCAACCACTCTAGTGTGCAAGATATTTGGTTTCTTGGTTCTATACTTGAAATCTATTAATTCAGCCCAAAGTTTTTCTCTATCACTGTTGTATCTTTTAAGCCAAGAGGACAGGAGACAAATATTAAGATCCCTTAAGTTTGTCAAACCCATGCCCCCATGCTCTTTAGCCGTAGACACTAGCTCCCAATTAGCTAGGTGATACCTTGGGGCATCTTCCAAGTCATTCCAAAGACAATTACTCATCTGAGTGTTAAGGAGCTTAATAGCCCACTTAGGAAACTTAATAAAAGAAAGTAGATAAACTGGGATACTAGCCAGACAAGACTTAATCAAAGCTGTTCTAGCTGCTAGTGATAACAATTTACCCCTCCATCCTGCAATCCTCCCTAGAAGCTTGTCTACCACTGGTTGTAAGTCCTCCCTAGTTAACTTGTCATAGTGCAATGGAATTCCCAAATACTTTATTGTCTACCACTGGTTTTTCATCTTGTACTTATTTTGTGTTATGAATAATGATATAAAATTTCTTACAAAAATTTATCAAAATTATAAAGGATTGACCTAGTTAAATTTGCTTTAAGGGTGAAAAGTTTATTTATTTAGAAACCGAAGGAGTTTATCCCAGTCAGTGCTTGTGAGGCTCAGGTAGAAGCTTTTCCTCTCTTCGAGAGCCTGGTGTGGTGAGCTTCTCTGGTGGACCTCAAATCAAAGTTGGGCTTTGTTTGACGGATCGGGCCGTCAAGCTAAGGAGCACGGGCCCAGCCTCGCTCGCCCTTGAGATGATTTTCTTTCTTTTTCTTTTCTCTTTATAATTTCCATGCGTATGGTAGAGAAAAAAAAAAACTATAGTGTTTCTCAGGGAAAAAAATGCAGTGAGTACTGCTTCCACGATCAGATTAGTGAGTGGGTTTGTCTTGCAGTAAGTTACCAACAAGCCAACATTTTTTTTTCTTACTGAGGAGAACAGAGCTACAGATTTCCTTTTACGGTAAAACTTGTTTGCTCACGTCCCTAACTTATTACACTTATCGGATTGGCTCCATTCCAGGGGCGGATTGATTTAGCCTAGTTTTGAATTCGGTTCATGTTAAAATGAGTGTTCGGTTAAGGAATTATTCCAGACGGATTGAACTAAGTTGATTTTCAATCCACCAATTTTTTATAACAAACCACTCGTATTTATTCCACACCTCTTGAGGTCCCGAACGAAAACAACCGGATCAACCTGAATGAGTAACACGGGTGGATTCACTCAATGGGCCCGAAGTAATCCGGACCGAATTCAATCCGACCAAAACGAACAAGCCCGGATAAAAATCGATTATGAGTAATACATCCTCGGTCCCAAATAAATTAATTTCGAACGTGTGTCACTCAAACTTTTTAAGTTTGACTAATAACTTTGTAGAAAAAAAAAAATAACAATATCTATGAAATAAAATGAATACATAATGAAAATATATTCTGTGGTAATCTAATTATACTAATTTTACACCATAAAATCTTGATGTTTTCTCTAGAAATCCAATCAAATTTAAAAAAGTTTGAATTAAGATAACTCTCATGAATCTATTTATATTATTCAAATATCCTTAGAAATAAGCATGAAAGATCGATGGACCTTTCTTTTTGTGATGTTCACCCCGTCATATATTATTATACTAGTACGATGATGGTTTATATGCTTACCTGTTTTGACCCGCTAGCTGCTAATTACTGTACACGATGGCGAATGATGCATTAGTGGACATGGTTGTCTCCATCGGCATGGTACGTACGGGATGGGTTGTGTGCACGCAACAAACAGTTCTTTGCAACTATCTGAAGCTCTGAGAAGGGATCAATGTACTTCTAACAGATGATGATCCGCTAGCTGAAGCATTTTCCATTTTGTATTGTGTGATTAAAAAAAATTTTACATGATTCGTTATATTGCTAATAAGCGCACACTGCTCTAAAAACAAAAGTTACACAAGTGCGCGGTTCATGCTATTTCTTCGTTATATCAAGGAAATAGTACTCCCTCCATTTCAAATTTTAATTCATTCCAAGAATCTTGGAAGCCAAAAGAATCTTAAGTTTCACCAAAATTACAGAGAAAAAAAATAAAATATTTATTTATGACATCAAATAGGTATACTATAAAAATATAATAAATTAACAACCAATAATACTTAGTTGACATTCAAAAATTAGTATGTTATTATATAAATTTGGTCCAACTTGAGTTGTTTTAATTTTTCCATAATTCTTAGAATGACTTATAATTTAATGACTTATAATTTAAGATTGAAAAGTAATATAATATTGCCCTGCAATAGTAACAGTATGTACACTACATGCGTATGTGCTGGTGCCTGGTGGCTACGAATTTAACCAAATGTCATAGCAATACTACTGTGGCAAAAGCTAAGTTTTTTTTTTTTTAGAATTACGCAGTAGTCACCATTAGCGCCTCGTTGTCGATGAGAACGCCGCTTACCACTTAACACATAATGCTGCTAAATCCTAGGATTTAAGGTACGACCACCAGAATTAATTTGAAAGCATTCCACTTGATCATCCTATCATTGACTACAACCCAATTCACATGGCAAAAGTTAAGTAGCAAGCGACATTGGGCTCAATTAAGTAGAAACCTACCGCAAATAATTAGCCTTATTATTCATATACCTTGCGCAATTCGATTGAGACTTATTCATCGCTTCCACAACAATAACGGTACGGAATGACAGATTAGCGTAGCTTGTTCCGGACCTCGAACTAGATTAACAGAAATATGGCAACAAAGAAATCACGCTACACCTTTCCTACATGACATCAACAGGCCTCGTCGCCCTCGCGCGGGCGTCTCGGGGCAAACCCTAGCCAGCAGCCACCGCCTCCCCTTCCCTTTCTTCTTCACCTTGCCGCCGCCGGAGGGCGCCACCGGGAAGCCTGGGCGGCAAACAGGGATGGTGGCGGCGAGGGGACTCACCTTGGAGATGACCTGCCTCTCGGCGCTGAGGAGGCGGTGGCGGATCCGATGGCGGGTATTGGCGCTCACCGGTAGGAATCGGGCGCAGTGCAGTCGGGGAGGGAGGATTCGACTCCCTCGTCCCCGGATCCACAGCCTACGCGGTTTAGGAGGAAGAGCGAAGCGTGGGCGGCATTGGCGGTTGCCGGCGGGGAAGCGACGCAAGCGGTGTCGGGGAGGGAGTATCCGGACTCCTCCTCCCGGATCATCGCCGCCTACGCATCTTCCTCTCTTCCCGCCGCTTAAGGCAAGGCGGGCGGCGGCTTGGCTGTACGACGGGCGACGTCCGGCGACGGCGAACCATCCGTGGCTTGATCGGGTGCCTCCACCCCGTGGGTCCCTTCTGAACCTACGCTGAGCTAGGGCCGGACGGTTGGAGGAGGCGGTGTGGACCGATTAGCGCCGTGGCGGTAGCCTGGAGGAGCGAATGTGGTGAGCCGTGCGTCTTTGGTGTTTCGACCGTTCAAGGGGACCGCTCGTTAGGGTGTCCAGGTTCCGGATATGAAAAGTTTGGATCCAAATGGTTCTTGTTCTTTGGCGTATGGCGTAACGGCATGGCTCTTGGAGGCGTGGCGGTGCTACCTTGTTTTTACGACGGTGACGCATGGGCGCGCCATTTTCCTCGCTTGAGGCGTTTGTCTTGTTCTTCGGTGGATCTCTCCGTGTAATCCCAACACCAAATGTATCCGGTGGGGCGACATTATGGCGCCTTTGGATGTCATTTTCTTGTTGGAGACGTCACTTTTGAAGATCCCATGGGTTGTCGGCCGGGTGCCGGCATCGAGTTGGTGGGTCCCTTCCACATGTACCAAGTGCTTCATACCGCTTGCCAGGTTACGATGTCCGGAGTCTCCAATGGTGGTCGGGCGCCCCACGATCTTTCGGTCTAGATCCGAGAGATGTGTTTTGGCGGCGCATTTATCGACTTGGTGGTCGATCCTTTGGGAGATGGCTTCACAGGGGCAAGTCGAGTTCCTTATTGGAGATGTAATTTTTTTTTTCATTGTTTTAGTAGTTGTACCAGGTGTTGTCAAGTGACGTGGGTCTTATTTGTATCACTGGCTACCTTTTGTAATAATTTTGGCCTAATGCATCCTCGTGAGAGGATGACTGAAGCCGAAATATATTTTTCATTATCTAAAAAAAGTGTAAACAAGATATAGCAAAACTATTGGAGTCGAAAGATATAGAAAAGAGATATGCAAAATGTCTCTCCAAATGATGATTTAGAGTGACATTTTTACAAAAACTCTCGGAGATAGCAAAACTATTGGAGAGTTGAAAGATATAGAAAGAGGTATGCAAAACGGCTCTCCAAATGATGATTTCAAGAGTGAAATTTACAAAAACTCTCAGAGATGCTATTAGTTCTCATATCCCGGCTGAAGTTGTTTCTTTTCTTTTTTGTTGTACTTTATTTGTACTTGATTATTTTTCTTACATCGTCTAATAAAAACAGCGGCAAATCTCTTTCCACTCTTTAAAAACTATTTAATTTTGGTCATCTACTTGCTACTAAATCCGTTTCAAATTGTAGTTGTTTGATTTTTTTAACCTAAGTTTGACCACTGTCTTATTCAAAAATTTATTCAAAAATATCACAACTTTTGTTGTGACATGCTTTTATTAACCAAATGTCCTTAAGAATGACTTAATTTGACTATGTTTGCATAATTTTTTTGAATAAGATAAGTGGTCAAACTTGAGGTTGAAAAAGTTAAAACGAATTATAATTTAGAACAGAGAGAATATTAGTAATTAATTAATATGGATATATATATCCATTAATAAATTTTTTGCGAAAATATCCATTAATAATTGACACCCACGGCAGCGCACCATAAAAAGCACGGCCGGTGTTATCGCATAATATGCAGTCCTCTCTCCCAATGCAAGTCACAACAGCTCAGATTTGCTGTCTGCGGCCGAGTGTCCCTGTCACTAGCCATGCACGCACAATGCTCCAATCCGATTAGCTAGCAGCCACCTCCTGCAGCTCCATCATTGCTTGGTTTCTAATTCAGCTTGGAAAGAAGAACACACAACCAGCATAAACCATGATAATATATGATGATTTAGGTGGGATTCATAAGACCATCCTATACTTATAATATATATATATATACATGCACTGTCACGCACCAACACATCTCGCAACTACATTTGATTACTACTAGTAGTATGTAATGCTTTATTATATGTAACCATCCAATCTTTTTTATTATTGTTACTAAAATATATTATTGAAAGAATGAGGGGTTTAGGGCTTTAATTAGGCAAGTAGGCTTTAGATTATAACTAACTGTCTCGATCGGTGGTCATTGAGTTCCAAATGATGATCTCTCATTTCTAGCTAGGTAGTACATACAGCTTGTTCAGGCGTGGTATAGTATGCTGCTGATCGAGTTGAGCTAGCAGCTGGTGCTATTGATATCCAGCTGGTGGATATTCTGCTAGGTTTATTTAATCTATATTAATTAGACATGCAAGTTGAGCTGGGCTAGGCAGCAATCTAATTAAGTTAAAAGTATAATCCGCACATCATCCTCCCTTTTTGTTGTAAAGAAGAGAGAATGTAAAAACAGCTAGCCTATATAATGATGAGGGGTGGCCTAGCTTACTGAACTTTTCTGGTTTCATCAGGTAGAGGAGAAAAGGCGATGAATGATCAGTGTCACAGGTGGTGGTACCGGCCGTGCATGGTTTATCCTAATAAGTTTATGATTATGGATGATTCTCACAAGAAAAGGCAACGTACCCCGGCCCTCCCTCACCATTATTCCATCCATCTCCAGGGACCACGGATTAGCGTGTAATTGTGCATGACTTTGCTCTTGAGAATCCAGAGTACCCCAGATTCTCTGGCTGGTACACATATATCATGAGCTGGTTGACAGCCGAAAGCTCATGCTTGGAATCTCTCAGCTAGGTATCGATCATATATACGGAGTATATGTAATGATGCTTGTGCACCGCCGTACGTGCAGTGCAATTGCAAGTGCGCATTGCAAGAAAGATTAGCTGTGAGCTGTTGGGGCCGATATATCCGGTGGATGACATTGGCATAGCAACCTGGAACAGCAAGGCGCATGGCGGCTGTCCTGTCCTTGGCCCCCATGCAAGGTTGGCAGCGGTTGAGTTGAGTCCCCTCCCCATGGCTGACGTGCATCCAGCACCAAACAAGTTATATATGAGAGAACATTTCGTGTGCAAATTCATGGCTGACGTGCATCCAGCACCAAACAAGTTATATATGAGAGAACATTTCGTGTGCAAATTCGATCGGACTCAGATTTATTTATTTATATATACGTTCAACATTTGATAACGGAGCGAGGTGCGCGACCTGCAGCTGCAGCTAAAAGTCACCACAACGTACTAGTACTGTAACTACTGTTGCTCGTCTGCTCCTACGTACTACCACAGCTGCAGCTTGAATGCATGAATCCAAGAATCTCGATGATGCATGCTCCCTCCGTTCCAAAATAAACGCGCTATGGGATGCGTCTTTGGTTAAATTTTCTCAACTTTGACTAAGTTTGTAGAAAATACGTGTAATATTTAAATCTTCAAATAAATTTGTTAAAAACTAGACTTAAAGACCTTTCCGATAATACTAATTACTTAACATAAATATTTATATATCTTAATATATAATTGCCGGTATTTTTGAAAACGTTGACTTCCGGGAAGTGAGAAGGTCTTTTATTTTGGGACAGAGGGAGTATGCAGATGCAAATTAACCGGCCCCACCATGCATCTACCATCGATCGATCGCCTGCCTGCCTGCCTGGAACAGGCCATCAATCCATTCACATACCACTTCCATGCTTGTTTATTAAGCCACCTTGCTAGCTAGATAGTTAGTTAAACAAACACTACTGCTTCGTTGGTAAATAATATATATAATAAGAGCTCTGCTTTGTTGTACTTGCTTAGAAAACCAACTATACTTTGTTGCTCTCTCCACATATACCATGTACTAGCTAGAAAGCCACCTTTATTTCAGCTGTCTTCCTCTATATATCGACCAGACGACCACCAAGCAGCAGCTACCTGATTGAGCCCTCCCTCTCCTCTCCTCTCGTGCCACCCAGGCCTGGTGCCACCAGACCGGCCATTCTTTCTCTGTTAGCTCAACTAGCGTCGTGTCTAATTAGTAGCTTGCAGGCTCACCCGCTGCTGATTGAGAGATAGATGGCGGCAGAGGAGGCCAAGAAGGTGGAGGTGGAGGCCACCAAGGACATCGCCGAGGAGAAGGCCGTCGTGCCGCTGCCGCCCCCGCCCGCCAAGCTGCCCGCCGACGACTCCAAGGCCATCGTCGCTATTGTCAAGGGTACGCCGCCGTAACTAGCTACAGTGCCATTCTTTGTTCCTTCGTTCAATTCTAGTTCATCCCAACAACACAATTTCTGTTATGTCGGCTGCTTTGCACTAGCTAGCTATAGTAGAGTTTCTTTTTTGTTTTTTCTACAAAAAGGAAAGGAGGTAGGAACTTTGTAGGAAATCTCCCCTAACCAAACTTTACAAAGATCATGCAGGGAGTAATTTTCCGTCTAGCCGTCTAGGTTCTAGAAAGGGGAATTTCAGAAAAGCAGATTGATTAATTTGGGGACACAAAGTTCCCTTTATTTCCACGGTACTGCTTTTGAAGTGTAAATGAGACAAACCAAATAAGAAGTGAACATAACTGTTGCTAAGAAGTGAACATAACTGTTGCTGAATGTTCCTAATTTAGATTTATTTTTTTCTGGCAACATGGATTAGTTTCCTTCACAAACTGCAAAACAAGATAATTCAAGTTAACGTGATGCCTAGAGGATCGGAGGTAGAAGTAACAACCGAATACTGAAGCACTGATAACTGAATACCGACAACCAAACCCTTTATGTTCTGAAAAATTCTGATATGTCTACTCTTTTGCCAGACACTGCTGAGAAACCTGCAACTATTGGAGGTTCAACTGAAAGAGGTAACCAATAAAAAACAAAAAACAAAAAAAGCTCATCAAAATTAATTCTCAGTTTATTTAGCAAACAAACAAAAAACAAGAATTATAGCTCGTTCAAACTCAATGCACTCATCTCAGTCCATTCTCTTTTTTTTTCAGATGCTTATCTCGCGAAGATTGTATCCGAGAAGAGACTGACTCTGATCACCGCTTGGGAGGAGAGCGAGAAAGCGAGAGCCGAGAACAGGTAAAAGGTCTCTCTGACTCTGAGCTATATATATTTAATTGGTAGTTGCTTTGAAGTATGGAGCTATATGTTTAACTGTCAGCTGCTTAAATAAAAGCAATAAAGATGCGTTAAATCACCAGTGGTGCCTGTGCTACTCACATCACTCCGGTTCGTTTAGATGTCCAACGGGCCGGCCATCACACACACACACTATATCTTACGCACTCAAAGCACGGCCCGGCGAAAGCGCACCTTTCGATCGTCTCCGGGCTGCAAGGGCTGACCTCTCCTACGGGCTCGGGCATCACCTCGTACCATGGCTGCGTCCGCTTGCTGCGTTTGCCTGCCCATGGGCCGTGACAACAGGGCCGCCAAGAAGCTTGCCTTCATCACGTCATGGGAGAACGCCAAAAAAGCGAGATGGAGCCGAGCTGAAAAAGATCGCGGTGAGCTGAATTAATGAAAAAGCTAGGTGGACGATGACAAGCCACCTATAGTATTAGTACAGTGGGAGGCAGAGTTGTTAGTAACTGACGACGACGTGCAATTGATGGCAGGAGCAACTGGAGAAGAAGAAGGCGGCGTACGAGGGAGAAGCTCAAGAACAAGCTGGCGCTGCTGCACAAGACGGCGGAGTCGCGGCGGGCGCAGACGGAGGCCAAGCGCGGCGAGGAGATGATCCTGGCGGAGGAGATGGCCGCCAAAGTGTGAGAGGCGGGGAGGCCCACCAAGGGTTCGGGTTTTTTTTTTTTTTTTGGAATGATGCTGGCTGGGAACAGCTGTTGTTAAGATGCCATTACTTGCGTGTTTAATTTTTGGCGGTGTGTGCATGCATGTGTATGTATCTGAAATGCCCTTGGTGTGCTCTTGTTGTATTGGAAGGGATGGCCCGACATCTTATCTGTAAAGGCCGGGTGTATAATTAAGCATAACGGACCGGGCCGGTGGAGATGGATATCCATTTTGCCGGGCCTCCTTCCGGGCCAAATTCTTATCACGGGCCAAATGGCCATCTATACTGGTTCGTTTTCATGGGTGAGAGATACCATCACACACACACACACACTATATCTTACGATGCACTCAAAGCACCATGAAACGAAAGCGCACCTTTCGATCGTCTCCGCTGCATGCAACTGACCTCTCAACCACACCTACAGCATCACCTCGTACTTTGTGTCTGCAACTAACTCGCTTGCTGCTTTTTCCTGCAATGGTCCCGTCCGTGACAACAGGGCCGCCAAAGACACTTGCCTTCATCACGTCATGGGAGAACGCCAAGAAAAGCAGAGATGGAGGCCGAGCTGAAAAAGATCGAGGTGAGCTGAATTAATGAAAAAGAGAGGTGGACGATGACAAGCCACCTATAGTATTAGTACAGTGGGAGGCAGAGTTGTTAGTAACTGACGACGACGTGCTCTCCATGGCATGGCAGGAGCAACTGGAGAAGAAGAAGGCGGCGTACGAGGAGAAGCTCAAGAACAAGCTGGCGCTGCTGCACAAGACGGCGGAGGGAGAGGCGGGCGCAGACGGAGGCCAAGCGCGGCGAGGAGATGATCCTGGCGGAGGAGATGGCCGCCAAGTACCGCGCCAAGGGCGAGGCACCCACCAAGCTCTTCGGCCTCTTGAAAGCCTGACCATGTGTATGCTGGCTGGGAACAGCTGTTGCTTGTAGATGCCATTATTTGCGTGTTTAATTTTTGGCGGTGTGTGCATGCATGTGTATGTATCTGAAATGCCCTTGGTGTGCTCTTGTTGTATTGGAAGGGTTTGCTTGACATCTTATCTGTAAAGGAATTGTGTATAATTAAGCATAGGAGGAGTGCAGTGGAGATGGATATCGTATTAAGTTCTTCCTTCTCAATTCTTATGATGGAAGTTTTGTCAGTTGGGAAATTGGTTATGCGTTTGGCAATAGGCAGATGGTCTACTGCAGTTTCTTTGATGGAAAGACTCAGCAGGCATCAATGCCTGTATTTTCATCAGTCCTGTTGTTTCTTGGTCCTAAACTTCAACTGCACTACGGGGGGAACAGTTGAGAGAGCAACTTTTTTCTTCTTTGACACGATCGCCCGTCGTCAGATGTACCGAACTCGATATTATCATAAAAGAGAGATTAAAAATCACTGTACAAAGGAGAACTCAAGTAAAACAACAATAACAAAAAGCATTCAGAGAAGAACTTGCTGAAACATAAGTAGGTGTGCTCACTGAACATCACCAGCTAGCCTTCAGAGAAACAGCCAGCGAGAAAACACACGGATGGCGGACCAAATCAACAATACCATAAATTTATAATTTGACGCATTCCTTCTTCTCCAGTTGATTTTTTTTTTAAAAAAAATATCTACAGTTGGACAGTTCATCTGAATAGGGTGCGTTTCTTCTTACTTATTGCGATGTATGGGAGATGTTGGACAGCGGAGCGTCGTCACCGTCATGGACTACGGGGACTCCGGGAGTGCATCTTACCCACCTACTGCACGGCCGGATGCCCCATCTTATGTTGCCGCCGCCCTTTCCACTCAAAGGTTTGGCATATTGTCATTTCTGTGGCCCACCTCCGTCAGCATGGTTTCCATTCAAGTTAGGATGACTTTATGGGCATTGGTTGGGGGAGAGGAAAAACTCCAAAGTCTTTGAGGCGCGGCACCGACCCCCTCTTCCACCCTGTTGGTTGGCTTCTTTGGAAGGAGCGGAACTCCTCCGACTTTTGATGCCAAGGCAACTACTGCGTTCACTTGGCCATGGCCATGAGGGCGGAGGCATCATTGTGGTGCCATGGCCTCCAATAGACGCTCGCCGCGCAGGCTTGCCCGAGGCGGAGTGTAGCTTCTTTCTTGTGCTATCTATGTTTACAGCACGCAAGTCGAACCATGTATCGGCGGTGGGTGCGTGGCCATGTAATCCTTTGTGTTGCATCCAGTAGTGTTAGGCTTTGGCTTCGGAACTGCGGTGTTGCCGTCCCTCAACTTTGTTTTTTAACTCTCGCGTACAGAAAAACACGCGGCAACCAGTGGGTTCCTCAAAAAAAAAAAAATACAGTTCATCTGAAGGCGTACCTCAATAACTTACGCTTCTGCCACGGGAAGGCGTATTTGTTCTCCATCGAAGCGGGCAATTGTTGCGTACTCCCTCCGTATGAAATAAATGACGATTCTGGAGCTGGAGGAAACATCATCTACCGCAATTATATATTAAAATAGGATTAATATTTATATTACATAATTAGTATCATTGGAAAGATCTTGTGATCTAGTTTTTTTAAAAAATTTATTTGGAGATTTAAATCTTCTAAGTATTTTCTATAAATCGAGTCCTCTCGTCCAGCTACAGTAGAGAAAACCTAAAAACGTCGTTTATTTGGGAACGGAGGGAAGTATGGTATTACCCACCTACTGCCGGCCGGATCACACATGCTGACATGCCGCCGCCCGCCACTCAAATCCAGGTAAGAAAAAATAACAGGCCCACCAGTCAGCGAGACAGCTGCCATCGTCACCAGTTAGAATCTCTCTCTGTATGCGCCATTGCGGCGCCCGTGGGCCCACCACGGCGCCGCCGGCAGCGCCACCAACCCCCACCTCCACCCTCTCACGGGCACCCGCGCCTGCTCCACGACGCTTATGCGCTCGCCTCCGCCTCTCGCCGCCCACCTCCGGCGCCTGCTCCTCCTCTCGCCCTCCGCCCAGCACATCATCATCCACCGCGCCATGGCCTCCACCACCGCCGCCGCGCGCAGGCGCAGCCAGGTGAGCGACGCCTGGGAGGGACCCAGCTTGCCTGCTTGCTTACAGCACGAACACTGACGACGGCGGTGGGTGCGTGGCGTGTGTTTGGTTGTGGGCTTTCTTCTCAGGTGGCGCTCCGCCGGCGCCCGCGGAGTACGAGGAGGTGCTGGGGCGGCTCTCCTCGCTCATCACGCAGAAGGTGCGCGCGCACAGCGGCAACCGCGGCAACCAGTGGGACCTCATGGCGCACTACGTCAAGGTCCGTGGCTCCTCCGTGCATTGAGATCTCCTCGTACTGCCAAAGTTCTTCTGAATCGTAATACGATGCTTGTCTGATTGTTCGATCTGGTTGGTATGAATGGTGAGTAGATTCTGGAGCTGGAGGAGCCGATCGCGCGGATGAAAGTGATTCACGTTGCGGGGACCAAGGGGAAGGTAAACTAATCCTCTTAGTTAGATGCTGTGTCACTTTTAGTTCGACCAGAAAGTTCAGAGTTAATATGTGTACTGTAAAACAACAGTTAGGCAATCACGGCTAGGTTGGAATGCAAATGTAAATAGTGTGAATCATTAAGCTTTACAAAAGTCGCAGTTTAATGCTATTCCTGTTTGCTAGTGTTTGGTACCAGGACGTGATACAGCTTCCATAGCTGTATCGACTAACATTGAACTGCGACTTTTCTTACATACAGTAGTTATAAGAAATGCTGAATTCTTTTAGGGCCCTTACACGGCATCAATTGAACAAGGCATTCATTGTATCTACAGGGTTCCACATGCACATTCACCGAGTCAATTCTGCGATCTTGTGGCTTCCATACTGGGTTGTTCACCTCACCACATTTGATGGATGTTAGGGAGCGATTTCGGCTAGATGGGTAATTCTTTTTCCTACTGTTCCTTTATCTTATATACCTGCATCTGGTTGTGGTGTTGACAACGTACATCCTATGAATTTCCGAAAGAATTTTTGCATGCAAATGTCAGATGTGCTGCGTCATCTTTCCTATGTTGTCCCTGTAATTAGGTATTATGAATTTATGATGGCACTGACCTAGCTCCTCCTTTCTGAGGGCATCAGGGTTAATATTTCTGAAGAGAAATTTCTGAAGTACTTTTGGTGGTGCTGGAACAAATTGAAGGTAAGTGTCTTGATTACTCGTTTCATATAAAGTCGCTCTGCACTGGATGCCTAGTGCCTAGAAGTGACAAAGCAGAAACCACTGAATTGATTCCTTCAGAAACTTTTGCATCTATTCTGTAACCTGTCTGATCTCATAATATTGCTTTTATTCTATATAAACTTGTGGATGATGAGGTAAATGGTCTTACTTCCAGGAGAAGACTGATGATGATATTCCCATGCCAGCCTATTTCAGGTTCCTCGCATTGCTGGCATTCAAGATATTTTCTGCTGAGCAGGTAAAGAAAATGCAAGCATTTCCTACTCTTTCGGCCTTCTTTGCAAGATATTCAAGATGCTAAATTGAATTTACTTGCAATCCATTGTGTTATTATGTAATTTTAAGGTAGACACATTCACATATCGATCACATATATGCTCGTCTGACACTAGGAACTTACTGATTCTTTATAACTTTTGAGATTCTATGGCATCTGCCCAATCATTTCCCTGTCCTTTTCTGACTCTAACAGGTAGATGTTGCTGTTCTTGAGGTTGGCCTAGGAGGGAAGTTTGATGCAACTAATGTGGTATGTGATGTTCTATTACAGTAATATTGTGCAAACCGAAGGTTTTGTATGGATTATAAAACTCATCTTGATTAGTCAAACCCAGAGTGAACTTTTAAATATTACCACTGTTTCCTTGAACTATCAAAAATCAAAGATCTTGACTAGTCTCTAAATTTGGGTGTCTGCAGGTTAAATCACCTGTAGTTTGTGGAATATCTTCCCTTGGATATGACCATATGGAAATTCTTGGTTAGTCATGTAACTGACTGTTTAAGTAACTCTATCATTAGGTTATGCTTTCAATATCATCTTTACTTTGTTGCTTGTGAGCAGGGAATACACTTGGAGAAATCGCAGGGGAGAAGGCTGGGATTTTCAAGGTTTTGTTTAGTTGCTTTCCTCTATAAAGCTATTCAAATTATATAGGCAATTCCCTTATGTTTCTGATTCTCTTGTGTCAGCAAGGAGTTCCAGCCTATACTGCTCCACAACTAGAAGAGGCAATGGCTTCTCTCAAACAAAGAGCTTTGGAGTTGGGTGTATGTCCTATCATCAATTCTATTCTTTCTTTCATTTTTGTTGCCTCCTATTCTAGCCATGACACTTAATGCAACATTGGTTTCTGAAGATCCCTCTCCAAGTCGCCGATCCTCTGGAGCCCCATCACTTAAAAAGATCAGCATCTTGGACTCCATGGCGAACATCAATATATAAATGCTGGCCTTGCAGTTGCTTTGGCTAGTACATGGCTTGAGAAGGAGGGACATAAGGACAGGATACCACTCAACCGTACTGTAAGTCTTCTCAATCATGTTGCTTTGCCAAAAAGAAAGATGGTATGACAACTTTTCCTGCTGTGATGGAATTCAGGATCCCTTGCCAGATCATTTTATTAGAGGACTATCAAGCGCTTCTTTGCAAGGCCGAGCACAGATAGTTCCAGATTCACAAGTGAATTCAGAAGAGAAGGACAATGATTGTTCGCTTGTTTTCTATTTGGATGGAGCGCACAGTCCTGAAAGTATGGAAATATGTGCTAAGTGGTTTTCCCATGCCACAAAGGATGATAGGAGGCTACCATCTTCCGTGGAGCAGTCTCAGTCATCTAGGTCTCAAAAGGTATGTCTCACGGCATATATACTTCTTTTTCATGATTCAATTGACCTGCTTTTTGTGTGCATTACATCTTACAGTAGGTTCCTCCCTTATATGAAAATATTCTTTTGAAACCCATTGCAGATCCTTCTGTTCAATTGCATGTCTGTGAGAGATCCGATGAGATTGCTTCCTCATCTCCTGGATGCATCAACTCAAAATGGTAGCTTAAAATTTTTAATCATCCCCTGAAATTATTGCAATCATTCATAATCAATTCATATATTGTTATTTTTTCATCTCAATTGTTTATTGGTAACTAAATGCATTTACTGTCCACATGAGTCTTGTCTTGAAGTTACTGGTTTATTTACTGCGGTGTTTTCCAGTTCCAGGTTAAATGGGTACATTCGTTTTTGTCTAATTTTGTCAGGAGTCCACTTTGACCTGGCCCTATTTGTGCCGAACCAATCACAATACAACAAGCTTGGTTCTAATACTTCAGCACCTCTTGAGCCTGAGCAAATTGATTTATCATGGCAGCTGTCACTCCAAACAGTTTGGGAGAAGTTACTTCAGGATAAAGGTTCTTCTGAAATCTGAACTTGATTTCTTTAGCCATTTATGCTGGTTTTCTTAGTCCCTTGTATGTTTTTTCTCCTTGAAACAAGCATTATCTGGTCTGAATATAATGTAACAGATGGAAGTAAATGGTGCAGGTATAAATATTACAAAAATCTAGTGATACTAGTCAAGTTTTTTTGAATCGCTTCCACTTTCGCAATCGAGTGGCTAAGGAAAAAATGCCGAGAAAACCAATCTACTTCTTTTCAGGTAAAACCTTTCACTCAGAAATCTGCACATTGATATTTATCCTAATGTTTGTTGCATCATGCATTCATAACTAACGTGTGTATACCAAGTCGAGTTTGCAATTGTTATTGTATAATAACCTCTGTTGATCTTTTATCCTCCCTCAGGGTCTTATTTATTTGCTGAATGTCCTTTAAAACATAATTCAGGAAACTTTATAGCATTTTTTTTTTTTTTTTGTTTATCTAACTGCCTTCACACTTGATGCTAACATATTTTGATCTGATGATGGGACTGAACTAGGTCTTGGTTACTGGCTCCCTGCATCTGGTTGGTGATGTTTTGAGAATAGTCAAGAAGTGATACATACACCGCTTGAAGTTCAAACTGGAGCCGACCTTTTCTCCCCCCACAAGGCTAACTTGATTAGCAAGGGCAGAAATTTCAACGGCTTGCTTATGATGCTAACCAAGCTGCGAGCCTCTGTTTTCTGGCCACTGTCGCCTTTCACCCAGGAAACTGCTGTGCCCATTCTTGTAAAAAGGCGTGAAATAGGATGATGGTGCCATCATAGAACATAACTGGGAATTCAACATGAAACTGGGTCAACCTGTATGCCCACAAAATTACAGCGAATGGGTTTTCTTCTGTAAAGAAGCCAATCATTCTTCTCCAGAATAAAAAAAGAATTAATGTTGTGATGATGTATCCCTGTTCTTTCTCCCTGACGAAAAACTGATGGTCCAACAGTGTTTGCGGTCGCCGTGTTCAGACCTTAAGGGTGACCTGACCTGTGACCATCCCATGCAGGATAGCTGTTGATATCGCAATGATACGGCCCAACAGTGTTTTCCCTGTACCGCATGCGTGCAAAACCATCTTTCCAAGTCCAGACACTGTTCTGTTAGTGTCCGGGGACGACCTCTGATCCCATTCGATTTCGGTTGTTATCCGGTGTCCGCACCAAGCCAAATTGGGTGAGGCAAGCGCACGCCTGCCCCGGTGTCTCGTATTGCCTCCCTCAGCAATTCAACAGCAACTTCCCATGGATCTCCAGATGGCCGCCGAGCTGAATTACTTTCTGTGCCGCTCTTATTGTCTGCACCCGCTTATATAAACTCTTATTCCGTTGCCTGTGTCTGACCATGACATCATGCAAATGTATGTATTATAGACTATTTATTACTAGTACAAGCTACAAATAAACTACTAGTACCAACTACGGTATCATAGAAATCCCGTCAGGTGATGGCTTTGACTTTGGGCTAGCTGGGTACTATCAGCATTCGATGCATTGCACTTGCACGCTATATAGTATAGCGACTGGGAAACCAACACACCTCTCTGTTCAGAGTTTAGACTTGAGAATCACAAGAATCTAGCTATCATCCCCAAGTTTTCCCATGGGATTGCCACGACAAAGCAGCTTCATGAGGTTGATGGTAGTAGTGCTCACAGTCTCGCTCCTGGGAGCAGAGCTGAGAGGCCTCTTCTGCCACGGCCGGCGGATTCCGGGCTCCGAGGTGGCCATCATGGCGCACGACGACGTCGAGTCGCCGCCGCTGCCGAGGGAAGGTCAAGGCCACTACTCGTCGTCGTCGTCGTCGTCCTCCAGCAGCAAGCATGAACCTCGCTGGAGGCGCGTGCAGGATCTGTCTGAGTCCAAGAGGACTGTGCCGTCAGGGCCCAACCCGCTGCACAACTGAAGCTGAAGCCTGGTCAAGAGGAGGGACCTCGGTGCTCCGTCCGTCTCACTCAGCGTCTATCTATCTATCTCAGATCAGATTCTGAGATGAGCAACAAGAGAGAGAGAGAGGCTTTTTTGTAAGTAGATAGAATCGTAGAATTGGCTGGCATATATACATGATACATGTACTGTACACCGACCATGAGTAAAAGCAATACATGATACCTGTCATTGGCACTTGCTGTTCTTTCTTTCTATTGCTATGCCAACAAGCGTGCATGGTCGACGGCGAGTCAGAGCAGGTGGTTGTGATTCCATCCATGTCGTCTGCTTGTCTCCTCTGTAGCGAACCAGAGCCGGGAGGTGGTGGATGGAGACCTGGAACGCCATCCACGGTGGCTGCCCGGCCACCTCCGTCCTCCGATCATGGGGAGCGCGCGTGCTCCTCACTGCTCGCCGCGCGCTAGCTGTGCTGACCGGTGGCCACATGGATTGTTCTCGTCGTTGACACGGGCGGCGCCGTCGATTCGCTCCCTGTCAGCGTCACTTTCTTTGGTTTGTTTCGGCAGCAGAATTATGTTGCTCGACGGTTTTGACCACGCGACGCAACGCAGGCTGGCAAATGGCAATGCAAGAGCTGGCAGGCGGCGTCGATCGCACTTGTCTGCTTTGCTTTGTTTGCCTTGTCATGATGATGCCCTGCTACTTACTGTAGTAGTTAGCAACCAGTCAAACTGCAAACACACGAGAGAATCCAAGAGGAGGTGCATAGAAAGAGCAAATTGTAGTTTACACTTCACATGACGCAGTAAGTAAGAGATGCAGTTGATTCACACAACTTGGATTGGATCAGGAGCACCTCTCACTGAAGCACTTCACTTGGCTTGTAACATTCACAGGAACAAGGAAATGTACAGTATCTGTCTGTCCACACCCACGGTTTCTCGATGTGGGTGGGGTGGGGACACAACTTGCGTGCACACGCAGTGCTAGTTCAGTACACAGTGCAGGACAGCAAACGGTAATCTGGGATGGAACTCCTACTCCCAGCAAGATTATCTCATCTGGAGAGGCACCGGTCTTTCTTGTCCAACCTGAACATTCCACATTTCCACTGCAGGCTTGCAACATCTCAGAGAAGAGAAAAGTAGACAACCGACCACGTAGCAAACTCAAGAAAGAATCCCAGTCATCCATCACTCAGTCTACATCAGCTGATTCCCCACCGGGTCAACGCTGAAATGCAGGTGCAGAGATTTCTCCACGATCGGGTGAAACTTGGATGCCCACATCTACAACCCACAGGCCAAACACATGAGTTATACGTATGGAGATGGCGAAGACTATTAGCAATCCTATGGAAGAGTGGATTAAGGCAATGGCTGTAGTTTGATATACTACTTCAGTTCAGAGTTGGAATCCAACCCTCCATGTGTGTGCACCAACATTCTGTGTGTACCTCTTTCTTGTTTTTTAGTTTTAGTTTAATTTTTTTGAGAGAAGTTAGTTTTAATATACTCGGGTAAGTCGAATGTGGTATGCAGAAAACTCAAGATATAAGCCATTTGAGCAGAGTTCTTACATCCTTGTACTCCATGCTCTCCCTGAATAGCTTGAAATCGTCAACTGCATGATATGACAGATTGAGTAAGCAACCGTGCTGCTAACTTATACACAGATGCATAGGATGAGAGAAA
Source organism: Hyparrhenia diplandra (assembly GCA_015847255.1). Lineage (NCBI taxonomy): Eukaryota > Viridiplantae > Streptophyta > Magnoliopsida > Poales > Poaceae > Hyparrhenia > Hyparrhenia diplandra. The sequence goes on along the minus strand of JADLZK010008854.1, from coordinate 24,049 downwards.
ACTTATAGCCCGCTAACATGATGGGAAACGGATTACTGCAGCATGATTGTATCCATTTTCCGGATGATCCAAACAGCAGCCTATACAAAATAGAAGTATAACATTAGAACTTTAGAAGCAGTTACTTGAGATTTTGGGGGAAAAGTATTGGTAAGAGAAACTGTAAATGTTAATAACAGTCTGTGTGAAACAAGATAAACAGGCTATATGTCTTCAGCCATAGCAACGTGTACAGCAAATTCCCAATCACAGTAGCAATGTGACAGAATAACCATAAGAATATCATGTTGTCTTACCATAGGTTGCCTGCACAATAAAAAGAGCTGCATTGGCTGATCAACTTCTGAAGAAAGCTAATGCATCCTCCGTTGCCTCTCTGGATGCAGTCTTAAAGAAAGATATCAGCAGCATAAACTCGACACCGTAGTTAAAATCCTGCCACAGGGACCAACCTTTTGTTTTAGTGCAAAATGGACAGTGGCACATCTTTTACATAGCTAAAGAATGGCATCAATTTACGCAAGGACAAGGTAGCTTGAGTTACCTCTCCCCTACGAAAGAGAGGTATAATGTCATCTTCCACCTCGGACTCAAAATCTACAGAAACCGAGCCCTGTAAGTTATCCAAACAGTGACTATCACGGTGCTATGAGCATAGAGAATCAGTATTGTGTAAGAACCGGAAAGAAGATTACATGCTGAGGCGTACATAGGAAACAGGTTTTACGTGCTCATCAAGAATTTTCGAATAGTATGCACTGCTCTGGAACTTTGCAATGTCTTCTTTCTGCTGAAAACGCATGAAGACAGCGTGTGTGAAATTCTCACTGTTGGAGTCCTCTATGCGGCCTGCATGCAATATATCACAAATACCAAATTGAAGTTTATACTTATTTACTGATTCTGAAGTTGAAGTATATATAAGCCTAACCTAATGAGAGTGCGAGTATCCCCCTCATCTGGTACTGTGATGTATATAGGTAGTCCAGCATATCTTTTTCTTCAGCGTCTGAGATGTTTGGCTTGGCTCTAAGAAGAATAATGTGCTCCACAATCTTTCTGCAAAGTGTACTCGATCAGCTGTATACTACAGCTCTGCATAGTCCAGGGCATGAGGTGACAGTATGCAGAATTTAGAACACTCATTGTAAATATGATACTTTCAGTATCAATTTCTGCAAAAAAAAATTACAGTTTTGAAGTGATTTTGTAATGCAACACTTAGAAACAACTCACCTTTTCTTCATAAGGCCACCAGAATGTGCACCATTGCTGGATTCAAGCACACCACGAGTGGAAAGAACCATCTTCTTTCCAGTCCCCCGCCATCTGCGATCTACACAAACACAAGGGACATCAGAATCTGTATTCAACATGTATACACTTCAAAAAGAAGCCCAAAGCTGAGATCGAGAACTCACATCGGTCTAAATTCTGTGCAGATAGTTGATGCAACCTAAAGCAGCTCCCAACAGGTCGCATGGTGTGAGGCACCTGGGCTGATGCTGGCACAGACATCCTGATGATTCAGAGCCTGGAAGCTTTAGCTCTCATTGTTGCCACACTGGTTTTTATGGTTTTGGGTGGAGTTGTGGTATGGTGGTAACCGTGAGCAAAAAAGCAGGATCTTTTGGGTTGGGTGCACATATTGTGGCAGGACATCTTCTGTCCTCACCATCAGTGGGTGGTTGGAGCTAATAGCACTGTCCTTTTCACAGCTCCACAATTTCAGATATTTTTTTGTAACAAAGACACTAGATCTCATTCAGAGATACAAACTAGCATCAGAACTGTCAGTGCCACAGAACTGCACCAGCATTTTGATCACCACACAGTGCCACAGAATTGCACCAACATCAATTCACATGATCAAAGAAGATTAAATTAAAAGTAGCCTAAATTAGAGTGACATGAGAATTACACCAGTTGACCTTCAAATCATTCGCAAGTTTGATCACAAGGAAAAATGCTACAATTCTAGAACCAAACAAATAAAGATTCTAAAAACTACAAACGCCCCATAATGGACTTGACGGTCTCTAAGATCCTAACATAGTGAAAGAATAAAGAAGAATGTTCGCCCTCCAAACCATCTCTATGGTGACGGTTGCTCCCAGCAAGATTGTTACATGGACTTCCACCAATTACAAGATCAAAGCCACCAATTCTTCTAATATATGTCTCAATCCTCTCAGATGTCAAAGTCTGCACATCATTGATCTCAATCAAAGTACCAGTCTGCGTCTGATCCCACCAATTCCTCAGAATCGTCCTATTGACCTCCTCCTTCTCTACTGAAATAACTGCCTTCATGTGTATACCAAGCCTATGGAGAGCCACCTCTCCTCCTCCAATACCAGTGAATAAAGACAACACATTCATGCCTTGTGGGTACATATCCTTGAGGACTGAGAGATGGTAAGCAACAGTATCGACTTGAAATGAATTTCCAAGAGATTTATACCTCTGTGTCCTGCTGATACCCCTGGTGTGATCCTTCGGAAAGCCGCAGTAGAAACTCCATCTCATCAGGCTCTAGAGGAGCAACATTGTTTTTGCCAATCCAAGCAAGATTCCATTTCCTACACTCATCCAATACAAACTTCTGAACTGTTGGAGAAGGTGGATTTGTACTTTTGTTAAGGGCTGCACGAATCCTCTCTAAGTTCTTTGCACTAGACACACAAGTCTGGATGCAATTGAACTGGCGTCTTGGGTCCCATGATGGCCACCACCTTTTGGTACGAGGAAATGCTTCAAATATTGTCTTTGGAGGTATGGGGCGAAGGGGTGACCTGCCCTCAAGTGGCAGATTGTGTACATAACCTCTTTTCCTGGCAGCAGCACAGAAGTACTTAGAGTCCACAAACTCTGGCTGAATATCATACAAGAATCTTGATATGGTATCCCAAACACCTTTTGGAGCAAGAGCAACATTTTCGTAGTAAAAGTATGGTGGACCCATAGCATTTGAAGGCAGATCTCTCTCCAGTGATCTTGTCCACTGGTCTGGCAAGTTAAATCCAACCATTGGATTTGGAAGTGCCATTGGTGCCTCAGTGCTACCATCTAACGGGCCTCTACTTCCCTGTGCTTGACCTCCATATCTCTTTAAACTTTTTTTCCCATCCATGAACCTTCTGTTATTTCTCCCTCCATTGGAATTATCCTAACAAAGGCAGTTCCATTATCAGACCATTGAATTAGAACCAAATATTTTTTTAACAGAATTAGAACTAAATATTATCGTAGACTTGTATGGACAGTTCACCTAAGACGAACCTCAAAGTCAGACAAATTGCCAAAGCAGCCATCTCCTGCGGTCTGTGAAGCATAGATTGAATCCACCAGAACAGAAATAGATGCTTCGTGCCCTGAGTAATTTTAAACCATAGAGGACAGTAGATGGCGTAAGGTGCATGATCAATGAACAGGGCATTTGGGGCATACTTTGACAAGTTCAAATAAACTCTAAAGAAAAGTTAAAATGAAACAGGGGCAAGGACAGAATATGAGTGGTACGAGTTGCCTGAAGCGTGCAAAAACAGTTATATTTGACAGCAAGAATCAACCATTCTAGATTATCTCAGTTCAAGATTGCAGCCAATTTATGAGTTCCAACATACAGCATTTGAGGAAAATTTCAAAAATCCAGAGATAAACCAATAGAAAGTTTGACATCTAATTAAGCATGGCAATGTTATTATTCAACTGATTTATCCTCTATGAGAGCATATCCTACTTTCAAAGTTGGACGCTTAGTTTATTTTGCTCAGGAATGTAAGGCAAACAGAGGTGCATGGAACAAAGGTTCAGAGAGCACACCGCATCTAGTAATAGCCAGTGCAGCCTCATCTTCAGGAAACCCCATTTTAACTAAGGAATCAATTTTGTCATCCTTCTGTGACATCTCATGTAAGAAATCCTGTGAAGAAAGCACAGGAAAGCACTAAGAATATAGTTGACAAACTACATAAACTAGCATTGCAATTACCATCCAAATGACAAAACAACAATACTTGTAATGTGCTAAAAAATGGGAAGTATCATAACTATGGACAAATTAGGAAAACAATTAGCTTTTTAGTGAGAAAACAGATGTAATGTGTAAAAAAAAATGTAAGTCCAGTTGTAATCCACTTCAATCAACTCTCCGCTACATGAAGTCACATGCCAAACAACAGAAAGTACAATGCAACTTAAATGTTAGAGTCGAACAGGAATGTTGTTGCACTACAGAGCCTTCAATTCTCAGAATCTGCAATCGATTTGCACTAGTATAAAAAGGAAATAGATTATAATCAGTGGCGGAGCCACATTAAAACCACACTGGGAACATTTTTTAGTCTCTGTGCTCAACTTGCCTCTGTTAGCATACACTACCGCAGCTCTCTTTTCTTTTCTTCTTAAGAATAGTCTATGTTAAGCATGGGTAATAGTAGCTAAACTGAACATGGAAGTAGTAACAAAAGGTTTGGCTAATTGCCCCCCCCCCCCCGTCTGGTTTCTGATCACACTCCGCCACTGATTATAACCCATAGGCCATAACTGAAGTTTTTTTCCATGAATTAAAACAGTAGGAGAGTACAGGAAGGAGGGGTTACAGCAAACTTAAGTACAAAGAAATGAATGTCAGATGGTGGCGTCTTGTTCAAGAATGTCACTATCAAAAGACTTGTAATCATACGCATCAGATGAAATGCAATAGTTCCAAGTTTATAATTCACACAACTATGTTGCTTACCCTCTTACCAATACGATTTTCTTACAAAACTAAGGATTTTGGTTTCATGGGAACGTGCTGTTAACAAGAGAGTTGTGTCAATCATACCTCGTCTCCAGAATCATCATCAGAGGAGTTAGCAACCCTGGTGCTTCTTCCACCAGCATCCTCATCATCCCAGTTTATGTCATCATCATCACTATCATCAACAGTTTGGGGGACACAACCAGAAGCAAAGCTGTTATCCACGTTGAGGTCATCGCCTAGTTCCTGCATTTGGCATCAATTGTTAATCCTCTTTCACACCATGCAACAACATCATCAAATAATAAGTAACAAAAGCAGGAACACAAATGAATACCTGGTAAGTGAGAAGAAGCTCAATCAATGAATCTGCTCCATTATCCCCTGATGAAAGAAAAGGCTGATGTCAGATAGACTATAAAATCACCTAGAATCTAAGTAAATGAGAAGAAATAGGTTGTTAGTTAAGTACCATTGTCCTTCATGGCCCTCAGAACAAGCTCTCTTGCAAAACCCATGTCCACATACTCCTGAACCAAAGTGGCAGATGGCCCAGCCTTCCCATTGCCATTAGCAACCTTAAAACCAGCCCCACAAACAAACCAAAACATCAAAATCGTAGCCACTAGAAACAAGGTAACAGTATTCACGATTACCAAATATACCAACCCAGAACCCCAGCCCGTTTGGCACAAGTGGTTTGAACACCGCATATGTGTGGATCAGATAGCTGGCTTACCCGTGTTGATGGACCTGGATCATCAGTGTTCGCTGCTGACGGACCAGCACCAGCAGCGTTGAAGCTCGCTGCCTCCTCCCCTTGCCATCACTATCCCAGTCGAAGCTGCCACTGCTATCACTGTCGCTGGCCAAGTCCTGTGACAGGAATGAAGAACTAAACATCAGGATCGACCAACAATAGAACCAAACCGCCACCAACCCCTAAAAAATAACCAAAATGCAAGCTCTAGCTTTTTCTCGAACATGCATAGCACAAAACACATTAAGACGAAGAGATTATCCAACAGGAAATAGAACATGAGCACGAGTAATCCAAGGATTACTCATGCTAAACGGCCCAGGGGCAACTCGAGGTTGTAGATTACAGAAGTACTAATTTAAAATGCAAGCTGTAGCTCAATCCAGTGCCCCAACATTGAGCAGCCGAAAGGAACAAGACCGGATATGTGAACTACCGCACCGCGAGAACCTGGCACATCACAGACCCAATCAAACGCGCGGAATCACCGCAGAATTCATGGCGCGAGAGATCATCTCTTCACCATACATGGAAGGGGACAGACAGAGCAGAGGAAAGCAGGGGAGAGAAAGCAAAATCTTACCGCCATTCCGTAACCTTGGCGAAGGGGCTCCGGGGACTACCTCTCCCTTGATCCCTCTCGTTTTCCTCGGCCCCGGCACGGCCAGAAGAAGGACCCGGCGGCACCGAACGGAGTGGCCCGGCGCAGCCTCTCTCCGCCCCCACCTCTGCCGCCTCTCCTCTCCTCTCCCCTCCCGTCGCCGTCGGACCCTGCTCGCTGCGAGTTGGGAGGCGGTGGCAGAGAGAGGAGGAGGAGGAGGAGGAGGAGCAGGAGGCCGCGGCGACGACAGGGCAGGCGGCGGCTCTGCCTGCCTCGGCCCGTCTCTGCTTTGGCCGCTGCCCCGCTGCCTTCCTTTAGACGAGTCCGGGGAAGACGGCGAATCTCAACGAGAAACTCACGCTCGGCGCCCGCCAAACAGCACGGCCAATGGGCACATCGATGGTGGTACACCACTGACATGTGGGGACTGCCTCATGTGACCAGGGTTGTCAGCGAGAGGGTGCGGCACTGTCCCCGGTAGGACGGTACGAGTAGGCGGTCAAAGATCCCGTGTGGCGGCTGATTAGTGATCACCCGTGTGGGGGCATTTCCCGATGATAACAGAAACATCTGCAGAATTGCAGGGTGTGGGGTCTGAGGTTCCATTTCGAATTTTGGCGAGGCACACAAGTGGATGCAGAGTCAGCCGCCACAGCTCACGTCTCAAAGCAAGGAGGAGATTCTTTTTGAGAAGCGGTTTTTTACGTGGTGGTGACAGGCGATGTGACATCCTCCTCCACCACGCAGCCCTTGGATGCAGAGTCAGCCGCCACAGCTCACATCTCAAAGCAAGGGAGAGAGAAGCGGTTTTACGCGTATGGCAGCGTGGATGGCGATTCTCTATAAATTTTATATAAAGATGTAATTTAGTTATTTATGACACCATAGTTGTCACACAAATAGGTAAAGGTCACAACAAATTTTAACCGTTTTTTATATCAATTTTTTTATAATAAGTTATTAAATTGTTTATTATATTAAATAACATCACAATTAGATAACGTTTTGCGATAAGGTTTTTGGTCAAACATTAAAAATATAAATAAATTATGAATAACTTTTAAAGCGTTGAGTTTAAAAATATGAAAATCATATCAATAGGTTTGTCTTAAAAATCACTTTCATAAAAATAACTTATAAACTTGACCATTTAGGTAAGAAATCTCAAAATTAAAATCTAGGCCGAAAGTCGTGAACCATAGTTTTATGCCCCTAGCGGCAACTATGCCCGAGCGTCTCTTTTTTCTTGATGTGGTGGTGGCCACCTCGTCTCTTCTGAGCCATCAGCGTAGTCTCCGCCGTCAGAGAAGGGCTACGGGTGAGCGAGGAGGTGAAGGCAAGTCTGTCGACGACTCCGTTAGGCCCAAGCTAGGTAGAGACAAAGGTGGGGCGGAGCTTGAGCAGGCGGAGGCAGCGCCGAGAGAGGCATGATTTTCTCGCTGCTCGCTAATTGTTGATTCCATTGTCAAGTTGACACAGGTCAGGGAGAGAATCACAAAGAAAATAACTTGATCTAGAATCATAGCTTTTAGCATGTTTATTTGTGATCACAAACACATGTCGTTGTTGGATGGGCTTCGGTAATCGTGGATTACCGCCCCCTCGTTTCATGTATCCAACACTTCTTTCTGTTTAATGAAAAATGCGCTTTGACGTAATCTCAGAAGAAAAAAAGAGGAGGGAAGCAACCCCAAATAGGGAAAAGATCAAAAGTTCACAATGGTGGTGGTGAACAAGCTCACTGAGGCGACCAATTTTTTTTCTCAAAACAGGTAATGCGACTCAATTACATGTTGAAGGTCACAACATGTCTCATCTCATTGATAATTATAAAGTATATGTTGTACTCCAACCATTCTAAATTATAAGACGTTTGAATTTTTTGACTTAAAGTTTGACCACTCGTCTTATTCAAAAAAAAAAAAATATAGTCATAGACAAATTTAAGCCATTCTTGAAGAATATTTACTAATAAAGCAAACCACAATAAAAGATGTGATATTTTACACCATTTTTGTCTTTTGGTTTGAGATGCGATTTTTTTATTAAGTTTCAAATGTGTTTAGATTTGCCTCTAGAACGTTAGATCCGGATTTGATCGTTGAATTTAATATAAGGTCTATTCATATAGAATATTAGCTTCGAGAAAAGCCACCGAATTTTGTATCTTTTTATTTTAGAATTTTTCATATGCAAACTGAAGATATACTCCCTGAGTTTTATATGATCCTTCCTTTCTTTAGAAAAAAAAAAAAACTAGAATAAAAACAACACTAGGAATATAAATTCCGTTCGCGGGTGAAATGCTTGATACGGAAATGTTAACAAGGCCGGCCATTCGTACGCATACTGCTGTACTGTCAGCGAGAAGACAGAGAAGCATATTCGTGTGCTGGAGATTGACAGCCTCAGACCACTTTTACATGGCTTATACAGTACTCCGTACTCCGTATTAGTATGTGTAATATCAACTTTATCGTTGTCAAAGTAAAAAAAAAAAAAAAAAAACAGTTATCGTCGTCAATCGTTCGTGTGATTTATTTTCATGCGAAAGATATTAATGATTTGTTAAGGTTCGGGAATCCAATTTCCCTTTCACGTATATGGACTTATGGACTTAGGAAGGCACACGAGTGAACACACAGTTGCAGTCGCAGCATTCGTCTTAATGCAATGGAAGTGGAGGGAGACATAAAGTGGGAGGAGAGAGAAAAAAGCTGTCTTCGATGCAAGTTGGAGGAGAGAAAGTGGAAGAAGAGAGAGAAATTGTGCAGTAGACGAAGAAAGAGCCAATATAGGCATCACACGCACTACTGACGTGACGAGCTTTGATAAATCGTCTAAAATATTCTCTCCATTGCAAACTATAAATATTTTAATTAACTAATATTATTAGTTAGATCTTTAAATACATTTTTATAATAAACTTATTATACATCGATGAATTAATTATGTTATCTCTTATATAAACCATTTTATGTATCATCATAGCTGTCACACGCTAATGCATGCCAGCTTTAACATGTTATACAGTTTTCATTTAGAGGTGCTATTAAATTTGTTTTTGAGTGGGAGTTATTAAATTATTTATTACAAGAATAAAAAATGAGAACGTTTTGATACGTGTATAACTAACTTTAGGTTGTCTTTGGCGTAACTTATTTTCATTTTATTGCTGATTTACTAATACTCCTATCCACGAATATCTATCCGATGTTAATCTCTTTTCAAAACCTATAAACTCTTTTTTTTTTTTTAAAAAATGGCACGGCTAATTCAAAAATATTTAAATATTTTGAAAACAAAAGTATCTCGGTGATTCGAAAGTTGTATCGGCCACAAGGTGTGCATGCATGAGGCTGCGAGCTATGTGTTCATGGTTGCAGCCACGGACGGCAAGTGTTGATTCTTCGTTCTTGTATCTAGTGCGAAATCAGAACTTAGACGGCTAGGACCTATGAGTAAACTTGCGTTCTGTAGTGAAATCTACCACGGATAGAGAACTCAATTCGAATTTCAGTGAAAATCGAATTTCTCGGCGCCGAGTGCAGGTGCGGTTCTGTGTATCAAACAGTAGTACTACTTTTTTAGTGTTGGATAGGCTGCTCTAGAATTGTATTTTTCTGAATGGAGGAGAATATACTAGTACCAGTAGCATTTATGTGGTGGAGATTAAACCAACCCACCAACCAACCACATGGCAGGCTTGGTAGTTGTATCTTTTTGATTTATGGAGTAGCTTTTAATATTGGTGCAGCTCCGGCTAGCTCCCGCTTCTCCTCACGATTCAATGTAGCTATATTGTAGCCGACACTGTAGCAGGAACTGTTTCTCTCGTTTTCCTCGGTCATTGACAAAGACCGAGCCGGAAGCTCGCTTTCGTGGCTCCTCCGGCTCCGGCTCCCGTGCGCAATAGTCGCTTATTTGCCATGGCTAGAGCCGGCAGGAGCCCTCCCAAACGAGCCCTACCTATTTTGACATGGCTTCACTACTCTCACATGCTTTTGTCTACTTGTGTGGGTGGCTTTTAACCATTTTGACATGGCTTTATTTGCTCCCTCATTCTCTATGTAATTCTATGTTTTAGACAAAATAATCAATAATAGATGTAGAATTATAGAAATACCCCCACAAACAAGTCGATGAGAAGTTTGTGTGGGTAGCTTTATTTGATCCATTGACTCAAGTTCTCATATCTCGAGAGCTCTTGACCATGTAAAGTGAGCAAATCTTGCCTACACAATAACACTTTGTTGTTAAGTAATATATGTTTGTTATGAAAAAGAACATGCATGGACCCAAGGAACTTTTCAAAACAGAAAGTATGTAATTCTATGTTTTGGACAATTCAATTTTACATGGGTCTCACATGCCCCAACAATCCTTTTTTTTTTTTACAAATTTTAAACATCAAGATCGCGATCTTTTCGAACGGAATGTATGTAATTCTATATTTTAGATAAGTCAAACTTTTCTAGGTTTGTTTAGGTTTTTCTAAAAGATATTATCAATTGTTTATGTCGACAATTAGATTTATGTAAAAGTATATTTCATAATCAGTACGTCTAACAATATTTATTCGATAGCTTTTGCATCTTTTTATAGATTTAGTCAAACCTGTAATTGTAATTATATGACACTTCGAAAAGTTAGAATTATATTTCTTTTGAGGAAGACGTAGTGGGAGATATTATTATAATGGTTGTTTATTTTTTTTTCTATTCGTAAAATTTGATGTTTTGATATGTGTTTAATCAACTCCGCTATTGTTTAATCATTCATGTGATTCATTTCACCGGTAAAGATTATGATTTGTTTAGGTCGGTTTGAAGGTGAGTTTCATGAGAGCTTCAAGGCATAAAATAAGCTGACATGGTACTGAATAAAGAGATAAATACACCGAACTTGCAAATGTGTCATATATAGTAGTACATATAAACTTGAAAAAGCATTTTTCTTTATCTCTAAACTTGCTAAGTGACCCCGTCAGCCACAATGATTTTTTTATGGTTTAGTAACATGACGTATATTTTTCATTTAAACCCCCACATTTATTTGCGTCTAAAAAAATACTGTAGACCCTTACTCTCATGGCAGGAGCTGCTCTGCTCCATCTGCCGTGCAGGCGCTCTCTGGTTGCTCCAAACTCTTCACCTCCAGCTCGTCCGTAGTCGCCGTGTAGAGGAGATCGAGCCGTGAGAGCGACCAGGCGGTCTCGTCTGCCGTCCCAGACGCTAGCTGCTCTCGTTGGATGCATGCATGTGCCTGCAGCAGGGTGCCGTGCTTGCGTACAGTAAAGCTCCCTAGCTTGCTCAGATTCGTCGTGACCGATCGATCCATCTCCCTCAAAATCCGATCCTTGCACTCACGATCCACCATTGGCAAAGGTCCCTGCTCGCTCTTCGACGTGGTCTCGTGAGAAATCATCTACCGGGGGACGCAGACGAGCCATTGCCATCGTCGCCGCCTGCCTGCCATGTCCGCCGATCCGAGCTCCGTCATGGCGATTTCATCCTCCCTTACTTTAATCTTGACTTTCATCTCGTTTTGGGTCCACATTAATGTCGTGCACAAAACCGTTGTCAAGGTTTTGAGGGCGGTGGAGCCATTTGACAGGAAGGCCTACGATGATGTTGTTCGCCGTTGGCTGTACGTCATCACTGTTCAATGGACGGTGCTGGTGTGCTTTGAGGTCCGGACACGCATCGACAATGTGTGTGTGCGCGCGCGCGCTTAGGCTTAGGCTCTGCCACGTGCCGTCGTCGTTCCCGACCATGAGCACCCAGCTCGCCGCCGAACATCCCGGCCTCGACGCGCACCGGATCGGAGCACACCTCCATCTCTTCTTTGTTCGTGCATTGCTATCTCCTCGACCACCAAGTGAACCCTTCTGTCGACTGTCGCGCACCCACTCAGGTTCAGGCTTCACCTGTCAAGCGCGTTGTTCCCATGCTTCATCGTGACATATAGCTCAGCGGCCGGCATGCACACTCTATGCGTGCCGCCCACCGCTGCAGCCGGTCGCCAAGCTTGCATGATCGCGGTAGCACTCGTCGGTTGCCACCACCGCCTGCGCTTCCTGGCCGGCCTGTCACGACGATCACATCTCCAAGTTCACGTCGCCGTTCTGATCGATCGAGCACGGGAATTCAAGGGCGCAGAACCTGGCATTCCCGCACGCATGCCGCTGCGCCTGCGTGCGTGCTCACAGCCTCGCACACGGACAAAGGATCATATCCACCCGGCAATACATTCCACGCACACATACGGTCGTGGAATTTAGTGCTCCACACAGACATGCACACACCAGTAACTGCAGGTAGATTAATGGTAAATATCGATCTCATCCCATGCAGATGCAGATCGACCCGGCTAACTTAGTGCTTATATTACAAGAAGAGTCTACGTCCACGGCCTAATATGTTCCCCACAGATGGCACGGCCAAGAGTCTACTTAACTAATTACTAGCTCTGAAGATCGATCCTCCCAAGAACGACGACGCCGGTGGCCGGCCGGCCGGAGTCAGATCGAATAGCTAGACCAGCTCTTGTCCGGCGCCCTGCTCGCCCAGCTTGCGACGACGAGGGCGAGGGCAGCAGCAGAGGAGGAGTCCACCGAGGGCGAGCAGATCAATGATCAGGCCAACGGAGGCGAGCACGACGTCGACGTAGAAGTAGGTGTCGTCCTCGGGGTGGGCGGCGACGCCGATGCTGCCCGAGGCAACCTCCATGCAGTGGACGCCCGCCGAGGCCAGCAGCGCCACCCAGGCCAGGGCGTCGACGGCGGCGCCGGCCCAGCGGCCGCCGCAGCCGCAGCTGCAGCCGCACCTCAGCCCAATGTGCAGCGCGGCGCTGAGCTCCGCGACCGTGGCGCACGACATCCCTCCGAAGAGCAGGGCGCTCAGCTCCGCGGCTGCCGAGTCGGTCAGCGCCAAGCACCGGAACACCCATGTCGACTGCAGGCATGCGCGCACCGCAGCAGCTTAATTTGCATGCACGCGCGCTATACGAACTTATGCGTCGATGATGATATATACCTTGGCGCAGGGGGTGTGATGTGCGATGAGTCCGACGACGGCGAAGACGAGGACGTTGAGCAGAGCCCACCAGCAGACGGTGAGCAGGATACACCGCCTGTTGCGGTTCGCCGCCGGCGGATGCTGGGCGATCTCCATCTCCATCGGAGGTGATCGATCGAGCAACAAGCAAGAATCGACGACGATGACCACCTGCTGAGGAGATAGATGCTGCCAGCCCGGCCGATCGATCGAGCGCCGGATCGGAGGCCCGGAAGAGAATACGCGTACGGTGATGAGAGGCGTACGCGTGCTTCTGATCGGAGGGTTTTTAGTATCGATGCTCTGCTCACCGTGTGGCCAGCCAGTCTAATAACGAAGAGTGGGCGGCCGGCGCGGCGCGGCGCGTACGCGTGAACGTTCACAGCCTATATAGGAGTATGCAACCACACCTGCAGCTGCTTGAAGCACTAGGTATGGCCTATGAGCTGGCATTGCACTTTGAGTGCTCGACCATCAGACACCAACCATACATCGATCAGCCACCATGTGCATCGCCAAAATTTGGAAACTAGGCCTTGTTTAGATGGCTAAAAATTGTAACTCTGACACTGTTCCAACTCCTGTAGCACTCCTATTTGTTTGTGGTAAATATTATCCAATTATGAACTAACTAGGCTCAAAAAATTCGTCTCGTGATGTACAACAGAACTGTGTGATTAGTTACTTTTTTTACCTACATTTCACACTCCAAACATATATGTTTTGGTGTATTTAATGTGATGTGATGGGAGAGACTGGAAAAACTTGAAGTTTTTGTTAGAAATTTTAGCAATGGGTGTGTTTAGCACCCCAAATTCCTCCCAAATTTCACTATGCAAAAAGAAGATTTCCCATCACATCCGTCGGCCGGCAACATGTATGGAGTACGAAATATAGATAAAAAATTAAACTAATTATACAGTTTAGATGTACATTGGAAAAACTTGAGCCTAGTTTTTGTGGTAGGATAATATTTACCACTAACAAAACAAACGTCTTCTGATTATGCGATGTGACATCCATCCAAAATTTTGCACCAAATTTTGGGTGGTATCTCGACCCAATCTAAACAAGGCAAGCATACTATCTCGATAGACCTGTCACTGTCACTGTCTCATCTCCTGCGGAAACCAACAAGCTACTATTAACCTTTTCCTTTGCACGGCACGGGAGATCGATCCGGGTCTACACGGCTGCAGCTGCTAATTGATTGATGCGCGTCGTCGATCCAACACAAATATTGACGTCTCTTGCGCTACCTGCTGCTGCTCCTTCAAGACTTGCACTGCTAGATCGACACGCGTACGCACGTATTCACATCTCTTCTTTACAGTAATGCAGGTTAGCCCGTGCATGCTTGGTGTTGCAGAGAACAAAGCAAAAAAAGTACCGTGTGCGTTTACCTTTTATTTTGTTTTTTTGTTGTTGTTGTCATAAGCATATTTACCTTTTTTCATCTTTTCTCTCTATTAGTATCGTAGCCGTGCGTTACTACGGGGGTAACTAAATGTATATACTTAAATTACACGGATCGCACAATAAGATAACAATGTTGTGATATTAAATATCACGTTACTACGGGGTAACTAAATGTATATACTTAAAATCACACAGATTGCACAATAAGATAACAATGTTATGATATTAAATATCATTATTAGATCGAGTGGCATCTAATCCAAAAAGCAAAATATGTGAAATTAAGACAGACAATGAAAGCACGGTGTTGCATGATCATACTCGTGTATGAGAAATTGTTAACATAGCCTTGCTGGGTCTCTCAAGGAACAGATTGATTTTTCACAGCATTTTTTTGTAACATCGACAGTTGGAAAGCTTGTTTTAAGGAGGAAGTTGGCCTCACTTGTATCAAGGTCAAACCGAACCTTCCTGGTTTCCTGAAGTATAGCTCAGCGGCACGCTCCTGAACCTGCTCAGCTCCATGCGTGCCGCCCACCGCTGCTGCAGCCGGTCGTGTCGCTCGCCAAGCCCATTCGTCGATCGGTCAAACACCAACGCGCCTGCTTGCGCTTTCTTGCCGGCCTGTCACGACGAAGACGATCACCAGCTCGGCCCAGTGGCTCCCCTCCCGCCTCCCCTCCCCACCTCTCTCGCCACCAGGCCGACCCAATTCCAGCACCAACCCATTCCCACCCTGAGACCTCTCTGCTCTCCTCGTTCCTCTTTCCCTTCAACCCTACACTAGAGGCGCGGCGGATTGCTGCGGCGGGCGGGCGGAAGGCGGATTGCGGTGCGGGCGGCAGCCCCGTTGCGGCCAGCCGGTCACTGGCGGCGTCTGCAGCTCGGCGCGTCGGCGTCGCGGCCTCTCCCTTGCTGGGCGCCGCCGGCATCTTGGCAAGGGCGCATCGGCGTCCGGCGGCGCAGCGATCATCGGCCAGGAGGCAGGAGCTAGGCGGCCAGCGGCGCACGGCCGCACGAGTACAGAGCACTGGCGCATGCGCAAGGAGCAGGCCTGCAGGCTAACTGGCCAAGTCCCCCCAAGTGGCCAACTGCATTGAGATTAACAGCCAAGGTCAAAGGTGAGCACGTTTGTCATTTGATAAACCAGCTACTAATGATTAGAGCCATGGAGGAACATATACTACTGATTAGAGCTACTTTGTTTGATACGGCAGTCGGCGTTTCCCCGTTGGTTTTCTTGCAGTCGACTTGTACTTCCTTTCCCTGTAATCCTCCTTCCACTCCGAGTCCTGGTCGGCTCCGACAGCGCGATTCCTTCCTCCTGGCGCTGCATATAGATCCGTGGACAGAGCAAACGTCCATCGTCTGTCCTTACGGGCTACTGGCGCTGCAGCGGCGCCTCTCATGGCGCAGGGCGACCATCACCGGAAAATCCTTGCCCCGAGTAAGCCTACTTCTCCCCCTCTGTTGCTTCATGCAATACGTGATTAGTCGATGACCATCACCATGCTTGTTGGGCTGCAGATGGATCGGTTGCTTCAGCGAATAAAAGAAAAGGTTCGCCCTGCCTAAAAGAAAAACAGTGATGGTGATTCTCAAGCTGGCGAAACAACCGTGGGATGCTCACTCCCGTACCTTCCAGAGGTATGTGCCACACAATTTTGCTCATGGGTGGATTATCTTGCAGGCATGATATGCGCTTGTTAACTCAAATTCTTTGGACTATGTGAGCTAAATAGTATCTGTAAACAGACAACAGATCTTTACTCTCCTAAAAAAAATCAGTAGATTTCCTGTCTATCGTAAATCTAGATCACCTGCCAGGCTGCCATCTTGATGTATGGTTCCTATAGTTATTTTAGTTTCTCTTAAATTAGCATAGACTTCTATTGAATTCTTTGCTCCTTTAACCTGTTTATAACATGCAATTGGCTATTTGCATATGATGTTGTGCATTTTGGTTGGCACAATTGCACAACAAACAATATCATTGTCTACTCAGCTCTCTAATACCCTCAGTTAGGTAAAAACTTTTGGATTCAATGCTCAATGTACATACCAAGGTTACATTCAGTTTCACTATCTACCTAAGCAATGCAGCAAGTCTTGTGTGAATCTTGTCAAGTTCTATCCAGGGTAGAATGCTACTCAATGTAGTTCCACTGTTTTTCTCTCTGGTTTAAGTAACAATTTAGTTTGACAATCCCAGTGTTAATATTCGGTTCCCATGCTTGCCCATGCAGAATATCTGGCATCATGTCCATTCTCTAATGCCACTGCGTGATGCTGCTCGTGCTGCTTGCCTATCGCATGCATTTCTACGATCCTGGAGGTGTTATCCCAACCTCACCTTCAATGAGGATGCACTTAGGCCTGAAGGATGTAGGTACAGTGGTCATTTCAAAGATGCAGTTGACTGTATTATGAGAAATCACTCAGGCATTGGTTTGAAGATATTGGAGCTCCGACCATTTTGTATCGCTTATCACAATCTTAAAAGGTGGCTTCGGGCTGCTGTTAAACCAGGGATTGAAGAACTCAACCTTACGATCTGGCATCCATTAAAAGAGAACTACAAGTTTCCCAGGTCGCTTTTATCGGATGGGGTTAGGAACTCACTTCGGTGTCTTAAACTTGGTCGTTGTACCTTCCAACCCACAGCTGAACTCGCCCCCTTTCTAAACCTAACAAGTCTACGTCTTTCACATGTGCGTATTACGGACGATGAGTTACAGGGTCTTCTTTCGAATTCTCTTGCTTTAGTGAAGTTGGAACTGATTGGGTGCAAGGGAATAATTTGCCTGAGGATACCTTGTGAGCTTCAGCACTTCAGCTGCCTGAGGACTTCTGGATGGATGAGCCTGAAATTGATAGAGTGCAAAGCTCCAAATCTCTCCACTTTAGTCTTTTTATGGAAAAACCAAAACTATTGCTTGGAGAAGCTTTGCAAATGAAGACATTACGCATGTCACGTTCAGATGTTATCTCTTATGCTCGTACTGAGCTGCCATCCATTATGCCAAATCTTGATACTCTTTACTTATGTTCTAGTGACGAGGTAATCTAAAATTTTTTGTGGTAGATGATTAGCAGTATGTGCACATCTGAGTAGTCATAGCTTGTGAATAATAATTTTAATATGACATGTGGCGTATTTGTTTATGCAGGTGGTAGATACACCAATGCTGCCTACCAGATTCCTCTGCCTCAAGCACCTGACCATTTATCTGATATCACGATCCTCATCTTATGACTATTTTTCTCTGGTTTCTTTCCTTGAAGCATCTCCTTCCTTGGAGACTTGGAGCTTGGATGTAAGATGTTTTTCATTCTATCCTGCAAAGATGACTAATCGATCTATTGACTCAAGTAATTATGTTTTTTTTTTGTCTTTATAGGTGTTGAAGAAACCTATGGATAATGAAACAGTTTTTGGACATTCCCCAAATTTGAGGCAGATGACTGAAGATCAGCATTGCCACCTCAAGAATGTGAAGATCACTGGGTTCAGCTCTGCAAAAGGCTTGGTTGAGCTAACCTGTTATATCCTCAAGAACGCAGTGTCACTCGAGTTTCTTACATTGGACACCAATTGTGCTTCTACTAGCAGGTGTTCTGACAACGGAATTGGACGGTGCCCCTCCAAGGGCAACGGTCTAAGGGAAGACCATAGAGTGCTTCGGGCTATTAGAACATACATTGAGAATAAAGTTCCTGAAAGAGTTAAGTTTACTGTTGTGGAGCCTTGTAGCCGATGCCATAAGTAGTCATAATCACTTGCATCATGTACGATACTAGTGATTTGCGCGCGCCCATGCGCGCAAGTTGGCACCACAGTTATATTTGTGAAAATGCACGGTTGATTATGGATAACAACGCATTTACACATCGTAGAAAACAGTCTTGCTATACACAATGACAATGTACAACTCCATAGCTGGGAACTCCAAGAGTTCCACGATCAGTGATATTTGTACATGAAAGCAGCCAGATTTAGTATTTGGTACATGAGAGGTAGATTTAGTATCAGGGATAACGATATGGCACAAAACACAAGCACAATGCTTGAAGGGGGTGGGGGTGGGGGTTGACAACAACAATGCTAGAAGGTTACTTAACACACATCCATCAGTTCGCGTGCAGATCCCATGAGGTTGTATCATAAGTCTATTTGGGAAGCAAGTTATCCGGGCATCAGCAATAAATTATTGCAGCTTTAGATTTTCGTCTTGCGACTACAGTAAAGCGAATGATGGAAAGAACCATCAATTAGTCTCCAATCTAATGGCATAGGAATATGAAAATACTGAACAATCAGTCACAAAAGGCACTAAAAAGTTAGTCCAACCCCTTTCATTTCTTCAGCATCCCAGAATTCAAACCTGCAATGGGTTAACAAATAATTAGGGGCCACTGCATACACCAAGATTAACAATGCAAGTTCTCTAACTGGAACAAAAGAAAAATTGTTTTTATCAAGCAAAACGACTTCCTGTGTGCCTCCTAGTTGCAGAAGGAAAAAAGAGACAATTGACTTAAAATATTGTCACTTTAGGCATCGCTGAATACCAAGAACACAATTTGCTAAGTAAAAAGCCGAAGTACTATTGGCATGTATAATACGCAAATATGTTTTAATAGTTGTGATGGGTATGACTATGATCATGAAAAATTGAATGTAAGTGTATAAAAAAGAAGGGTTTAGAACATTCCTAAACGCTCCACGTACTCCCTATATCTGATCCCTATATCTGATTGTATATGGAGGAACAGACTATATTTAATAGTGTGACAACTTTGCATATGGATATTAAGAAAAGCCACAGTGAGTCTATTGCAGGTCAGCTACATATGAAAAATCAAGAATTCAAGAGACCGATATGGGCCAGTTAGCAGAAAAGGGCATCCCCATGAAAAACTTTCTAGAATCTAAGATCATCTCTAGCAGTTTTATACCTGCAAATTGATAGGGGCCAATAGGTGCTGAAAATAAAGCACCCTCATGTGGCTGACCCAACCAAAACATTCCAGATCTTATCTTCAGCAGTTCAGCAACCCCTACAAGGGAGAAATAAATAACTAAGGGCAGTGCAGACTCCATGATTAATATTGCAGATCTATTTTGCTAGGATTATTGATAGTCAATAGCTCGCGCTGACCGAGCACAATTTTTTTACAAACAAACGGTGAAGAATACATATATTACAGGATTGCTAAACTAAGAAGTTCTTTCATGGATCATCAGGCGGTTGCTTCCCAACATGGAGGACTGTCATACCTGATGACCCGGCTGCCAGTGAGTGAGGGCGTCGCCAGGGTACGCTGTCCAGTGGAGGAAGCATCCTTTGTATCTTTACGTTTTCTTGCACTCTATGTCATGTAGGGCCCGATGGCCAGAACTTGTAAGGCACATAAGTGCCCGTGGATGAGACTAAACATCTGTTGCATTTTATCATTCAGTAAACACAAGCCAAGGTCGAGGGGCAACCTCGCCGGCTTCAGGGTCGTTCGGCCGGAAAACCTCTGCCTTGCTCACGTCGTGATCGACCCGTCGCGGCCACGGGCTGACAAGGACAGGACAGCAGCAAAAGTGGGCAGTCTTCGCTGGATGGTAAAAGGCAGCGACTCCATCCAGCCAAAAGATTTAAAGCGGCACGGGGTACCTATAAAGCAGGAACCTCAGTCAATGGCTGAAAAGTCACATGAGTAGACAAGAACTTGACCTACTGAATGAATCTAAATCTCACAAAACGAAAGTTGGGTCCGTTTCTCGGGCCATGAATTGAGCCACGTCGCCCGGAAAACCATAAGCCGTCGGATCGAGCCAGCTCATGCTAAGGACCGTTCGATAAAGATTGGTTCGTGTCCTGCTTGCCCGAAGCGGACCGTAAAAGCTCACGAAGTCTCGAGACCCAAAAACTCAAAACTCGTCCCTTTGCCTCGGGCCACCCGTCCAGCGACTCCAGCGACTCACCCCCACCTCTCTGACTCTCTGCATATCGCCGCCGGCCGCCGCCTCCTTTGCTCCTCCGCTGAGTCGCCCATGGGACGTAGTCGACCCTCCGCCGCGCGGCCGCCGTGGCTCCTGCATCGGCGGCTGGCGAGAGAACCGGCGATCGACCGCATCCCGAGGACACGGATCGCATCCCCACCACCCGGCAAATACCTCCGGGGTAGGTGTCCCTAGCAGCCCGGCGCCGTGCGCCACGTTGCTGGCGGGCGTGTGTGCGTGGCAAGGAGGCAACGACCTGCCTCGCCCCGGCGGCGGTCGGGCCCGACGACCCGCGCGAACGCGGCGCCAGCTTCGCCAACCGCCCAGGAACCACCGTCGCGGCCGTCGCCGACCGGACCCAGCCGCCCGGAAGGCGAAGGCGAGAGGTGTTCGCCCCGCCTCTCCGTCGCTGGCCCTGAGGCCATCGTGGAGCAAGGTGTTGTGCGTCACCAGCTGCAGATGGGAGGGGAAGGCGAGCAGCGTCAGCTACAGGGCAGCATTGTTGTAGGCTCTGCAGCCTTTGTTGATTCACTTGGAGAAATTTCCTCTATTCCTTAGCTGATTAGTAAACCAGAAACTAATGTCTACTTGAAGGCAAGTAAAATTATTGTTGTCCAATGAATTTTATAAAGGCAAAACTGGAAATTTGGGTGAGAATAGTACTGACATCTATGAACGGTGGTCCATGAAAATAAGGATTGAATAACCTGTGTAATCTACTGATGAGTATTTCTTGGCAGCCACAAGAGATGCTTATGTGCATTGGGTAATGCTGGATTTTACAGAGCCCAGGCTGCAAATGATTTTTGTCATGGATTCCATATATGTGTGACCCAGAAAACCTGTAATTATGCTAAAGCAGCTACAACTTTTTCCAAAATTGGTCGTTACCCTATTGCTTTAAGAGAAGTGGCCGAAAAATGTTGATATGTACTCGCAATAGGCAAGCAAGCTTATAAATCTGACCATGTTGAGTCCGATCTGAATTCAAAATACAGAAAAATGCCTTCCCTGCTTTATAGTTATATAGGTGACTGCTAAGTACTGGGTTATGCATAACTTTTGATAAAAAATATCTTTCTAAAAGAATACTTGTAACGGAGTCTTCTTGTATTTGAAAAACTTCAGAAAATAACATCTTCAGTGAATAGCTTGCTGGACTTACCTGCTTAACTTTTCCTTAGTGGATGCCATTCATCTCATTTGTCAGGTGATTGTCAAGATTTAGTAAATAATAACCTTGTTTCTAGATCAAAATAAATACTATTTGCAAAGACATTTAGTATTATTTGAAGACTATAAAATCTACATGAATCAGATCTTTCTCCTGGCCTCAGTAATGGACTTCGTTTCTTTTTGGTTGCCCTTGTGGCACTGTCAATATAGTTTCAATGTGTTCTTCCCTCTGGTTTAGTTAATATATAATATGGTTATTGTGCACTGTACCCTTTACTAATGCTTGGCATTTCATATATTGTCCTACATTAAGTTTGTTCAGTTTTACAGGTCCTTGAAGATAAATCTGATCTTTCACGGTGGACTTTGAAGTACGAGGTCATTGGGTGGAATGTAGAATTTTCTTAGCTTGCACCTAACATGTTACAAGGCTGCTATTACAGAATCTGCGGCTATTGCATACATAAATTAGTCCTCAGTACTTCGATTTCACTGCAACATTTTCTTCACATGATTGGGTTTATTACAATAATTTTTGTGAGTAGCCTGTGCTTTTTGAGTGCTTTGCCTTTTTTTTTTTTTTCGATTTTGCTTGTTGTAGGGGTACTGTCCGGTTCTTCCCCAAAAGCTCATCCTCTTGTAGAGTACAAGCGAGTATTCAACCTTGTGAATTTGTGACATTTGTTTTTTGACTTCAGGTGATATGTTTCCTAAACACGATTTTCCTTTCATTACTAAACGCAGCTGACAGTGGCATATGAAGTTCATAAAATTTTAACCCCAGTTGCATCAATAATAAGTGGTGTATGCATAAATCTAATGCTTGCATAGCAGATCCTTAAACTAACCATCCAATTATCATTCACCGGTACCAAAACCATTTTTGGAAAGCTTGCTACTCAAAGGTTTAGAACGCTTTGCCACATTTTCCATGGAGCATAATCGTAAGATACATCAGGCTTAACAGCGTCATTACTCTTCTGTGCTGAACCTCTGTCATGAAGCGTGCTCTGCTCTACTGAGTGCTTGTGGGTAAGGAAAAAATAATAGAAGCTTTTCTAGGGTTTCCAATGTTAACACGGTTGAATTAGGAAAAACTAAAGAGACCAAGCTGACAGTCGTTTGTCCTATTACTGCATGAACATACTGTAAAACAATGGTGCGCAGTGAGGCAAAGCAGAAAAGTTTACGGTCCGCATCGTAGTAGGATGCTAGCTGTACCTGTCCAAGGTAATAAGAGACATAGGTCACCCTCTTTCGAGAGGCCCGTCGCTTGTCCGGCGCAGGATCTCGTCCTCCACGGCTCAAATCCGCCGCCGGCGAGCCCCAAATCCCTCAATACTTAGAATCCAAGGGCGCCGCTCCACACGAGGAGAAAGAACATCAGATGCAGGTGAAAACCAAAAGAGATCGAGGACAGGGGAGACCCAGGGCTGCTTACCTTTGCAACCGGCAGGACGGAAGGGGAGGCAGAATGGAGGCTCACGCATCCTCTTTATCCAGAGATCTCCTTTATCCACGATTGTGCTCTCTGTGACGTTACGCAGCCGCACGCCAGAGCACAGAAAACAGAGGGAGTAAGTCAAGCACACGCCGGAGCACATCGTCGCACCCGCCGATGCCCGAGCTTGCAGCCCACCTCTAGGGCTACCCACGCCGCCGCCTCCCGCGCCAGGGGGCACCTGCGCGCCTGGGTGCGCGCCGACCTCACAGCGCCACGCCGGCCCGGTAGACACACCCGCGCCGCTTCGCCAGGGTGGGACGCTCGCTGCGCCGCCGCCAGACAGTCGCCTCGTGGGGCCCTGGGGCCCGCCCTAGCCGCGGTGCTAGGAATAATCGCCGCGCCGCACCTCCCGGCCACAAGGCCCTCCTGCGCAACCGCGCCAGGGCTTCCATGCCGGAGCACGGCTGTGTAGCGAGAGGAAGAGTCCTGCGCAACCGGGACAGGGGCTTCCATGCCGGAGCACGACTGTAGCCAGGTACACCGAGAGGAAGAGTGAGGGAGGGAGGCAATGGAGCGCTGCTGCCGCATGCCTTTTACATGAGAGGACTCAGAGGAGCAAAGAGAGGACCATGGCGGGGCCCATATGGACTGCTCGGCCAACGACAACGGCGGAGGAACGACCAATCGGTGGACGACAGCGGCCTGGCGATTCAGCTGTTTTGACCGTCCGGCGTCCGCCCACTCCGCCCGTCAAGCGCAAAGTGAGGAAGCGGGCCCAACTACAACTGCAGGTGACCAATCGTCGGACGACAACGCCATGGGCCAGCAACAGGCGACCATTCGGCGGAC